>RDPX01000366.1:666676-728599 GCA_003991215.1 Morbakka virulenta
AAATGCAACTGGCATACTTTAGTATACTTGTTGATTTCAAATTTATCAGCACCTCCTTTCCTTCTATATTTTAATTTTTCTTTACTCCAAGCTTTATGAAGATCTGGTTTGGTATCTTTATTAGGAAAAGAAAATAGTGCAATATTTGTTTTTTCCTTCTTACTATTATAAAAAGAACTTCCACATTCAGGTACACAGCAGTACATTGATCGTCCTCCTGTTTTCACGTCTTCTGGTGGGAAAAAACTCGAATTAATATTAAGCATGTTCTTGATTTAACAGTAGTTTAGGAAATAAATAATATGTTTTCTTCTAAAAGGTTTGTAATATTTCTAACTTCTTAAATACAACTCACAATGAAGTAGTTTGTTTACTTTTTTAAGGAGCTACTGCCGCAATCTCTAATATCTGTCCATATGGGTCTCGTTTTAAAAGCGAGGCTTAAATTACATCATAGAATTAGGGAAACGTGTATTGGTACAATTGAATATACAGTAACATTAGATTTTTTAATTGCTTTTTCACACCTAGTCCTTTGATTTATGATTAGCCAACAGGAATTTATTTAAAAGTTTACATTTTGAAATAAGTTCACTACGTTTGTTCAACAGTTCCTCGTTGTTAGCGTAATTAAGGATCTCAAATTTTCCGGCAAACAAAGGTTGCCCTTTTTCGATATGCCTGAATAGGGCTGCGCGTGAGTTATTACCGACAATTTCATGGTGGGGGTGATGTTCTTTTCTTTTAGGTCCCATAAGTACGATGAAAGAGTTGTGCTGTTTCTGTACTTCTCATTTCTTAATGGTTGCTTATGTCCGTTTTATCCTGTCTTGAAATCTTTTTCGGTCAACCCAATAAAAAAATTTCTTCTGGACTTCCGGCGCACTGACTTTGCATTTATTTATGACTGATTTTTCTCTACAGTCACCGTCCAAAGGGCATTCGTCCTTTTTCTTGCAGTTACATGGCTTCCTGATGGATTAGGCGATGCTATCTTTTTATTGTGGGAGTTGATGATTTTCCCAACATTTTCAGAGCAGCTGTAGTTCACTTTCGTGTTGTTGCGATTGAAAAGCTTGTGTAGACAGCTTTGTGGTGGAAAATGTTTATCAACTAGGTTCAGAAATCTACGTGTGACGTTGGTAGACACATTTTTGCTACATGGTGGGTTAAACCATATAATGTTTCTTGGCCGATTTCTCCTTCTGGTGTGTGCCGTGTCTGGTGGTAATTTAGCTTGGTATTGTGGTATCCACTGAGTTTCAATGCATCTTCATAGGCGGTTTTTAATTCGTTAAAAATTGCTTCGTTTGATGAGTCTGTAAAAGTCTGTTGGAAATCGATTTTGGTAGTTGATTAAGGATCTGTTTAGGGTGGTTTGAAGATTTATTTACATAGAGAAGGCAGTCATTAGGTTTCTTGTACGGACGAAATGTGTTTTGTAGCTAGGTCCATAGTTTTATCGAGGAAGTTGACAGAATGGAGTCCAGTGGCTATTTCTATTTGCAGATTAATAACTTTGAAGATCCTGATAATATCTTTTCTCATCCTATCAGTGGATGGGCCGTTAGAATTGCGTAAGATCACTAGTCCATCATCACTATAAAGCCCTACGTCGCTTTTGTTCGTCAGATTCGAAAGTTTGTGTAATATTAGAAGTCCTACTAGTTCACATATCTCCCCACCATCGAAACTGCCCACGGTGATGTTGAAAGAGTCGTAAATGGACTCCACCCCCCACCCCCACCCCACCCCACCCATGCTTCGTCTTTGAAAAACAAAAGTGATTTTCTACAGTGGTAAATCGTACGTAAATCTTTATCACTAATTTTGGTGTGGATTTTTTTTTTTTTGCGCAATCGATAGCTTCATCCAGCAGTAGATGTTTGGAAATGGACGGGTAAAAGTCTTTAATGTCCATTTGTGTGAATTCGATTTGAACCATTCAAGAACATTCTTAGTATTTTTCCATTGGTTAAGGTTGAGTGATTTGCGTATATCTGAGTTTATGCGGTCGAGGATTGTCTTGCTAACTGTACTGAGGCTGCTCTTGCTGGGATTGATCAGTGTACACGGTAGTTTGGTCTCGAAGTTGTCTTTGTGGCCCTTTGAGGTGATAAAAGCAGGTGTGCTTCTTAGTTACTCAGCTCGTTTGTCGATGTTGTGTACGATATCTTTCGCTTCCATATTGATGACGGGTTAAAGGGCATTTCTGTATGCTTTTGTGACATTGTCCTTTAAGAGCTTCTCGTGCACAGCTAGGCTTGTGGCGTAGATGTTGGTAGTTTTGTCAGTGAATGCTGGTGAATTTAAATATGGTAATGAAAACCAATGCCTGATGTCTAAGGCACAAAGTGAATAATAATTTAAAAAAAATTTTCTATCTTTTAACATCTTGAAGAAAATAGCTAAAAAGAGGAGTTTTTGTGAAGACAAAAACAATTTTGAAGTATAAAAATATTTGACAGGTTTAAGTTCAGGGACGTAGGAAGCATCTAAAAAGTGGGGGGTTGGGAGAATCCAATACTTTGGTAAGGCCTTCTACCTCTCTGATTTTTGTCACATCTCCGAAATTATTACAAGGGCCCGAAATTTTGTAATACACTATAAATTGCTATAAATTGCTATAAATTGCTATTTTCGCTTTTTTCCGCTATAAAAGGCTATTTTTGCTTTTTCTTGCTAGAATCTGCTATTTTTCGAAAATTCTACATTTTATTTCAATGATTTCTCAAGCACCAACCTTAAATCCAATTCATTATTTACCAAGTTATGAAATCAACCAAATTCACATGGTCAGATATCAAACAACCCGAACATTTTTTCAAAGGACCGTCTACAGAAAAAATCCCAGGTGCAAGCTGTTTGTCGACACAAATGCTTTTGTATTTCCGTTTGGCACGTGTTGCCAAGCACATTTTACTCTTTGACCAAACTAGCTTTGAAGAAAGGCTTTGAAGTTTCCGATCTCAAAGGCTGTGACATCAAGTTATTTATCTATACAACCCCATGCATAAAAGTGTAAGAAATATAAGCTACCCTATATTAATGCAAGCATGTGGTGCCCTTTCAAAAACTCGATCGCCACCTACACGTACTCTAACACTGTGTGAATTTTGAAACCTCTTTGGTATTAATTCATACAGTCAAACATCTGAACGTGGAAGAAACGGCAATATGGGCTGGGAAAAAATCAGTGCGAAGCAGCGAGTCAGAGAGTACACGCAGGGCCTGATCCATGAGGACGGTGGCATTTTGTTTTGTTCTGTATGCTCCTTTTCACTTGATTGCAAAAAGTTTGCGACCGACAGTCATATTCTTTCGAAGAAACATCTGGAAATGGAACGCAAGTTTAAGGACATGAAGCTCAAGGTGAAGGACTCACCAATTGTCGCTGAGCCTTCTCTAAAGAAATCAAAATAGGTTAGTGGCAAAAAATGTTAAAAGTGATCTGGTGTAATTACAATGTATCCTAGGCTCGAGTCGTTAGCAATGGTTTCAGTCCGATGAGTCGAAGAAACCTGTAGTTTCACAGTGTAAGCACATTCAGGGCAGGCCACTTGAATGAATGAATAAAGGAAATACACCATGTACATGAGCTGATTAATTGGCTATAGTGCATCTATTCTACAGCATAAACACAACGGCTTACTCCAATTGGAACAAACAAATCTTACGAATCGTAACGTACACTCGTATGTACATCTACATCCTTGTGATTATAATACGTAGTAAAGGTGGCTAACTCAATTAATGGACCATAATGTTAACTTCACAAAATGAACGTTCAGTTACTAATTGTTAACAAACTTGCTTGCTTGTAAGTTACTCAAATTGATACGCGTATGTATGAAGAGCTTAAATCCCGACACATCTTGCTTATTCTTTCCCGATGTAGATCACGACGGGGACCTGCATGAAGAAATGCAAATAAAGCAACTGCTGCACGTCAGGAAGTTGTAACTGATCTTGTAAAGACGTTTACTGTAGCAAATACCCCTTTAGAAAAGTGTACCGTGAGCCCCTACGTGCCTTCATCGAAAAGCACGTTCGGAATGGCAGGGCTAGCTCAAAGGCTAATACGCTCCGCGAAGAGTGTATTCAAAACGTGTACGAGGATCATCACAAAGAGCTTCAGGAGCTACTAAGGAGTAAGCCAGTTGCTGTGTGCATCGATGAAACTACAGACGTTGAGCAAAGGTATATTCTGAATGTTTACGTCAAAGCGTTAGATGCAACAAAGACAGATAAGTTCTATCCCATCGACACTATTTTTCTAGAAAAGTTCGACAACTCTATAGTCTCGCGTTTTCAAATGCTTGAGTGACTTTGGCATAGGTTTTGAGCAGGTGCGTGCTTTCATCTTTGATAGGCCTACTGTGACGTGCTTTCAACACTGAATCCAAATGCTCAGCACATCATTTGTTGTGCCCACATTGTTCGTCTTGTCAACGAAGACTTTTGCAATAGTTTCCCTAAGGTAGACAGCATCGTATCACTGTTGAAGAAGCTGTCGTGTAAGTCTCCGGGGCGAAAGCTGAGGTATTTCAAGTTCCTGCTAGGGAAGGAAGTGAATAATCCCGCACTATGTCCTGAATAGGTGGTAACCAGATGGGGAACCTGGTTGAATGCCTGCATAACACACGAAGCACGTGTGTCTCCATGAAAAGTTTGTTGAAAGAGAATTGGAAGTTTCAAGGACCAAGAAGTCGCTTCGGGAATTGCTCACTGATCCGAACGGATAATCAATTCATCGCTGCTGAAGCAGAAACGTTTAGACACACTTTGTTCACTCTGGAGAAATCGGACCTTCTCTCGTCCGAAACTGACGATACAGCGAGCGACTTCTTAACTTTCCTACGAGTGCAGGCTGATACGTGCACAGTTGAAAAAGAGCCCTTCAAAGCTGGCTTTGCTGCCGCAGCAAACAAACTTGCTTTGTACGTAGAGGTTGGTAAACACCCAGTACTACCGTTTTTACACGCTGTTCGAAATCTAAATCCAATGAAAGCACAGTGTCTGGTACTGGACGTAAAGACACTGGCTCAGACTAGTCCAAACGATGACAGCATTGGCATTGAAACAATCAAAGCAGAAATTGAGGTACACAAGGCTGTTCTCTCGGATGACCAAGTCTGCAAGAAAGATGTCATCCAGTTCTGGAAAGGCATGACAGATAGACCTCGCAAAACACGAGGTCACAACTCTCGCCCTCCTGTCGAACAGCTCAGCAGCAAGGCGTTCATTTTCCACATACACTTCCATACTCTCCTCAAAGAGACGTAGAATGAGAGGAAACGATCAAGTAATAAATGCTCTCTATTTCAATCAACAGTGATGGACCACGTATACATGAACGCCCTTATTATTCGAACGACTTTTGCCTTAATGGCTGCGTTGGCCTTAAGTCTCTTGAATAAAAATTGAAACGAGCCTTTTAGCTTGCACATTCCTTAAGAACTTAACTATTTTCAATCCTCTATTAAATGCTATTTTCGCGATTTTTCCCGCCATTTTCCGAAAAAAAAACCCAGATGCAATATTTCGTGTTCCCTGATTATGACTATTTGGCTGAGATGCTTGGAGTTTTTGAAGTAGTTCCCTGAATGAACGTAAATCACACTGCTCATAATCCATGCATGAATAATACCTGTCACCACTTTGTTCATTATGATTTCCTGTTTATTCTTTCAATACAGATGACGACAATGACAATGTCTGATCAAGAGATAACACAAAGTTGTGAAAACAATGCTGACAATCCTCCTCTCATGGAAAGCCTTGATAACAAATATCGTTCTGGAAATGTTCTGGGTCTTATCTTACGTTGAAAATTTGGATAAAGGATTATGCAAAAAGGGCACTTTTGTATTTGGAAAGGGTACTTTTGCATAGTTTGCCAAAACGTGAGGGGTCTTGGCCCCTCTTTCCCCCGGTGCCTACGTCCCTGTTTAAGTTATGCACTTCAATTCCATTACATGCCAGTTCTGCATAAACAAACAGCATTTTATTCAATAAATTCACTACAACATTATCAACTTTCAGCAACACATATGGGGCTGATTTAAACATGCAAGCTAATAACAGATACAAAAACATATAGCCAAAGGGATAAACGTACAAAGGACAGTGTTAAATCATAGTAAAAAGAACTTTTTACGTTTAAGTTACTAAAAACTTTAAGGTTATTTAACATCTGAAACTAATAAAATAGTAAAAATGTCCAGTGAAAAGGGACAGGTAAATGTGATAGGTTAAAACACTAAATAAACTAGAGTGGCGTCTCGCTATCTCAAATTGATCCAGTGGTCCCTTGAATATTGTCACTGATCATGGTTTAAATTTATTCCTCTATCTCGACCTCCTAAGCTCCAACTTCTCCCTATGTTAGACAAAAAAATTTAGTCCCGTTGTAACTATTCTCTCCCTACTTTCAACTATTTGTATATTCGACTTCAGCCTTCCGTTTGCTTAAAAAAAGATTCGAAACAAGCTTGACCAAAAATTTCGCAAAAAGGGTAGTAAAATAGCTATTATTGTTGACAAGTGTTCACCCCATCCATCAATTTCTAACTTGACCAACTTCCAACTCATTTTTGTGCCAACGAATTACAACCTCTGTTCTTTAACGTATTGATCGAAGAGTCATAAGAAGACTAAAAGCCCATAACAGGGGGTCAGTGTTTCAATTATTGTGTGCAGCTTCAGATAAAGGTCGAGTATATCCAAAATATTTCCATTCTCGAAGAAATGAAGATACTCATTATATCTTAAGAGACTGTGACAGAAGAAATGGTCGTGGATTGTTTCAAAAAGGCCAATATTGCTTCTGAATCTCAGCGTGCTGTCATTCTCGATTCGAAATTTTATGTTTGTAAAGATTTTCAGTAGAGTTCTGAAAGCTTCTGATCCAGACATTGTACCAGAAGATCTTTTCTCAGAAAACTTTGATGATGGAACAAATACATTTTCCCAGTTATTTCAGATGATATCCTTAGACAGTTTCACTTACAACTGGCAAAGTCTGACCAAAAACGGGCAAGATGAAATAGTGAACAATGAAGCACCTCAATGGCCATCAGGATCAGAAGTTAAGTCTGATCTCTATGTTTTCAAAAATGGTGTCATTTGCAGTACCATAGGAGACGAAATGCAGAATCTCTTCCTGAAAATTTAAAATTATTATTCTAGGTAAAGATGAATTTCCCCAAAAGAAACAAATATTCTAGATATTTCAACAAAGTTGCCTAAACAGATTTAATGTAACTGTCAAAAACATACATTTTCAAGAGTCTAATGACATTTCCATTTTCTCCTTGCAGTTTTAAGGAAATTTAGGGATTTTTTTCTCTCTATGTCTCTGTCTGTCTCTGTTTTTGACTCTGCCTCTCTCTCTCTCACTTTCTCTTTCTCTCTCTCTCTAGCTCAAACAAATTTTTTTGACGATTGAAGTTTCGAAATAGACTTTATTGTAATAATAGTGACTTAAACAACTTATTTAATGTCTTTTAAACAACTGTAAAAAAGACTGAACATAGAGCAATAGTAATTTCAAGGTTGCTTTTATAACCTACAGATTTTAAAGATTACTGCCAAAATTAAAGAATTAACTTAAAGCTATAGCGTACTCATCATAGAAAAATATTGCCACTGTTAAACCAAATAATTCTATATCAATCAATTTTTTATGCTATCATAGCAAATAGTTTAAAATTATGCGTTGACCAAAGACAGAAGTAGGCAAGGCAGAGTCCTACTTTAAATAGCGAAAGATTGTACATTTATTTCAGCTTACTGAATGTGAACAACTGTTCAAATGAAATCTCTCATAACTGTAATTATGGGTACCACTGAAATGCTATATACAAATACAGTACAAAGAACGTTTTTCCCCTATCCAAATTTATCTCCAAATTGTTTATTTTCAACCACACTCCAAGATTATTCAAGTCGTGATTTAAGTAATTCTGAATTTTATCTATGACCTTATTAGATACAAAAACCACTGTATCGCCTGTATAGAGAGGCACCTCACATTTTACAATTTGAGCCTTTATATAATTTATCAGCAGTGTAAACAGCAAAGGCCCAAGGATTGAACCCTGTAGTACCCCACACAGTATTGCTTGACGTTCAAAGTAGCAATTTTCAAAGTTCACGAAATTATTCAATCCAAATAGATAGCTTTCAAACCAGCTAAGCTCTTTACTGCTGCCACCAAATCGGGGATAATTTGGATAGAAGTCTGCCGCGGTCGACCATGTCGGACGCTTTTCTTAAGTCCCTGTAGACAGCATCCTGGTATTGATCTTTGCCAATGTTTTTTCAAATTGTGTCAGTAAAGTAGGTGACAGCATGACTGATTAGAGTTCCTTTACGGAAACCAACTTGTCTAGGGGAGAGTAATTTATTGTTCTCAGGATAGTTGTCTAATCGGTGGTTTACAACTTTGTCAAGCACTTCTGAAAATACAGACAGTACTGAAATTGGGCTTTAATTGTCGTTACCTTGGCAATTATATCACATCGCTTTTCATACCTCATTACCTGATATAATATTCTAGAGAGTTTAATGAATTACGTCAGTTGTAGGCTCATTAAGCTCATATCTTATAATGACAACCTTAGATCACTTCCATGAGCAGAGAAAAAAGAGTCGACGAGTATTATTGAAATATTTAAAGCTGGTTCAGTTAGAGTGCCTTACACAAACTATTAAAGTGCAGACAAATTGAAATTCATTGCAAGACTTTAGTTTCAATTTTATTTGTTCGCTTCAAGCATTTTCTTGTTTAGTAATCACCCTTCTTGGATTTTGATTTCATTCTCCTACCCCTGACAAATTAAACATTCTGTAGGTTTAAACAGTACAAAATAAAGCAATTGTCAACAAAGAGATCAATTTTACCTATACTACTGAACAGAGTTCCTTCAATAAATAAGTACCCCTCCCTAGTATAACAACAAGACATTACTTACGTTTTGGAACTGTCCAAGCTAGAATGAACTCGGAATAAAGTTCAATCACGTAATATTGATGAGTTACATACAAGTATTTTTTGTTTTACCAAAATTTTTTGTTACGTCTGGCTAATTACATACTTTTTTATAAATGTTAGCAAGTAGAAAAGTCTTTTGATTCAGGCATAATATACATGATTATATTTTAATCATATCGTCCAAATTATATCAATCTTTACAACAAGACCCCTATCCTAAACACAAACCAAACTTAACAAATTTCAATGAAAAACATAGTAACAGCGACAGAATATTAAACGAAATAAAGAAGACAACGCCAACTAAAATTGAATTTCTCCTTTAAACATTTCTACAAAGTCATAAGACAGAGGAACTTGTTTAAGTTTACCTGGCATGTCAGCTTACCATATTCTCCCTTAACGTTGAAAAATTTTTCAAATTATGGCATTGTAGAACCAATACTTGTTTGCTTACAATTATGTTAGAAGGTATATGATAAAAGGTAATCAAAAACTAGTGCTATAACCAAGTAATGGCAACATTTTTCTGTTCTGTATGAGTGTTTTGCTACTTTTTCTTCATGGAAAGTGTTTTTCTTATCATCCTGAAAAGGAGTTGTGATACCTTAAAATAAAAACTTGACCCGGTTTATATTCCATGTTTACTTATTTCAACTTTTACTCTAAAGAGTCTTTTTTCAGATAGTAAGTTACTAAGCAACATGGTTGTTAGCCCAAGATTGCAATTATTTATTCTGCTTTTAAATAGTAAAGAGTAACCAGCCAAGTTCTCAGTCTGACTGAAAATCTTTGTTTTGCAGAAACAACATAAGGTTAAGAACTAATCTTTCTGAGTAGCAAAAAATATACGAAAATTAGGCAAAACGGACATATGACAGAAGATCTGTCTTTACCGATTCCGTTCCAAACTTGCTGTTACATACAATAATGACTAGAAATACATAAGGTGAGTATTTAAACCTTAATTTTATAAGGTCATGATCACAACCATGAATAAATGTCGCTGGTGTTTAATCTTTCAGTGGTCACGATCACAAGGTTTTGAAAACATCTATGGTCGCACCCATCGATCTTTAAACAAACTCTCAAAATGGCGACAGGCAGCGGCCTTAAATTTTGTAAAGCTCAGGTATTGGATATTACTGACGAAGAAATAAAGGAAGAATTGTCAATCGTCAAGAATTAAACAGAGCTAGTTCCCAAGGAGATAAATGATCCATTGAAGTGCCAAAAGCATGGCAAGGTCTTTTAATTGCTTAGTCTAATTTTTGGAAACACAGATTGTACTTTGGATAATGAAGGTAAAATAGAGAGTTATGAAAAAGTGTCAGGTTTTCAGTCTCAAACAGCCATTCCTTTTTCTATACCACAGCAAATTATTTAAATAAACGATTAGTTGTACATAACTAAAAAAATTGCTATTAAACGTTTTGGTCGATCGCTATTTCACTGGAACTGGACTGGACCAAACCACCAGAATTATAAAACATTAACAAAGAGGACGTTTTTGTAGAATTCGAGATTCTGTTTCGTCAACTTCTAAAACACTCACCAAAATTGGGAAAGATCAAAAAGCTCTTAAGACAAGACAAGATATTTCACAGTCATTTTGTGGTACCCCCGTAGATTTAAAATATCTTTATATGCATAGGGAACTTTTTAAAGCCGCCATCCAAAATGTACGACTTAATTCAGACATTGTTATTAGAACTGGTGTGCTCATATTAAACAAAACTGACTATGTAACCAAAATGAACGACGTTCTTCACGATAAAACTAAATTTAAATGTCTTCGTCCAGTCGAGGGAAAAGACCAAACTGTCCAAAATGAAGCCAAAATTGAAAACCGTCTTTTGAAACTAAGAAGAGAAAATAAACTTCCACCAGATAATTATGAAACAATTAGAGCATTTGGGTCCCAACACCCTAGAGTATTTGGCCTACCCAAAAAAGTTCATAAGGATGGTGTTTCCATCAAGCCCATTTTATCCATGATTGGCTCTTCCCAACACCAGTTTACAAAACGACTTTCACCAACCCTTCAACTAGTTCTAGAAAAATAATCTTTTTTCTGTGTAAAGAACTATTCACACCTCTCTCTTATCCNCCAGTCGAGGGAAAAGACCAAACTGCCCAAAATGAAGCCAAAATTGAAAACCGTCTTTTGAAACTAAGAAGAGAAAATAAACTCCCACCAGATAATTATGAAACAATTAGAGCATTTGGGTCCCAACACCCTAGAGTATTTGGCCTACCCAAAAAAGTTCATAAGGATGGTGTTTCCATCAAGCCCATTTTATCCATGATTGGCTCTTCCCAACACCAGTTTACAAAACGACTTTCACCAACCCTTCAACTAGTTCTAGAAAAATAATCTTTTTTCTGTGTAAAGAACTCTTCCACATTTGCCAGCAAAATTAAAATATGCTCTATGTATCCAGGAAATTGTGTGCATTGTTCTTTTTACATTAAAATTCTATTTTCCAAGGTTCCCTTCGACGCGGTCATTAAAACTTTTACAAAAACAATGTACCATAAGGACATTGAGCCACCCCCAGTTCCAGAGTATGTTGTTGTGGAACTACAAAATTTGCAAAGAAATCAGTTGAATTTAGCTTTGAAAATATTATGTATCAGCAAGTTGATGGTGTAGCGCTGGGGCCGGCTCTGGCTAGTATATTTGTAGGATGTTATGAAAAACAATTTTTTGAGTCTACACAAAATTTTGATGTAATTATTTATTTTAGATTACCAGATGACTTGTTAACCATATCTAAAAATCCGAAAGACAGTAATAAGTTCGTGATTAACCTAAACAATCTTCATTCATTATTGGTGTTTACTATTGAAAGAGAACAGGATCGTTGTTTACCACTTTTAGTAGAAAAAGCTCCGACTTCCTTTAAAACCAGTGTTTTTCGAAAACCGACCTGCACTGGACAATAGGTAACGTGGAGCTCTCAGTTCCACGCAATTACAAATTGGTTTAATCAAAACAATAGTTCATCGTGCCGTCGCTATTTGCTCTCCTTAGATATTGTCAGCAGAAATTCACCCTGTAACAAATTTTGTTGAGTAACGGTTAACGATGTTGTAGAGAAAGTTATTCGATACGCATAATCTAGTTTCGAAAACCCTATCAATAGGGTCAATAAAAGTGTCCTGCATACCTCAAACTACACTGGATATGACTTGATTCTACTTCTTTTAAAAATCAAATTACTATGGCAGTTCCTGGGTTTTATCGTTCTACTGCACCTAAAGTTATTTTTCCCTTGCTAAAAGTACTTCATGGTTGTGTATGAGTTTAAGTGTAGGTGTGATGCCAAGTACGTAAGCCTTTCATCTTTTATGCTGATAGATCGAATAAAACAGCAGGTGCCATGTGTTTTCAGAGAAAAGTTCCAAATTTGTCAATTACAACCAAAAGGTCAAAGTAAGGGTACAAGCAAAATTGTGAATTCTGATTCGACTATAGCACAGCATTTGCTGCTAAACAAAGAATGCAATAAAAATTTAGAGATAAATTAATTCTAAACAATTGGCTGAGCCAAGTCTACATTTTATTTACGAACATCAGAGGAAATTCATATTCATTTTTCATCATTTCCTTGTGGCAAACATAAATAATTTGTTTATTTTTCTATTATTTTAAACAACCAGTTTTCAAACGTGACAGGCTTTCTTAAGCCTAACACACAAAAAGGTGGCGGGCTTTCTTCACCCTATTACAAATACTGGCGCCGTTTCTCAATTGTTTCCTTGTTTTCAGTATTACCGTATTTGATCTATTTAACACCCACTTCCTTTTTAACGTCCCCTTTCTATTTAACGCCCCTGTACGCATCAAAGAGGGCGTTAATTAGAGTTTTCTACAGAAGGAATACAAACTGTATAGTACATCGTGCAGCTTTCAACATGTATTTATTTTCTTAAATGGAAACATTTGTTATTCATTGTTCGCGTTATGTTCTAGATGAAGGTATTTAAAACCCAGTTTACGTTTCTCTATCTTAGCATTAAGAATTAAAGCCGACTTTTTGTGTTTGGTTAATGCCTTGAATGTCGCTGACAACACAAATCCATGTTCCCGATATCTTTTACCAGTAACATTACACAATACTCGATTTTCAGCGTTTTTCATAAAAAAAGAAGCGAATTAAGGTTTATAGCTCTGTCGGTATATGGCCGACTAATATAGAAGAATTGAGTATATAAACACCAAATGCATGTTCGTCATTTTCTAAAGCCTCTTCTCGCATGTCATGCTTGCAATACAATTATTCGGTGCAACAACAGTTTTACACCTCTCTATAAACATGGTAGCCGGACAAAGACAGGGCAAAGAGTGTGATCGGATTCTGGGCTATTTCTGAAAGAGTATTGTTAGTCAAGCTAAAGGGGCAGCCTTTTAATTTATCTATCATTCAGGTATATGCTCCAACATCAGAGCATACAGATGAGAAGGTTGAGACTTTTTATGAGGAAATAGAAAAAGCAAAAAAGCAGTGTAAGTCACAGGAGATAGTGTTGATTATGGGTGACTTGAATGCCAAAGTGGGAAAAGGAAGAGAAAGAAATACAGTTGGACCACATGGGCTTGGTGAAAGAAATGAAAGAGGTGAAAGGTGGATCCAATGGTGTCAGGAAAATAGTCAGGTCATTATGAACACTTGGTTTCAACACCATCGAAGACGACTGTATACATGGATAAGTCCAGGAGACAGAGCAAGAAATCAAATTGATTACATAACAATCAACCAGAGGTTCAGAAATGCAGTTCAGCAGGTGAAATGTTACCCAGGAGCAGATTGTGGCAGCGATCATGCGTTGTTAATGTGCCACCTGAAGATTAAGTTGAGGAAACTGAAAAAATCCAAAATAACACCAAAGTTGGAGGTATCCCTTTTAAGTAGGAATAGGGTATTAAAACAGCAGTTTAAAGTGGAGGTTCAAAATCGTTACAACGCTTTGAAAGATGAAGGTGAAACACTCGATGAATGGACTATTTTTCGGGATGCCATAGTACAAGGAGCTGAAAGTGTCATTCCTAAAATCAAGAAAAGGGCAAAACAAAAGTGGATGACTGATGAAATACTCGAATTGATGGATAAGAGAAGGGCTGCAAAGCAGAAAATTGATAAGTACAAAGAACTGAATAACAACATCAGAAAGAAATGTAATGAGGAAAAGGAAAACTGGCTCAATAGCAAGTGTAAGAAAATTGAAGAACTGAAAAATAAAGATGCAAGGAACATATATCACGAAATTAAGGAGATAACTGGAAAGAAAAACTGTAGTTCTAGTGGATGCATAAGAGCCAAAGATGGCAGTATTATTCTGGAAAAAGAAAAGATCCTTGGCAGGTGGACAGAATATATAGAGGAATTATTTGAAGATGAAAGAGGAGAGAAGACAGTGATAAGAAAAGAAAAGGAAGGCCCAACTATAATGAAAGCAGAAGTTCAGTTTGCTATTCAAAAAATGAGGAAAGGAAGAGCAGCAGGACCTGACAACATTGTCATAGAATTGGTGAAAGAGCTAGACGAGTTTGGAGTAGAAAAAATAACTGATATTGCAAACAAAATATACAACACAGGGTACATTCCAGCTGACCTCAGCAAATCAGTGTTTATAGCTTTGCCAAAACGACCTGGTGCAACTGAATGCGAACTACACCGGACCATCAGCCTAATGAGCCACATGATGAAACTGATCCTGAAAATTCTGTTGAACAGAATGAAGATCAAAATAAGGCACGAGATCTCACAAGAGCAAAATGCATATATAGAGGGAAAAGGTACCAGAAATGCTATTTTTATCATAAGAATGATGGCTGAAAGAGCAGTGGAAGTCCAGAAGGATTTGTATTTGTGCTTTATTGATTACAGCAAAGCATTTGATAAAGTGAGGCACCATGAATTGTTTAAAATGTTGAAGGACTTAGAAATTGATGGAAAAGATTTGCAATTAATTCAGAACTTATACTGGGAACAGATGGCAGCTATCAGGGTTGATGGAGAAATGAGCAAGTGGTCTTCAATCAAACGAGGAGTAAGACAAGGATGTGTTCTATCACCGGATCTGTTCAATCTGTATAGTGAAATCATCTTAAGAGGTATCAAGAACATGCCTGGAGTGAAAATCGGAGGTGTAAACATAAATAACTTAAGATATGCTGATGACACTGTATTGATAGCTGAAAGTGAAGTGGATTTGCAGAACATCTTAAATAAAGTAGTGTTAGAAAGTGAAAAGAAAGGACTCCAGATTAACATCAAGAAAACAGAATGTATGGTGATATCAAAGAAAAGTGTATCCCCAAAGTGTACTTTAACTATCAATGGAGAATTTGTAAAGAATGTTAAAAAGTTTACTTATCTTGGTAGTTTGATAACATCAGATGGAAGATGTGTGAACGAAATAAAGAAACGAATCACTTTGGCGAAGGATGCTTTTAGTAAAATGAGTTTAGTTTTCAAGAACAGGCAGCTGCAAGTAAAAACTAAGATTCGAGTCCTAGAATGTTATGTGTGGTCTGTTTTGCTTTATGGGTGTGATGCTTGGACCATCAATGAAAGCATGAAGAAACGAATAGAAGCAGTGGAAATGTGGTTCCTGAGAAGAATTCTTAGAATATCTTGGACTGACAAAGTGAGCAATGAAGTGGTATTAGAGAGAGCAGGAATGAAAAGAAAGTTGATGAAGGTAATTAGAAAAAGACAACTGCAGTTTCTGGGTCATGCAATGAGATGTGAAGGAATGGAAAACTTGGTGTTAACAGGGAAGATTGAAGGAAAGAAAAGTAGAGGAAGACAGAGACTGAAATTCATTACCAGCTTGAACAAGGATCTCCAGTTCAAGAGGAGTGACTGTGAAATTTTAGCACTGACAAAAGAGAGAAATAGATGGAAGACCATGATCTCCAACGTCCTGAAAGGATAAGGAACTCAGAAGAAGAAGAAGAAGAAGAAGAAGAAGCCACGTATAATCGTATTAAATTCAACTTTGTAGCACAATTTAAATTCTTCAGCAGGCAATGCTCGAGCAATTTTACCCTCTGCAACATCTATTTTTAAAGTTTTGACACTACGATGGAATGTCATAAAATCGAACGTCTGAAAACATTTGAATCTTTTACTTCATCGCGCAGTTCTAAATGAAATAGATTTTTTTGCAGTGTGTAATATTGGCCCCAGCTGGTATTGGTGCCATGTCTTAGTGTGTTAATTTATAACTTTGATTTTCTGTTCTGTAACTATGTTGTCTAACTGTATTTGTACAGTTTGTGTTTGCTATATGATGTCCTGTTGATGTACGTCTTGATTTCTTGATATCCGTGTTGATTGATATAAACCACAATCAAATGTTTATATTCGATTACTATGTAAAATCTGTTTCAGTCTTCGATCGTTCATAACACAGTTCCGAACTAATAGTATTTCTTAGCCTAAATCTGCAGAACACGTACACGCCACATCAAACTGGTTTGGTTTTTTTGAACTGCTTTAGACGAAAAGAAAAATGGGTGATGATATCAACCAATCGACTTCTTATAAAGGTGAAAAAAGACGCTCGTTCAGAATGGAGTTAAAATCGAGTATTATTTCTTTCGCAAAGGAAAACTCGATTCACGCTGCATCTAAAAATTTCAATTTTGATAGGAAAAGGGTCAGAGAATGGTTTCAGAATGAAGAAAAAGTTATTAGCAAAAAAGCAAGGATGCTTGGTGCAAAATATAAACGACTTGATGGGGCTGGCCGACCGTTAATGGATGAACAACTTTAACAAATATTAGTAGAATCGGTTTTGGAGCGGAGACATAACTCACTGCATGTTTTCCGAAAAATGATAATAGTGAAAGCAAAATCCCTCTTCGATAAAAAAAACACAGTGATCTTGCAGAAAAAGACGCTTTCCTTGGCAGCATCGGTTGGATCAATAAGTTTTTAGCATGAAATGGATTACCGCTACGTCGACGAACAACCACATCTTAAAAGGAAACGGCTCATATGATCGATAAGATTGTTTTGTACGTATTAAACGTACGGAAATTACTGGACAAATTTTCATTCGCCCCAGCCTTTATTATTGCTATGGATGAAACCCCTGTGTGGGCAGACATGGTCTCCAATACAGCAATTAGTTAGTCAGGAAAGCGAGATATTCCATTAAAAACAATCGGCCATGAGAAGGTACGTATATCTGTTTGCCTAACAGCTAAAGGAGATGGAAACAAATTAAAACCGTTCATTGTATTTTCTGGTGCTAAAGGAGAATGTAAATCGTTAAACGATGAATTTAAACATAAGTGCGTAGTTCAATCTTCTTCAAACGGTTGGATAAATGAACAGTTAACTATCCAGTGGTTTAAATCGGTTGTTGGTATGTTTTCCTTTTCACGGCGATTGCTTGCATGGGATTCTTTTGAAGCCCATATGAACGCCGAAGTTCGAGCAACTCTAAAGTCTGCAAACACAGAACATGTTATTGTACCAGGTGGATGCATTAAGTATGTGCAGGTCCAGGATGTAGTGCAGAATAAGCCGTTTAAATCCTTTATTGTAAATAAATATGACGAGGGGTTGGCTGCATTAGTACACGAATACAGAGTCTCAAACCTGTTCCGAGAAGAAAAATTGCAGAATGGGTTATCGAGTCATGGGATTCTTTGCCGAAAGAAATGGTGGCAAATTCTTTCAAATCATGTGCACTTACATTACCGAATGATGGCAGCGAAGACGATTACATTCATTGTTTCAAGAACGGACAGCCATGTGAATCCGGCAGGGGGAATGCTCAGGGAACAAATGAATTTGCTGAGGCATCCATCATTTAACGGCAGCACATGTCCATTTGCAAACATCACGGATTCTGACGTGGCATCGTCCACGTCGGATTCCAATTCTGACGTGGAAGATGCCATGTGTTTGCAGACTTTAGAGTTGCTCGAACTTCGGCGGTCATATGGGCTTCAAAAGAATGATCCATAAAATTTGATCGACTCTGACCGTGAAAGTGATAAAGAACTTTCTATAGATTAGTACTACCATCGTAAGATTTATTTGTTATTCATTGGTTTTGTCATAAAAATGTTTGATAAATTGTTGTTTGATTGTCTTGAGGTTGTTCTATTTTCTCCGTTATATAATTTTTCTGAGATTGTTGGAAGAATTTCAGAGGACAAGGTACACAAATTTGCTTTCGGGAATTCTTGAATTAACGCCAACTTCCTCATGAACGCCCACCCTAAAAACTAAAAAATTAGATTAACGCCCCGGACGTTAAATAGATCAAATACGGTAAATGAAGAAACACACTTACTTTCAACCTTTTTTTCTAGCGCCCTGGTCCTGTTGAGTGCCAACGTAAGAGCTGTCGACTAAAATAAACATTAATTTAATAGCGATTAGAAAGATATTTCTGCCGTCGAATAAAACAATATCAGTATTTAAAATCATTATCTTTGTTGCTGCATTCCCAGTCTAACCACACTTTATTGGCATGTGTTCGTTTGAGCACTCAGACAAATTGCTAAAACTTTCTTTAAATAGCTTCCTTCGGTCGGTTCCCTGGTCTGTCTGGACTGGTAAACTCTCATTATATCGCAAAGCTCGAAGCTTTAAAATAGCAAAATCTAAACAACTTTTACTCACCTTTGCCTCTTATGACCGATCAAAGGACGAAATAGGAGCATTACATAGAGAGATGTGATGAAAGAGATCATGTTTTTCAAAGCAAAACACACTAAGAATCAGTAATGGGTGAGAGAGGATTTAAATTTTCAAGTAGTACTTGGGCTACGAGTTAGGTAAATCACCAGTAGAATCTATGTACAATAAGAACCTACCCCTGACCCTTAACAGAAGATTGCACTTCAGCTTATACTGAAAAGACTCATTTGATAAAACAATATGGTAAACCTTTCCATGACTAGCAATCCGATATCCATTATAACCTGTAAAACAGCTCCTGCTGTTTTTCTTATAGATATTGGGACCCCTAGCTTAACTCCAATATCCTGATAAGAAGAGCAACATGTATTTCATTAAAATATGTTATTTGGATCCTACCTCCCTGAATCTATCCATAGGTCTTGATGAGTAAGCCCAGAAGATTTTATTTCTCTATATGTATGAGGTCTTTGCCAAGGATGAAATACGTTCAATAAAAATATAGAAACGCCAAGCGTCTCAAACCGTTTCTGCCATTTAAGTCAACGTACCCTTTGTTGTAGTAAAAAAAGCTTTTTCACCAAAATAAAGCAATGGGTTTAGGCGTATACCTGGAGTCCTAAAGGACTAAACTCGATCCCACTGCCTTGCCGGTATAGATTTTTGAGCCAATGGTTAAGAATGAGACCTCTGAAAGGAAGTGAAGGAGATTATATTCCGTTAGCTGGGACAAGTATAAACGACCAGTGTATGGATATGCTCGGCTCTAAGCAATGTCATTCTAGCTACAGGGTCTTCCTAAAAAGAGCAACTGGGTAGTTAGGACTCATTGTCCCTGGTAGGCAAGTTGTCTGAGGTATATATGTATTTAATACTCGAAATTATGTAGAATGAAATCGCAGCTACTGCAGTATTCTATCCCATGATTTTATTGCTATTTATAATTTTCCATATGATAGTTAAAAAAACAATATAAGTGTCAGTTTAAGTTATTACTTTACTTTGTAGAGAGACACACATCGTTCGGTAGGGGGTTACCTGCAGGAGAAATCAGGTGGTATTCCTGTTACTGATCAAAACGGATATTGAAAGTCTACCTATTTTATAATCTTATCATGCATACGCTATCAAGCTGACTACAAATTGTTTAAGATTTAGGTTGAGACAACATCTATATCAAATTGGTAAATTCACCAAGAGTATAATTCTCTTTCCATTTTGTGGAGAGGGAGGGGTAATCTGTGGCGACATCAGAATCACGCATGTGAAGTTTGCAGTTTATTACGCTGAGGCAAAATTCCAAAAATCAAACCAAGTTGAACCCAATATGAGATTAAAACAACATAAAAACAAGCCATAATGATATGCGTATAACCAAAAATGAATACAATTTTATTAGAAATTTTAAGTACTTTCAAAATGAATTGAAAACTAAAATTTACATGGCTTGGAGTGCACAAATTTTTTTTACAATGCCTTTAAAATGTTAAAGACTGTCTCAACTTACTTAAGGCTTTTTGCAAGGTCTTTGGTCGCGTTTTATTGAAGAAGAAAAAGACTGATTGTTATGAGTTAGTTTTTGATATACGTTTAGTCTAAAACGTCTGTGAAAAAACAATAACCATTAGTGCCAACTTACAGTTTGTCAACCATGAACAAAGAACTACAAAATATAACTTGAATTTGCAGTCTTTGCAACACAAAAAAGCACGTGAAAGTGCTTGAAATCGAAGCAATACAAAATTTGACCCTTATTTTTCTGTTTTATGAGCAAAAGTGAAAAGTGTTGATCGAGTGATCCAATATCTCGCGAAATATTTTCGGTAGAATTTTTGAATACCACTTGACAAGGAAAATCTACTTGAGAAAATTTCAAAACTTCTTCTATCATTCTCAAGATGTATGCATTTTAAAATCATTTTTGCCATGTTAACGTTAACTAGTTATTGTTGTTTTTTCTTAGAAATTGAATAGGAATGTAAGGTGAAGAAGAAAATACTAATCGCATTTGATATAACTAAGATTTTTTGCTCCTTTAAACAAGACAGCATAAATAATCAGTACATCTAAATCTTAAATCATGATTCAAGGCAGCAATTTTTTAACCAAAAACTGCATTAAAAAATTGCAAGACTGTATAAAAAATACTTATTTTTTACATTCGAGCATAAACAGCTACTCTTCGCTTTAAAGATTTTTTAAACTTTAAAACACATTTAATCTCAACATTTTCGAGTTCTTTTCCTATGGACCCATTAAATGACTAAATCTATTTTGTCCCACGGTGTTTTTTACAAAAGTTTTGATTTTTCTCATTGAGCTGAAGGAGCTTTCAGCATAGGCCACAGACATAACAAGACAATGTTGTGCAAATTTGTAAACCTGGACCGATAAGCTCCCATGTCCTCCACTCAGTTTTTTTAACATGGTTGACCAAATATTGTAACTTGGCAGGAGACACTTCAAAAAAAAGTTCTCGGCTGTATTACTAGCTAGGGTACCTCAAAGTCTGGAAATTATTTAACACAACCCACATCTTCGTCAAGTCCTTTGCCAAAAGCGCCGTTAATGAGCATTTGCTCAAGATACGTATACAGCTTTTAATCAGGTTGATCAAACCTTCTTTGATGAAGAGTGTCACAGACTCAATGGTAACGAAGTAGTCTGCTCTAGAAATAATTCGGGACGGGGTGAAGATAGGGAGCAGTCTCATCATCAAGACGACTTGGAATTTTTATTCGACTAGCCAAGACAGCCTTATCGATGCCAAGTCTCAGTGCACCACATTTTACATCTTTTGACAACCTGTTATTTCTTCAGAGCATCTTGTGCCTTGGGTGAGTACTTTATTAACCTCTTAAGTTTATATGCAGCATCCAGTGTATCTTGCATCAATGGAACGGACTTTATGTTATGGCCATCTGCTAAATTTAAGGAGTGGCAGTGGGTAAAAAGACAATGAGGAATATCCGTTTATCTGCTTGAGGTAACTCTTTTCCTCTTGCCTATCTTTGTCGTGCAGCCATCATAGCATTGAGCCTTTCCCCTGACATACCTAATCGAAGTAAAGCACAATAAAATACGTCGGTTCCAGCATATAACTTGACAATAGATAATATCAATAGGAGCTCACTCATATTTATTTAAGAAAAGGACGAGTGATACTTTTTAAACAACTAAATATTTCGACCTTAACTTGCAAAGTAAGGTTCTTTTGTTAAATAAATATGTGAGCTTCTGGGGATTTTGTTAATTAACGAAGCAAAATATCTTTTATTAGTGGTGACTTTTCCGTTATCCATAGTCATCAACCAAATGAGCTCATTGCATATCACAAACTCCTTTGTCACCCATGGAATACAGATAATAACATGCTGTGTATTGCTAACATCAGTTGCCCCATATGCCAAGATGATGTAACAGTGACTTTCTAAAGCGTCTGCAGCAATTGTGAATGTCATGTTTAATTGAGCTATATCAAAAATGTCTCGTCATTCTTCGCTCTTAATTTTAAGAGGTAGTAAAAATTGCCTAAATCTCCACAACGAGGTCAATATGCCATACGTTGTCTCCCAAGATATTGAATACATTCAATTATCTTCAACAAACACCAAGAGCTCTTGTGTTTCCGAAATGCCACAGTTTTGTCCAGCTGTTTGTCGATGGTGGTATGTTTGAGTAATACTTCTGTACCAGAGATCAGGACCATGGAGAAAGCATTGAGCTTTTCAATTTCTTTCTTCCAGTTCTGTAAGCCAAATCGGATAAAAGTCTTTTCTTGTTTCTAATCCAAAGTTAGAATGCTCTGCTTTTTAGCAGACACTAGTATGGCAAAGCACTACATCAATGCTTTCTTAGTAATAAAAGAAGGGAAACACCTTGACCCACTTTGTGTTAAATGCACATTTTGGTTTTCAAAGGATTTGCTAGGAAAGGTAAACAAGATTGATTCTTGGGGGGGGGGGTTAGTTTAAATTAGGAATGTATTGATTTCTTGCTATCGTTGCAATCGAAAGTTGGATTTCAACAGCAAATATTAGTGGTTGACGTACCAATGACTGAAATACAGCAGTAGAATTTGGTAGCTGGCTTGCTGACTCTTGAATCACAGTAGCAGGTAATGTTGGCTCACTAGCTGGTGGTTAAACTCTTGCAATAGTTGCGATGGTTGATTTGCACTGAAAAATTATACGATCGATTTCTGGTAACTCATTTTAAGTTTGATTTTGAAAAAAGGAACTAAATATATTTTTAGATTAACATGAATATTTATAATATAATTTTTGTCACTTGTTCAAAACTTGGGGTTAGCCCTCCAGCACTCCTGAATTATATGCCTGTTTACTAAAAGACTCTGCTACTAATACAATCTCAAAGTTAGCAGATGAGATTCAAGACACCGGTAGCATACCAACAGGTGTAAGTAAATCAATATCCAATACAATGCTGAAAAAGTCAGGAACCAAAAAATGTGAGCTGCATGAAACACCAAGCTGAATGAACTATGTTACGAACGTTATGCCATGTGCGATGTTGCGTCTTCCAGGGAAAGTGATTAGAATGGACAGTATTCAAAGTACAGCTTGCTTTTATCCAAGACGCAGGCATTAGCAATGTTATCATCAGCCAAAACATGTTGTATAAATGATCATTAGAAGCACAGAAGCAGCTATATGTATGCTTTATTAAGTAAACAAAAGCATTTTACCAGCTCCGACAAACGGGTCCAGTGGAAATGCTACATCAAATTGACATTAATAAAAAAGACCTCAGATTGCAAAGTAATGTGATGCTGAAAACAAATTACTGTTGTCAGAATGAAAAGCAAAACACAGAAATTACACGCGGTATCAAAGAAGAATGCTTCTTCCTCCCTGATCTAGTCAACTGTGCAGTGAACTAATCTCTGAGAATTGGATTACTTGCCAATTATCAACATAAATGGAATTAAAACTAACAATATTGGTAACTTTGATGAGACGGCTTCAGCAGACTCTTATGAGATATCACAAGTGGTACTTGATAGACTAGGTTTATTAAACAAAGAGAAACCTTCATCAATAAATACTTCTAAAACAAAAAGCTTGATAATAAGCTAAAGGAAAACAGAGAAATATACATTCAGCCGCCATAGAACTAGCAATAAACATGTAACAACTTTTAACTACCTAGGACTGAAAAAGAAGCAAATCAGAATATTCTAAAACGACTAAACTGCAAATAAATCCTAATTTATACCATGAGAAATAGACAAGCCAGCTTTGTCAGACATGCAGTACACAAGTGAGAACTAAAACATTTCTTTATAACATGCAAATGGTAGAAAATTAAGAAATACACCACGAACAACTTTTTTTGCAAGTATTTGAAAGAGTGGAATATAATAAATCGATCATGAAGGACTTTTCGTACAAAAAGATTTCACCAGTAACTGAAAAAAGAAAATTGTTTTTATTTGTAAAAATCCTTATTACTATTATTGTTACTGCTTCTTAATAACCTCTTAGTGCCATCATTATTGGTAGGAGTGGAAAAAGTAATGAGGAGGACCTCAGGAATTGCTTTAGTTGTCGATTTTTTCCTTTGCAGAAAGACTCTTTCCTGATTTTCTTTAATAATTCCCAGTCGAATTAACAAAACATGATCCTTACTTTTCTAAATAATTCTCCACTCTCAAATGGGCAAATGTCTGATCTGAGCTCACCTTTCAAATAAATAAATAAATTGCAGCAGAATTTAAATACCATGAATGCTCTCTTTACGACCTTTTCTTAAATAAGGACACCTTAAGATATAAAGTAAAGTAAATATTGTATACAGTGATATAGAAAGTTCAAAAATGGTCAGCAAAATATGTAAATCAGCTTAATCGATCATCTCTAATAAACCTCCTTTATTCCATTTTTACTGAACATTATGAATAATATGGAGAGGAGATGGAATTTTCCTGCTCAGTACAGAGTTCTTTCATTTATGTGCAAAAATAATATGGTTATTTCCAAAAAATGTTCCTTTAAAACTCCACCTCTAGGAATTTGATATTTTTCCCTGTTTTCATTTAAGATTTTTGTTGAACTTTTTTTCTCATGAAAAGATCATGCAAAATGTATTTCTGTCATGTCGTTCCAGAATTACCCTAGATCTTACATTTCCCCTTTTGTAAACTCGTTCCACAAGGATATCAGATAATTCAGGTCCTTGTCGTAATTCATTTCCGTGTATCAGGTATTAACCACACAATTAAATCCATATTCCTTGTAAATATGGTGTCCCTGAGTGCAATACTAAACGATATAATCAATGTTAATTCAGAGTTAACTTTTAATACTTGAGCCATGATGATTAACATAAATATTGCCTGACAATTGTTATTTGTCCTGCTGTGTCTGGTAGAATTTACAAAGAAAAGGCTCATTCCCTTTCATGATTCAATGGTCATGGATTTTCTACCATCGACTAATACCTCCAGACTAGATAAGAATGTTTGAAACAGGGTAAAATTAGGAAAAAAACTTCCGAATCAAAAAAGGATCGTTAAAGAAAAGCCCCTAAAAACAAAGTTTATGCCAAGAGAAAAGAGTATACTTTGGGTTTCAAAAAAATCAGATGATCTGATAGCAGCACTCAGAGGCAAAAGAGTTCCAAATTCTAGCCTTCCGAGTAAAATCAAACAAGTTCTTAAAAAGCCGTATTGCAACGAGGAATAACAATTTTATAAAAATGAAGACTTTAAATCAACTGAGTAAACTTGATTAAACAAAGGAGTTCGAAGAAAGACCTGGAGAGAATTACAAAACAAACATTGTCAGAAATGAGCATTTCTCAAGAGGAAAAGCAAGGTTACCATGGTTAAGTAAACCTCAGAATGCTAGTCTATGAATATGAAGAAGGAAAAAAACCTGGATATTGAAACTGAAAAACTTTGTAGATTAAATATTGAACATTCAGTATTTAATATGTTGTATGCCGCAATGTTTTTACCGTATCAGTTCTTGACACTGGGCCTTTAACGGAGTAATTGCTTCAAGGACTTTCTACAGTATCACAAAGTTATTGGTAAAGTGAAAACAAGATAGACAGATTTTAAATAAAATCAGACGCGCTTTTGTGGGGTTAAAAGAAACAATTCATTTCCTTCTCCATTGAGTGGCCAATGTCAGAATACAAGGTAGTAGCATCAAGGAAAAGATCATTGATTTAAAAAATGAAGAGACTCGAAGCAAGAATACAACCTCGAGAAACGCAATAATGAGATGCTTGTTAGACGTATTTTTATCCAGTGTAACACGCATTTTACGATTTGAGAAAAAAACTGAATGATATAAAAGACTCTGTCGAATACTACAGCCAGATAACTTATGCAGAAATCAAGCATGCCACGCTTAAACAAAAACCTTAGAGATATCCAAAGCTTTTTCTAGTAGTCTTTATCAGACACCAGTAAATATAGAGATTTGTTCCATGGTTAGGGTTAAAAGGTCAACTGCAGGTCAAGGTCCTCTACATTATCACAATCAACCAAAAGAAGTAGGTTTTACATGAATTTCACTAGTGGTAAGTCTGAATGCCGTGCAGCAGTAGAAAAAATAATATGATTGGGTTATCGGTTACGTTATTCTGTGTAACGATTACTGAAATAAAAAATTAAAAATAAATGATAGTAGAAGTACTTTCTTAAACGTGACCTCGTAACACATTTGGGATAAAGACGCTATAGATAGTGAGCATAATAAAATGGCAAAAATTGATCTGGAATTAAAGGTCATGGTAGCATTTGTTGTTGTGTTAACAAAAGGGAAATACTATGAATAAAGCTGTCATGCGTATAAGAGGAGAACTGTAAACTTGAAATAAGGGAGAGATCTATCAACTTAGAAATTCAACTTTA
The DNA here is from genome assembly GCA_003991215.1 of Morbakka virulenta. Classification (NCBI taxonomy): domain Eukaryota; kingdom Metazoa; phylum Cnidaria; class Cubozoa; order Carybdeida; family Carukiidae; genus Morbakka; species Morbakka virulenta. The sequence continues at coordinate 693,240 of RDPX01000366.1, forward strand.
AGTCTGGTCAGAAACATTTAAAGTGATAAGATTATTACTTGTATAAACATGTCAACAATAATACAAGGAAAACAAACTCTGGATTTGTAAAGATAAAAATTACATTTTCCTGAGTACACCTCTGAATTTACAAAACACATTTTAAGTGTCAGTAAAAAGGAAATCACATTAAGGTAACACTTATTTTTAGATACCCATGCTATACACTCCTCTTCTACAATTAATTGTTATCATGAAAATTCTGATTCACAATCCTAAGATGGAAACTTACAGGGTATAATGGTCAATCCAACATCTTTTCAATATTTGGTCACTTATTCCCTCTTAACTCTAACCTCCTAGATTATCATTACTCACACAGCTAACCACCCTCTTACGTACCTCTTCCTACACGATGACAATTTTTTATTTACTTTTGAATTTATTTCAGCCGGGATTTAATTCAGATAAAATTCTATCAAGCAATTAATTGTTTGATCTGATATTTAAATGTGTTTGATTTCTGTAATTAATTTTTTTTAAAGCACCATTATCTGATATTGATCTCTTTGGGCATTTGCCACCATCTACTGTTTTCATTTTATCACTTATATTAATTGCTTTACTATCAGCTTGTTCTATTGTAACTCTAAACATTACAATCATATCAATAGCAATGAGCTTTTCTCTGGCTGGGTTTCAATGCTGGAGACTGGTAATATTACTTCTGACAAAAGTGCTTCATTTCAGCTGTCACTTTGCGAACTTTTACAAAATAACATGAAAAAACCCAGTATTTTGTATTTCTCGTCATTTATCTTCAAATGATTTATTCTTGGTCAACTTTAAATTTTGTCAAATGTTACCATAACTAAAAGAACTGAACATTTTATTCTTGTAAATTTTTTTATCCCTTAATCTATACTAAAATAGGATATTTTGCTGTTGTGCTACCGTCTTGGGTTATGGAATAAAATTGCTCTTTCCGGCCTATCGTATGCCCTCTTTTGAATCAAACTTTAAATTTTAATTCTATGAGATATGCGGAACTATTTAAAAGTATATTAATTTTACAAGCCACGTCACCTTTTTCTTTTCCATGCAAATTCAATTACAAAAAGTTGTGTTTTTTTGTTCATACCTCATTCTCTGCAGTAATGAGGATGCTTATACCCCTCTACTTTAACCACAATATAAAGATCTGTATTAGCTAGTTACTACTAGTTATAAATTCCTTTCTTCTTTTTCAAATAAAAAGCCTCAGAAGGTTTGTCTTGGTCGTTGTAGCTTATTTTATTAAATTTACTAATTCCCTGTCGTCTTTTCCCGGAAGCCACACCGTTAGTATTTCAAGTAATGAAAATTCATACCTGCAATCTCAAACAAATTTTCATGTTCTCACTTTTCAATATTCTCGCTAGAAGATAGGGTTTCGAGCAAACCAGTACAGTATATTTTGTGTTTTGTTCATAATTTCTCCTTGTTTTGAAGGGATCTTTGCATAAATATAAGTTACAAGGAGACCTTTATAGGAGATCAGCAGGAGGAACGTGAGGTATGTGGATCTTGTTATACTAACTAAAGCTCTCTAAAAATTTTTAATTTGAATACAGTTTGAAAAAGCAAGAGAGAATAAGCAAAAGACAAGGATATAGACAGATTCATGGGGATAATTAAACTAGAAAAAATAGCACAGTCCAGAAAAAGGTGAGAAAAATTCATTTAGGATATTAGAATGAATTATCACATAAATCCACTTGTTAATTAAAAATTGTTGAATATTTTCAAATTAGAATTTTAATTTGAAAAGAAAGTATGGTCATTAGAGGGTAGACACTAGATATTTTTTAAGAAAATAAAGCAAATTCTAAATTTTTGAACCATTATCTTTTTGCTAAATTTTGTTATATACGTGTTTAAATTCTATGATTCTAATAAATCATCACTTCTGTCAAATCAATTTCTGGAGTAGGATCTCGTATTTTACCATTCCTCTTAAAATATAGGTAAATATCAGGCTCTTGCACAAATGTGATTCTCTTATTCAGTTTCTGTACACTAAACAATTTGGTTTTTGCTTCATTCCTTTGTGCTTGAGCGTAACTTACGACATTTTTTGTAATTCCATAGTGCAACTTTGTATTACTATTTATTTTCTTTATTTAGTTATTATTTTCGCATATTTTTTAACAGAATGTATGTATTCTAAACTGTGTCTGTGTTATTTTCCAGGGGCTTGAAGAAAAGCTGGGAAGTTTTTACCTTTTATTGAAACATAGAAATATGTTCAGGTTTTATATTCATTACATGATAATCCATTCTCAAAACAGCTAATAATTTATATATTCATATATTGATGATTTCAAGAACATTTGTTTGATATTTGGTAATATTGTACAATATTTCGTTTTAAATGGATAGTTTCATTTATTGATATCTTTTAGTCTTCCTATGCGGAGATGGATTTTTTTACTATCTACTACCACTAGCAAAGACGATACACCATCATGTTAAATATATTGATTTGTGAGCTTTTTTGTACCAAGAATCTACCAGACATTATGTAGTCTTCCAATCAGTAAGTGTATTAGTTGCTGCCTTTCTCTAATACCCATTAGCATGTTGCTAATGATGCCACCAGTAATCCTGGTAAGGGAGAATAAAAGGGCTGTTTGAACTTGCCTAAGGCGGGACCGGAACACTATTTCTACTTCGGATGAGATGTTTAACTTTCCTGTAATTGTCTGTCAAACCTAACCACTATCCACATGTCTTCTCTTCGTCAGTTCTCATCAGCGTAAGCTGGTCTTATGAATTTGAATAGTTTGATTTTTTGAAACAAAGGTGTACGGTATACATTAAATTGTGTTGATATTGTTTCCTTTCTGACTAGGTTGAATTTTTATTGAAAATAACAAAGCCCCTAAATGGATTTCTCTTTTAAAGAAGATTACGTATAAAACTCTAAAGAGTATTATAAGATATATTTTTTAATTTCTTCTTTTATCAATAAGATAATAGAATAAAGTGGAAAATATAAGAACTGAGTTCTGGTATGTGTCTGCAGCTTTCTTGAGGATCTATCCTAACAACTGAAGCATCGATGCACGTCCTTAATCAATTCATGTTTTCAAACCAATTTTCGACGTTTTTGTTTCATTTTTGTGATCATTTTTATCGCTGTCATCTCTTTCAAACCTACCCATATCTGGCTACCTCTCTTCTAATGGATGGCGTTACTTCTAGAGCTCCAGGATTTGATAAGAATGAACAACGAGTGCAAGGAAAATTTTAAAAATAATAATGAGTGAGAGAATTAGAAATTTCAATGAAAAGTAGAAGATTGTATTACAAGGGTAATTCCAATAGGCCAAAGGGCATTTATTATTCAAGATGATCCATTACTTAGAATTGCTTATCAACATTAGATGACATAATGAGTCTCGTTATATTTACCCATTGCAGTTGAATTTACTGCAAAAACCAAGGCACCGCATGAATGCATACAGCATACATCAAAGTTAAGATGACTAGACAAGGAAAAACACTGAGTAAAAGTCGTCCCTATAATGATCTTTACCACTCTTTTTTCGTTTAAGAGAATGTGGCGTTATTAAAGAGCCCTTGGTTGAGAAAGATGAGATTACAGTTCCCAGATAAATGTCAAAAGTGTTAAGTTCGTACTTCTTTCCTGTGCTGTTAATAATAATGGGTATCTGTTTTTTATTTGTTTGTGTTATTGCATATATATTGCTTTTATAGCACAGCAAGTCAACATAAATAAAATCGATTATTCGGCTGCAATAGTAGCTAAATGCAGACTTGTTCTTCTTATACAGGGGATTAAAACATAAAGAGTTAATAACTATAATGCTATAATATTTGTTTCTCCTTATGTAGGTATCGTTCTATAGATTACCCCAAAAGTAGAAAAAATAATTTGATTTTGTCAAGATTTTTGCCTGCAAGGGTTGTCGATGTGTATTAACAGGAAAAAACCCTGCTTCGGCATAAAAAGGACAGAATGCCTGTTGTGTGTCTTCAATGCCTTTACTTTACTTTGTTGTTTCAAACGTTCACAGACGTTGGAACAAAAGATGGATCTATCTTTTCCTCTCTTTGTGATGAATAATATCAAACACTCTTTTAAGTCATCAAAGTAAAACCTGTTGCTTCCTTTTATTTATAACAGTCATAAAATAGCGAGTCTGCATTACATTTCATCTTAAAAATACCATAAAGCACAGTATATTGTTTTGTTCTACATCGAATATCAGCAATGAAAAGAATTTGGATCGACTGCTGCAAGACTTAAAGCCTAAAGGGTTCGAGTACTAGGTTTTGTATTGCCAGTCTAATGCAAGTTGCATATTTAGCTCCATATTCATTGTCAGCTTTCCCACAAAATACCTCTTAATGCTTAACCGTTAATTAACCAGAAATCAGTTTACTCTTCTACCTTGGAGTTAGTACATAACTGTCAAATATCAATGACAGTTAAAAATCATCGCTTTAGACATTTTTAGACATTTCTAATTTTAAGTAAACATCTAGAGACCATTTAAAACACAAAAGTCACTTTTTTTGAAAGAAAATGAACATAAGATCTGGATCTAATTTTTAAATTTATTTTTGAATATACCGAACCAACGCCTAACCTGCACAGACGTTCTTGGATTCGAAATTTTGGATCCTCAAATAACTCCACAAAGTAGGTTCAAGCTGGCTTATTATATTCAAGGATTACAATTTTTGCCACAACATACAGGCTTTCGTTGCTTGTAGTAAGCCAGTATGTTATATTTTTATTGAATTTTATTACAATGGAAATCGTATTAGCCACTTCAGTGATGAGCTGGAAGCCTGGAGATCTGGTATTTCCTACTTGACAGATATATTCGTCAAAACTATATCATATATTTACAAATGGATGGTATTGACATAGACCACATTAAAGCAGAAACGACTATATCTAAATGTGTACAGAAGTTTCAACTTTCAAATGCAATCTTGGCCGTTTGCAGGTATTACTGGGATAAAAACTGATAACTATAAACGCGATAGTGATAAACTTGTTTGTCAAAATCATAAAGACGAGTTGTTTAAGCACAGAAACAATAGACTTCAGGGATTTATCAGAAAACAGAAAAATAGACCAAAAAACTCATATTCAGATCTATGCACGGAAGAAATACAGTCCTGCTTAAATGGAGAGCTAATCTTTGTGTGAAATGACTGATTACAAATAATAAAACAACTTTCAGAGAAAAGTCTTTTTATTTATGATAGTTTTTTATTTTCAAATGCTAGAATGTCAGTTCCCTACCTCATATCCACTAGGGGTGGAGTTTAAGACCTTTTCCTTAATTCGGCTTTGAAAAATGATCCTACCTGCAGACTTTTAAGGAGAAGATTTTTGAGTTATTTTAAATGATATAAAATGATTTTTGGAAGGGGAAATGCGTAGGAGCTCCACATTAAATAATAGAGTACCTTAGGAGTTTTTAAAATACAGTAGACTCTCGATATAACGAATCTTGAAGGGGAATAAAAAAAAGTTCGTTATATCGAGAGTTCGTTATATCGAAAAATTAAAGAAAAGTGGTATTTTGCCAAAATTAATGGAAATCCTTTAATTTTTGGAAAAAGCTAGAATTTCGACCATTCGAACTTGTCAAAACCCTATTTATACTATAAAAACATTCGAATTATTAGATTCGAATCAAATTGTGATAGTCGACTGTATAGGTTTTGTTGATATCACGCAATGCAACGTCCTCACGAATCATGTTTCAAGAGGCTGTTTGTTAGAGATCAGTCTGTCATTTTATCTAAAAACATGGCTGATAAAGATGCTATCTAAAAGATTTATCCCAAGATGATTTACCTATTATCGTAATATCACAAATGCTTCATAAAACTGAAATCAAAGGGCATCATGTTTACAAAGATGTGTGGTCTCCAGAGATGGGGGAAGAATTGGAAGTTCATTGTGAACCTGATAATGTAGTTGACAAATACGCAGTTTGCTTAAAAACTAAGAATGGAAAAATAGTTTGACATTTAATAAAGGACAAATCAGGGCGTTTTGCGAAGACAATATTTTACTTTTTACGAAGTCACTCTGAAGCAGGCTGTACAGCCAAAATATCTGGTAAAAGATTCAATCTTGGAGATGGCGAGGGTTTACAAGTGCCCTGCGTTCTAAATTTAGAAGGAGAAAACAAATTTGTAAATATTTTAAAAGAGCAATTTGTAAAAGTGGAAGAAATATAAGCATTTGACATTTTGATCAAATTCTTTATCTTGTATTGACTTCGATATAACCATGTCTAAATTTTAATGTTTACAATATTACAAGCTAAAGAAGTCTGTGATTAACGATTGATGTTTTTGTTTCAATAGTGCCAATTCGTACATCTTTCCGATTTCAGTTACTTTCTTGTGTATCTCGTTTCCATTATCTTGAAACAAGGAACATAACTGCAGTGTTTGTAGTGCTCTTCGAACATCTTCCTTTGTAGGTTGTCACATTTCCTGGCCAACTTACTCCACTTCATCCGCCTCTTCTTCTTCATCATCTACCTCTGCATCAGTTGATGTAGATTGTGTCACCCTATTGATGATCTCGTCATCAGTCATAACTTCAATTTCAGATGTTTGGAGATCCTTGTCAGCGTCGATATAACTGCTTACCGTAAAATCAATCGATGATTCCTTACAGGTGTCTTGAAAATGCTGTAGTAATGCAGCCAGTAATTTGAAGGGGTCATCGTCATCGTTTAGGCTTTGTTCTTGAGTTCCAGAACTAATTCCAGCTTTCTTAAAGCAGTTGACCACTGTTTCAGAAGTAACGCACTCCCAAGCCGCAGTTAACAAATTCATTGCTTCTAAAATGTTAACTTTCTTTGCTGACTCTCCTTTATCAATGCTAGTTACATAGCGCTTCCTAAGCGAATGTCGATAAAAAGCTTTCAAGCATCTTATAACNCGATATAACTGCTTACCGTAAAATCAATCGATGATTCCTTACAGGTGTCTTGAAAATGCTGTAGTAATGCAGCCAGTAATTTGAAGGGGTCATCGTCATCGTTTAGGCTTTGTTCTTGAGTTCCAGAACTAATTCCAGCTTTCTTAAAGCAGTTGACCACTGTTTCAGAAGTAACGCACTCCCAAGCCGCAGTTAACAAATTCATTGCTTCTAAAATGTTAACTTTCTTTGCTGACTCTCCTTTATCAATGCTAGTTACATAGCGCTTCATAAGAGAATGTCGATAAAAAGCTTTCAAGCATCTTATAACACCCTGATCCATTGGCTGTGTTTTTGAAGTCGTGTTTGATGGCAGAAAAATGAGCTCAATGGTCTTTAAGCCTTCAACAGTTGGGTAGGCAGAGCATTTGTCAATGATAAGTGCGATCTTTCTACCTTGCGCATTAAACTTTCTATCCATTTCTTTGACCCATTCAATAAACAATTCACCATTCATCCAGCTCTTTTTTTTGCCAACGGTAGCGACAAGGAATATTCTTTATTCCTTTGAAACAACGAGGTTTGGCTGACTTCCCTATAACAAACTCAGGAAGCTTCTCCCCAATTGCATTACTAGCTGCTAATCCAGTTAGGCTTACTTTGCTATGCTTCCCACCACTACAACGACCCCCTTTAAAGTGGAATGATTTGTTTGGAAGAGCTTGTTAAAACAAAGCGAATTCGTCGGCATTATATATGTCCTTTAGTTCATACCCCGATAAAATGGTCGGTAGATAAGTCTCATTCCAACTGGCTGTCATTTCTGGGGTGATACTGTTCTCTTCTCCCGAAACAACTTTCAAAGTGACATTGTGTCTTTGTTTCCATTTATCCAACCAACCGTCAAAAGCTTTAAAATTGGGAACATCCAAGCTTGTGACAAGGCTCGAGCTTTTTCTTTAATAACCATACCATTGACAGGTATGTTGTTGGAACGTGCGTTTTTAAACCAAATAAAAACAGCTTCTTCAAGATCATTGTTGTCGCTCTTTTCTTTTTTGTACAGCTTCCCTCGGCAATCTTCTGCAAAGCCTTATACTTGTCGGTTATAGAAACATTGACCCTTTTCATGTTGACTACTAAGGTGTAGAACTGATTAGGTTGACATAAAACAGTATTTACTTTTTAAAAACTCGAACTTGACGTATATTCGACGTTCGAATGATTTTAAAATTTTTCAATTGAAAGACATTGCAGTGACTTCATTCCATTTTAGTGCCTTGAGTTCGTTATATCGAAGGATTTTAGCTTGTAGGGCAAATATTTTAGGTTCGGTAAATCGAGAGTTCGTTATATCGGAGGTTCGTTATATAGAAAGGATTTATAAGAGTTTGATAAGGCAAGGGCTAAGATCCAGAGGCATTAGTTCGTAATATCGAGATGTTTGTTATACTGGGGGTTCGTTATACCGAGAGTCTACAGTACGTACTCTCAATATCAATTTTTATGATTCAAAATTTTTCAGAACTTCCTGAATCATGTTTTCAATACTTTCTTGTATTGAATATTTTATTAAATATTCTACAATTTATATGTAAATTTATAAGCACCAATATAAAGAAAAGGGAAGATTATCTTCCAAAATTGTCTTTACTTTCTTGCAGTTTCTTTAATAATATGGATATATATGATATTACTAATTAAGGCAAATAAGATCATTTAAAAAAAGATAATTGCAGGGTATCAGTAGGAGCTTTTAACAGAACAAATTTTACTGAAATGAAGATTAAGAAAAGGAAGTGTAAAAATAAGAAATGTCATGTAAGAAAGAATTTTGTCAATTATGGTATTTTGATATGTGGAGAAGGAATCAACACTTTATTTACAAAATCTTTCGAGTTTGCACTCATCGTCAGGTAATCTAAAATAAGCCGCGAAACACTTATGAGATTCAAATATAACAAAAGACATAGTGTACAGAGACTAACAACTAACAGCTAATTCTACTGCATCTGCAATAGAAACAAAATGAAGATTGGGGGTCAAGAACTTGACTACAGTACAACTTAATCTTAAGTTCTCGCGACCTCCACTCATCCATCGTATTTATTGTAGGCTTCAACTCCCGGATAAGCAAAGCTTTTAAAGTTATTTTGAACTAAATCTTATAGTATGAAAGTACACAAGAAATGTGTTCCACGAAATCTGGGGACTAATTCTGCCTCACACTAACAATCCTGCTCATGAACGATCTCACTCACTAGATCACCAATTATACATATTTATCTATCTATGTATATATATGTATATATGTATATATATGTATATAGATATATGTATATAAATAGTATTAGAGTAACACTCAAAGCCAAATATGGTATTGGCTAATTGAAAGACTAAGAAGAAACGACACATACATGAAAAAGTACCAGGACAATACGAAAGACAATACAACGAGAAACACCTAAAATAATTGTTCGCTGATAAATGACAAGAATGACAAAGAAGAGTAGTTAAACGTGATATATATATATATATAAAAATAAAAGAGTGAGTAATGATCTGGTGGTAATTACATTATAAAATATATATATATATATGTATATATATATATAACCCTCGCCATATGAACCAACCCCAAAACAATACAGTAGTTACTCTTTGAAATTAATAGAGATTATTAATTAAAGAAACACAACGCCTAACCTTGAACTATGAATTTACAAAAATCATGAAAGCCATGGTACTTGTATCAAATGATCACCATTATGTAATAGCTTAATGATTTAATCCTGAAACTTGCTTAGAACTGTAACATGATTAAACGATGGCTAAATGAATGACAATCTGTCGTAGTCTCATAATTACTATGGACCGAGAAAAGGATACTCTCCTTTTGTCCTTGGATTTGTGGAAAAACAGGTTAGAAACAGCACCTTGAGAAAAATTCTGAATTAAAATCTGAAGCATTGGAAGTACTGGTACATTTAATTGCCATCTGTTACCTTTCATTCAACATTGTGACCATAAAAAAATATCCTGTCATTGTTTAGTGAGATTATTCTATGATACCTTTTATTCCAGCAGTCGTTTGTATTTTATTGATAGGGAAAACTAGGTTATCACGACTTGTTTTATTTTACTGTTGTAATAAGGACAAAAAAAGTATGAAATTAGTTATTCCAATTTAGCCAGCTTGATTGGTTTTTGTCAATTAATTTTAGAATTTTGTCAATACAAAGGAATTAAATTTTACAGGTAGAATCTAAAGGCATATTCTTGTACCATTAGTTATGGTTTAAGCTAAGTTCTTGACTAATTCTGACTTGGTTTGAATGTGTTTTTATTCATCATTTAATACACAAAATTATTTTTATGGGTTAAGAAGAATACAAGACAAAATGCTACTTGTTATGTTGAATTGTAAGAAAAGATCAAAAAAACTCCTAATCGAAGAGTTGACAAGCTTCGTTTTCTTAGGTTAAAGCGTTGAAGAATATAATATATTCCCTACTAATTTTTTTTGTGAAAAAGAAAACAAAGCTTGTGATTGCTGTTCACAAATCTCTTTCAAAGTTAGTCATATTGGAAGTTACGAAGAACCAAATGCATGGAAACGATAATGTGATGGTTGACCATTAGATGAAGAATGCCCACTTGGTATCAATACACTTTGATAGGTTGATGATGAAGTAATAGGTTTCTTGATGGACCACTTCAACTACCTTGCAAAGGACTAATTAAATTGCAGACCACATCATTGTATCCACAGTTCAAGAGACCTGTTCTCAGTTTTGAATGTCACTGAGACCAAAACAGTCCTACTACCAGAACTTTAAAAAGTTTACTGGTTAAATGCAGAAGGAGAAGAAAGTTATTCTTGCATTTTATGTATTGTTGAAAAATGTTACAAGATAGAAAAAAGACTTAGTATCTGATGTGGATAAAGCATGAATTCTTGAAAACTGTTATGATCCATCGCTTAAATGTAACCTGAAGAAGTGGAGATTTCAACACCCAAAAGCAACTTTTCTTGGCGAATGAGAAAAACTTGAGCAGAGAATAGAAGAAAAGCTGGGACTCAGTAGACTGCGACAAGTGCAAAAAAATGTCTGTGGAAATTACGTAATACCTAAGGAATTCAAAATTAAGCTCAGCCAGAGAAAGCAGAGGCAACTGATAATTGAAGGCCTAAAGATATTGGTAGATAAACTAAAGTTACAACAGGAAACCATCACGAAATACAAGGAACAGCAAAGTCAATTAATGCTCAATCAACAAGAAATGCTACAGACGCTGACGGAAATGACACCCTAACCAATTACCCGGAAAAAATGTTATTGGTGTGGTGGGTGCTTAGATCTCAAAGAAGACTAACCCCAGCCATAGCAACAGTTGCAAGTCAATAAAATTAAACATGGACTTAACTCCACATACCTTTGCGATTATGAGAAAGATTACAAAAGAGGTAGAAACTACCTCAAATGGTTTCAAGGCGTTAATGATTTATGCATAAGGGGATCCATAATGACAACGATGATAGAGCCTTTTTCAAGCAAAAACTACAAGGAAGTTTACAATGTCAAGCGGAGTACTTGTACCTTGAGGTTACGAATGAACTAGACTGATATTCTCTACCTATGGTGGATTTTCTTGGATGTTTAAATCAGTCGAACTGTAGTGATGGGCCATAGACGTTTTTTCTTGATAAACCAATTTACAGCTGAGGTCTCATTTGTGTTCCTGGAGTAATTGGAAGAAACTTCTCAGACAGAGTTCCATGCTTCAAAGAGCTTCTGAACCTGAAGGATGACCAACATGAACCTCACGTCAGTCAAGTAAACTGTAGAGTAGTGAATAATGCTGGCCCAAAGTCAATTCTTGTGCCAACTAGACAAGACAAACGGATAACATTTACAGGGCCACCTTGCTTAAGAAATACCTTTATAGAAGGGATGCAAAAACCCGCCCAGGTGTGCATGGACGTACTTAATTCCACATTCAAGATGTAGCAGAACTTTTACAGGATTTCTATCCTAGATAATAGTGCTAAATTTGTATGGCTAAATTTAAGGACTTCTGTTGGAAAGACCAATGTATTAGATTCAGAACAAGGCACAAACGGCTCTAATTAAAGCCAATAAATGGAAAAAGAGATATACCTTGTCTTACGGTTGACGTAGTAAACAAGCAAAAGCCACGCCATCCGCAACAAATGCCTACCAGTACATTCTAGAAAAACTTTCTTAGCACTGAAGAGGAAAAAACAGGTCTTCCATTTGCCGAAGTGATATGAAGATGTATTCATACTTGAAGGAAAAAATTTATAACAGCAATGCGAATCCAACGCCAAATTTTAACAAAAGATGACTTTTTGGTACTAAAATCATACAGACAAATTTCACCCAATCAGATCGAGAGTAAAAAGTACCTGAAAGATGTTTTGGGCACATGTATAACGCTCTAATGTCAAAAGAGTTGATAAGAAAAAAGTCAAGAGCCCCATAAATATGTTTGGACTGGCAGAAACAGAACTTTAAAGTCTACACAGATGCACACTCATTGTAAAGGTTGAAGAAATGCTGGATCTCTTTACGGAAGTTTAACACTTCTCTTAGATAGACCTGGTAAAACCATACAACCAAGTTGAAATCCAAGAAGAAGAAAAACATAAAACAGCACCAACTACACCACGTGATTTCTAAAAACAGAATCGACTACCATTTCAAGAGGTCCAGCTGCTTTTCAGAAACTGGTGCAAAGTTTCTTTTTATGTGAAATACTTAACACGACACTGTTGTTCCGTGGTAGCATTATGTTTTTTGTATTAAATGTACAGCAGTACCTTAACCATTTGGAATCTCTATTCCAAAAACTGAGGGATGCAGGGTTGAATGTGGAGCCGCATAAGTACAAGTTCTTTCAACAAGACGTCAAGTATCTGGATCATTTTTTATCACCGCTAGGAGTCTCTACTGAGCTAGAAAAATTCATACCTGTTACTAACTGACCTGTACTCAAGAATGAAAGACGGCTGAAGAGTCTTAATGATATTCTAGGCATACTTTCGTAAAAGACTAAAAATTCATAAAGGTTCTCGAGAGCAGACTGTGAGAAACCCCTCAAAAAGTATATATAAATGCTAAATAGACAGCATACAACTTATTTACATAAAAAATAACTATTCAAAAACATTGAATATTATAAAGTTTTTTGTAAAAGTAAAATATCTTTAAAAAGGATCTAAAGACCTTGAAAGTCAATCACTTTGCAATTTCTTCTATTTAGAACATTTTGGTCTTGTAGAACATTTCAAATGTAAAAGAGCCTGTGTCATAGAGGTCTGGTGACATTACTTTTAGCATACCCTGGCACAATGTAAATCTGTGATTACGAAAGGGAACAGGAATTTGGTTGGCGGAGTATGAAATACATTCGTTATGTTTTAATCGCTATTCCTGGTGTGGTAAATTTTTCTACAGAACTTGTTGCTTTAAATTATTCGAGAGACTTATGGAATCCTTTTTGTTTCTTATAAGCCTACACTTTGGGCATGAATAATGCTTGCATGTCTATTAATTTTCTAAATGGTATTGGACCAAGAATAACATATTATTGAAATCCGAACCAATATGTTTTCTAGTTTTCTGTAAACTGATTAAAGTTTCTACACCTGGTAACCGTCTTTCAGATTTTTTTATCTTTATGCATTCTACTGCATTTGTGGTTAAAAAAAATTCCATCGCTGTTAAGTTAAAGAAGAAAGACAAAACACAAATATGTGGTCCTAATTTTGGTTTGAGTATAAATAACAAGGCAGGTTAATTTTTTCTATCACGCTTTATCACATGTCGTTTTTGATACTGTATATTAACCCTGCTACACCCCGTCTAAAAAAAATCTAATCAACAAATATGGATGCACAAACCCGATGATGAAGTTGATGCAGATCCTTCTTAATTCCTATTTAGGCCCTAGAGGCTACTCCAGTAGTCATTAAATATAACATAACCTATGCTTATCACAGAACTGCAAAGTATTCTAACATCAATTCTGAGTTTTGTAATTTGCTTGATTATGCTCATTTATTGATTGTAGCTTTGCAGCACTCGAAGTAGACCTAGATAACCCCCTCTTAAGGCCATGACGGGAATATATATATATATATATATGTCCAATCTCTTTTAGAGGAACCGAGCCAGTTAATTCCCTTACATTATTATCATTATCTTTTCATAATCGCTAATCTTTAAATGGAACTTTTTGCCAAAGTTTCATTACTACCAAGACTTCTTAGGACTCTAGGACTCTCCTGAAAATCCTTGCGTTTTTTAATAATAAGTTGTGTGCATTTGAGAGAAGGAAATATCTACATTTAATTCCTTGAAATAGCCTCCTGAGAATGTAGGTATCGTCTGTAGTGCTCCAAATAACTATTGGTACACTCGATATTTTTAATGCCCAAAATGTTTTGAGCAAATGACACAGCGTTGATAGCAGACAGTGAAGAAAAGCTACAAAACATTGTGGATACAGTGGTAGAAGAAAGCGAGAAGAAAGGTTTGGAAATAAACAGATCTAAGTCTTTTGTGATGCTATTTTCAAAAAAGAAGGAGACGAGATGTAAGATTCTGATTAAGGGCCAAGAACTGGAGAAAGTTGAACAATTTGTTTATTTGGGTAGTTTGGTTTCAGTAGACACTAGATCAGAGGTGGAAATAAAGAGAAGAATTGACATTGCAAAAACAAACTTCAAAGAGTCAGAATAGGTTCTACGGTCAAGCAGTGTGAAAATCAAATCTAGAATTAATCTACTTAAATGCTACGTGTGATCTACTGTGCTTCATAGTTGCGAGAATTGGACTATTACTAAAAGTCTAGAAGACAGGATTAGAGCTGTGGAAATATGGTTTCTAAGGAGAATGTTGAGGGTATCATGAACAGACTGGATAACCAATGTGGACATTCTGCGTAAGGCAGGGACTAATAGATGTTTATTACAGACAATCGTGAACAGGCAGATTCGGTTTGTAGGGCATGTGATGAGGAAGGAGAGGCTTAAAGAGGTTGTGCTGACTGGTCATGTAGAAGGAAAAAGATCAAGGGGAAGACAAAGTACTGGCCATGATTAGAAAGCGCAACTGGTTGGAGATCCACTGTGCTCATTCATGGAATGAAACCGCCAAGAGAAGGCTGTTATGGCTGCCAGAATTCTGGCACGGCACCCAGACTGATATAATTTTTTTACCTAAAGATTGGGGTCGTGATTTTTCAATTTTTTGCTGTTGGAATCTTTGAATTATCTGGTTTAAAGGGACAGTAAAGTCAAATAATTTGGCTGTTTTGCCACCTTTATCAATAATGATCCTGTCAGGCCTTCGTTCTTTGATATTATTGCCAGTGTGGATATTGAAGTCTCATATAATTTTTAAGGATTCGTTTCACGTGCATAATGTATTCTTTCCTAGCCTACCCCAAATGCCCAGAAGACCACTGGTATTATTGCAACTTTATTTACACCATCCTTCCATATTTTCAAAACTTAGTACTTGAAATCATTATAGTATTCTAGCTTCTCCTTCTCTTTCTGCTTCACTTGAGTGTCAAGTTGGCATGCCACATCGATTAAAAAGCAACTCTTTCCTTTCTTATTCTTCAACATAATATCTGGTTTGTCACAATCAATGCGAGTTTCAGTTTGAATTGAGAAGCCCCACAAAAACAATGCTCTGTTATTTTCAAGTACCTTACTGTCTTTTGTGACCATATGGTTGTAGTATGTATTTTTGCAATCGAATCCATATTCCTTGCATAGATACCAATGCAAGACAGCTGGTATTTTGTCATGCCTCCAGATTTTATATGCTCTCTGTGCTAATTTTTGGTACTCAGATACCACATGAACACTCTGCATTTTGATGATACGCCTTTTTTATCAAAATTGGTTTTTACCCAGTTCGTTCTCAAGACTTGGTCTTATGAAGCTAAAATTATACCCTCCATTTCTTTCTTTATCATCAAAATCGTCCATCGTCTCCGTGTGGAAGATCAGATGAAATTTTTTTTGAGATATCTATTCTTCTTTTCTTTTTTCTCGTCTTTCGGGTCACCTCTGTCAGAAACAATACCCTATTTTCCAATTTCTGCCAATAACCTTTCGCTCATGTTATTTGTTTAATAGTCAATGCTAGTTCGTTCGATCATTACACATTCTTCAACACTTAGCAATCCTCTGCCTACCTCTGCTTGCTTTCAATATAATCGGTCTAGGTCACCCTGGAGATGTAGTGGTCTAAAATGTTTAGTAACTTTCTTGTTCTCCTGTCCAGTTCTTGTAATTCTAATCTTATTCAATACAATATTCCTGCACTGAATCTTTTTAGGGAGACCGCCCTTGCATTTATGGCATGGATTACATTTCCAGCGCTCAGTCTTGATTTTAGTATATTTGTTAGTATTATCACTATTATTATTATTACTATTTATATTATTATTATTATTATTAGTTTTTTCCCTTTTTTCATCATACTTTGTACTTATCTGGAGATGTTGCAGTAAGGTGTTAGCTGTTTACTATAAACTAAGGAAACAACTTTATTTTCTAGCACTTTTGAAAGTATTCAAGCTGTCCCAAGTGTTTCGCATTGTGTTTCCTAGTTGTTCAATATAGTTCTCAAGGTCTTTACTCCAATTATTATTGGTATGACCACATCTGCTTTATCTCAAATGCTAAACTCTCATAGATATACCTCTTTATATCCTCTTTATCACAAAGCTTATTGTCCTCTGGGCAGGCAATATCTATGGCCCACCATTGTTTAATTTCCTTTTCTAATAAAACGAAGTCAGGTTTTCTATGCTCTATCTCATGATTAAACTGAATTACAGAATCCCACCGAATTTTCGTGTTTTCATTCTCAACAACATCTTCAGGATTGCGGTTGTACAACCTGTCATCTTTTTCAAAGTTATACTTTCCACAGAGAGCCCAGTGCCCTATCCTTGCCACGTTGCCGGGATGCCTCTTGCATTTTTTCTGTAACAGAGGCGAGAATTGACTGGTAATATGCCATAAAGTCTCTCCTTTCTTACTACAAATCCTTTATTTAACACTTTTTGAGCTGTATAACTCTGTACTTGCTATAGTTAGTTCTTAGCGTTTGTTCTTGAACATCATAGATTAAAGCTTTCCTGTTTAAAATCACTTTTTTGTGCCATGCTGCGTTATTCTCTTCTGTTCTAATGCAACTCTCACAACCTATTAGTCCTACCTCCTCTTTTTCTTGGTATATACAATCTGTCAACGTCACTTTTTGGATGAAACATACCATATGTGGCAGCAGTTTTCTCCTTTTCCGATCCAAACTGTTAGTATCTCCTACTGTCTACATGATCACTCCTGCTCCATATCTAAAGAGTGACATTGCCCAAGTATTGATACCTGCAGTCTTGCTTATCCATTCAGTTTTTACTTTAGGACTAGTCCTAATCTACGGAAGTATTCATCCCTCCTTCTATATTTCATTTCCTTCTCCATTATTTAATCTATATCCGAAATCCCTAAATACTTCTATCCTTCCACGTCAATTTGCTTCATAACATCCCCAGATGGCAACACCAGCCCATCCATTTGTTTAGCTTCTCCTCTCTTCAGTACTAAGACAGCAGATTCCTTTAACTCGAATTCACTCCTGAATGCCTACACAGTGTCAACAAGGAAACTCACTTGGTTTTCATCCTTGGGATAAAGCTTTAGATCATCCATAAATAATAAGTGATATATATATATATATATATTGCTGTCTACCCTTAAATTCTAATCCATCTTTAATTTTATACTTTTTATTATTATTATTATTATTATTATTATTTTTATCATCATCATCATCATCATCACCTTCCATGACTAAACGCTGGCTGACAGAAGTACCGCTATATACAAAACTGATTGGCGAATCGTAGCAACTGATTAAAGGCAACCAGTATTTCCCAACCTTTTGATTCTGGCATTTCCCTTAATATCCTAGAAGTCCCAAGCAATGGTGTTTTTTTATGAAACTAACCTTCATATCTATTTCCAGATTTTTCACATAAGAGCTGAAACCTGTCGATATTCTGCCTATTGCCCCAACAATTATTGGAATAGCTTTAACCTTTGAGGTTAATGCGAACTTTCATTGTCCCATACTATTTAGCAGTAGTTTCTTTACCTTATCTGTAATACTGAACATGACAGGAAGATTCTAGGTGAATAAATATCGAGAGGATTGGCTTTTGACACGTCTTTTTTGGCAAAGGATTGTCCACCCAAATGTGAGCAACTCGAATATTTCACTTTATCCTGATTGCATATCATTCAGTTGATCTGCTGTCCTTTCATGTTAGTTACTAAATTTCTTTATCCAAAATCCCTGTACCTTATCAATATCTGATGTTTTTCAATTGGGCAGTTTCTTACATCGTTTTATTACATTTTCTTTACGGATACTAGTGCCTCTATTCTGGCTTTGCGCATTTTTTTATTCTGCTTACTAAGCCTTAAGGCTTCTTCGCTGTGTTCTTTCTTCACAGACCATACACCAGGGCAGAATCCTTTACTCTGATCAGCATCAGGCACCTCGTTACTTCTGTTTCTACCCTTCAGTTTCATTATAGAATTTCTTTCGATCAACAGGGAACATTTGGTGTTATCTGAACTGATCAATTCTTTGTTTATATCTTCTGAGATTTGCACTTTGCATGATTTTTTTCAATCATGTTGTTTTAGGTCTTCATTACGTTACATAAACCTTTTCCTTCAATTCCATATTTAGCATTGAGTTTTTGAAATGTTCTCTTTCTTTCCAGCATTCCTTTCTTTTTTCTTTCCTAAGTATTAATCCTGCTTCTTGACCTTTTTAAATTTCCAAATATTCTTCTATTTCACCATGAATTTTTCCTTTAATCAACTACTTTCTTTCTCAGCTCCAGTTCATCAGCTACATACACACTGGCTGCTTTTTTGAGGTTATTTGTTAGTGAAATAGTATTTTGGTAAATTTCAATTCTTCATTACCTTCTGAAACCTTTTGTTCCAAAAAGCTGTTACTTACTATTTAAAACAATTACCTTACAAATTCCTTTTATATTTTATTAAATCTTTAAGTTTGGTGACGATCTCCATTTTCTCCTTTTTTCCCACTTAACTAAAAACAAGTTCAGCACGATCATCTTCCTTGGCATCTAATCCTTCCATTCTTTTATTTTCTCTTTCTAAAGTCTGTTTCATATCTCCTAAACTTGACTCAAAATCTTCAATTAATTTGTTCATAGAGTCTAATTCAATTTTTCTTTTTATTAATTCAAACTCTAGTCCTGACAACCATCCATTTTTCCTTATGCATCTAGCTTGGTCCCAGTCTTTTTTCTGTAATATCAAAAATGTCTCTTGTTTTCCATTCCCTTTGCATCCTTTGTCTATATCATCTAACAGGCTTTCCTTCTTCATTAAACAGCTTATTTCTATGAAAACATCCCCTAACTATTTTATTGAGTTCTTTAGACCACTTTGTTATTGCAGGAGCAGGGTGACGACTGGGCCCATGCTACATTGCCACAAGACACCTGCCAGGTGAATTACGCTCAGTCATATCGCATCCAGCACCATTCAAGTCGTTACTTCTATGTTCTAGATTGTTCATAACACTCATGATAAGGGCTGTAGTGATGAGGTGACACAACCACCTGTATTTTTATTAAGGCACCATCTCTAGGTGGGTTGCCAAAAAGATGAAGAGGCCCTACCCCAAGATTTGACCCCGCCGAATGCCTAATCGATATTATGAGGTCCTGGATACGCTAACAAGTGCTACATCTTATCTAAGGGTGACCTGGAGGTGGTTGTGGCAAAGGATAACCTCATTCGCACAAGTGGAAACTCCACAAGCAGATGCAGTTTCTTGCACTTATTATTATTATTATTATTATTATTATTATCATTATCCTCATTGTTATTATTACTATGATTTAATTATTAATTTTAATAATATTACACAGGATTACAACCTGGTTAAAGAAAAATTGTATTTTTTTATATTTGTTGGTCTTGTAAATTAGGCCTTTGGTAATTCAACCAAATCAAATTTTGAATTCTTCGTTAAATATTGAATTTCCTGATAGAGCTTCGTTCTACTGTCAGTCTTCGAACAATCTAAAACAATCTGACACTTTCACTGATTTCCTGTCATTTGTAACATATTAGAAAGTAACAGATGATTGAAACAAGTATTTACAGCTAACAATGGCTTGATCAGAACTTAAGCTTATATGGAAATGAAAAATAACATAATTTCAAGAGGTTATCATTAGCCTGTGGCTACTAGTATAAGTCACAAAATCCCTGTCATTTCTGATACATGAAGCTGCCTAGCTGAAAATTTACTGTTAGTTTCAGTATATGACTACTTTTATTTACACCCTGAAATAGGGATATTTATTTATAAAATTCTTACACATAAAATTGTCAAAATTCTGTTTATAAGTCTCTGTGTGTGGTCCAAAATGAATTGCACAGTACCCAACGTAGAGATTTCGAATTTGGTTTCAGTGTCTTTTCTAGCACTATACTAAACAATGACTATATTATTTATAGAGGTGGCCACTGCAGTTGACTCCAGAGCAAAAAAAGTCATAAAGACTGTTAATAAGGCAACGCAAAACCTGAAATAAAGTGTCATATTACTTTGCAGCCCTTGTTTTGACATTAGGTACAGAAAATTCTTTATATTACCGCCAAGGTCCCCAAGAGAGGGTCATATGGGTCTATTTTTTATCCATTTTAATTACTAATAATAAGCTGGAAATAAACATCGAAACTATTATTTAATATCATGTATTGTTCAAATAGTGGTCGTTTGTTGACATCAAAACTGTGTCTAAAAATTCAAGATTTAATGAGAAATTAACACTTCATCAAATAATTCAAGTTTTTTATCTTAGCTTTTATTTCTCATTCTTCAGTCTTATTCCAAAACGTCAAGGCATCCATTGGAAATACGTGACAAATGTATAGGGTTTTCTAGCAATGACATTACTAAATGCATTCTGAAAATATTGAAACCCTAAATGAAAGTGATAGCAACAATAGTACTCAGCAGGCATACATTTGCCATTTTCAACCAGATCAGATGCTCCTCAAATAGAGCCAATGAGGCAACGAACTGTTCAGGAATCTGTGGAACAAAATTAATTTTCTTGCATTATAATTTTCTATAACCTTGGCAAAAGTTTCCTCTTTGCTTATAAAACAGGTTGTAATTACTGCTTTTTCCTTCTAACAGACTCACAAAGAACAACTTGATAATATCTGAGCAAATAGCTACAACCAAGCAAATCAATTAAGGTCTGGTACCTGTATTTTTGGCACTACGAAACTTGTCTTGTGGTAAACCCTTAGATATGTGAGCGTTTCGATTATAACAAAAGACAATCGAAGCAAGTTATAAGAAATATTATGTGCCCATACATTTCATGGTTCTCCCCTACTACGAGCCTTGGAGAATCTAAACAGCCTTACTTCAAGTATAAATGAAGCCTGATTTCATTGACAGGGCAGAAATTTAGTGGAGGTTAAATTTTTTAATTCTTTAAGATACGCGAAGCAATCTTATTACAAAATATCTAACAGTGACCAAACTTTTCATTTATGGTTTACTTAAAAAATTATCTTTTACTGATAAAAGCAATCCAACGATATCTAAACTGGACAAGCAGTAAATTCTTACTAAACTGTGCAGCTGGTCATCCTTTAAAAATTAATTGCAGAGAGAAAAAGAAAGAAAAAGAGGGAGAGAAAGAGAGAGGGAAAAATGAGACAAAGAGACAGATACAGATACAGAGGGAAACAGAAAGATAGAGCGAAGGAGAAAAATGGCTGTTATCTACATACACCTCTACCAGTTGCAGAAAAAAGGAATGGAAAACACCTGTTGTATAACTTCAAAACTATTTTTTCTATTATCCATCACGGCTTTTTTTTATAGACGACACATATCTATTGCTATGCTGCCTATATTTACTGAAAGTTGTTTTCTGCTGTTAATCAAATGTATCTTTACCAACCTACAGAAGGCTCTTTGTCTTTGGAATGGCTCAAATGAGCATAGAAAGACAATTTTTTAGTCCCATTGTCACCTTTAATACTGTGTGGTAAAGGCTGGTAGGAGTTGCTTTAAGAGCAAATTCTCAAACATGCTTGAAATATGCTGCAAATGCTTTAAAGTGATTTTTATTATATCGAGTGGGATACTCCTTGTGAATCCTATCCGGAAGTACCCGTTGGTTATTGGAGAAGGCATTTAGACTAAGCTTATTTCGTTCGTCTGTGAGCATAGTTTCATTGACTTTTTGTAATCCTGGTTTTGGCAACCGTCTAGAATATTCTCAATTGCAGCTTTGTAATAACTCCATAGCAAGTCATTTTATCTCTGAAACATTCCCTTACCAGTCGTCTTTGCAGCTATGTCTTCTACTGCCTTGTAATTTTCTTGAATTTTGTGTTACTACATTCAATTTACCAGCACTTTTTCCAGAGAACAATGCTTCAATATTCTTAGAAAGCAAACTGGAAGAGGTAAGCATATGATATTCTTCACTCTTAGTATGTTAGTGTTTGGATTTATAGTAAACTCTGGGCGCAGTTCTGGATGCACCTTTTTATCCAGCATGTATCCTTTCATAAAAATATGAACAGGATGACCACCAAATCTTACCCAGCTAAAATTGATTAAGAAATTCGTAGTATACCTTAAGGAAACTGAGAGATCCCAACTGATGTATTATAGATGAATTTCTAATCCCTCTACTTTTTGAGTAATTTATGTATCATATCTTTCGTTGCTGCATTTTCCCATGAAATGTAGTCTATGAAAAACAGCCTTTTGCTTTGAGGATCCTTGAGGTCAAAAGGGTTCTTTGGAAGAGAGACTGAAAAAACATCCTCCGTTCCATGACCGACCTCTCTCAAACTTCATATTGTGTTGTTGTTGTGGTCACGAAGGTCTGCTTTTTTAAACTTTTTATCAATGTTGTTGGGAGAACTTTGGCGCTGATAAATAGCACACTTTATGGTTATATCAACTTAGGATGTAACAATAATTGTTGCCCCGACTAGGCGCAGCATTCAAGATCAAGGAATATTTTGAAGCACGCTTGATTTGCAAATGTAAACGTGTTATTTTACAGCGACAAGAAACATTCTTCAAGCTTCATTGAATGGATTCGAAGCGAAGAATTAATTTCTGAAAGTCCAGCATACACGGAGCCAACCAGCGGCTAGTATTTTCATTAGAGTGGTGTTTCATCATGGCTGACGGTTCGTAATTCGTTGGAGATGTTGTTTGGTACTTGGTCATTGTGATTTACCTACTTTTAACGAGTTATATTAACGTCTAGTCTGTTTTTAAGAACACAAAAGTCGAGGACTTGTACTCTACAACCATTTTTTACTCTGTGGAATGACTCGACGGACCAGAAGGCCGCTTCGATCAGATTTAAGTATACACGAGAAAACAAAGGATGAGAGAGAGCTTTTAGAAAACTGTGACAGTACGACAAAAGGTTGGTGCAAGGTTTTCAACGAGAATTCCCTTGTTCCAAACCTTAAACACAGTGTTTTTCGCTTTGACAAAATGCTGTTCGGAAATATGAATATGGCTGCTGGCGAAGGATACAAAATACGTCCAGAAAATGTTGGAAAGGATGAGAAATTTATTGGCACGAGACAAATGAAATCCAATGATAAAATTCGAGCCAGAAGAGACATGGAGGACCTTGAGGCAAAACGAAAAGACTTTATACAAAATTCATTGACTTGTGACGGTGATAATGCTGCTTGGAAGGATGAACTTTTTTCTAATGATTGTTTTACGAAGGAAAGTAGTAGCAATTCTTTCAAAGTGACCCTGTCAGGTAGTCCAAACAAGGGTTGTGAATCAAGGAAACCAGGTAACTTATCGCCAGTGGAAAACCTGTACATGAAACTTCAAAATGGCGAAAGCAGCGGAGAACGATTCGTAAATCCTGGTGTTACTCCAGAGAACGGCAGGTTAGCGAATCAACTGTTTGACAACAGCAGAACTGTTCAGGCATTTTGTGAAGCCATGAGTGGATCAGATCGTCCTTGTTCTTGCGAAGTTTGTCATGATCTTGAGTCCACGCTATTTCATAACGAGCATGATTTTACACCGAGGAATACATCAAGAACACCTTTAATTAAAAGTTACCCCAGAAGAAATGGTATTTGCTATCGAAGTCGAATTAAAGATGAAGATAGAGATTTAGATGATGTTCACGAACCTTTAAATTCATTAGCGGTTGTGTGCTTTGTTGACGAGAAAAATATTACTCAGAACAATGTTGAAGAGGAAAAGATTGACAACAGTGGGGTCGAAGACGAACCTTGTAGTTTGAATTGCGTCAAGGAAAAAGAACCTGATGACTCAGAGGATAGTTCTGTCTCAAGTTTGCCTCGGAAACGTCAAAGGCGTCCACCTCAGTCGTATTCGCCATCCAACAGCCATGGGAGTTATAGGTTGGCAAGGAAATATACAGTTAACCCGCTCAGAAAGAGAACACCTTTAGCCAGGCAGTTGATATACAAAGAAGAAAAAATAGAGCCAGAAAAAGGTAATACATCTGAAGTTTTGGATACAGTGGCAACCAAAAAAAGGCGGCGTAAAAGGAGAGAGAAAGTAATAAAAGAAGACGAGCAAACGGCAACAGAAGAATCCACGAATATAGATAGCGTTTCTTATGTCCTAGGAGTTAGACGACTTTATAAGGGTAATGGCTTGACGGCCTCTCAAGCCTTAGTGCAGTTCAAGGATGGTACTAGTAATTGGATTTCAGCAGATAACTTAAACAGTTTACAAGGACCCATAGTTGACTACTTTACTGATACAAATCAGAAGATCCATATAGTTAATAGGCTTCCGTATAATATGTACTGCAGAACGTTATTACCACCACCAAATATATCTAATTGTATTGATATTTCTTCAAATGTATCAACTGACTTGAAAAATAAAGATAAGCGTCGTTTGGAAAAGGACGTTGAAGTAACGACACCAACAGATACAAGCAACCATAAATTGTCAAGTGAATCACCATCGCGCTCAACTTCCCCCCCTGAAACCAAAGAGTTTAATTCGACGACTGAGCAAATTAGTTCAACAGAAGAAACAACACAGCCATTTGCACAGGTAGAGCACCAGGAAAGTATTGGTTATACTTCACAAAGTAGTGTTCATCAAAATGATCGACTTGCCTGTGATCCAATTCGCACAGGAATGTTATCTAATATTCTTGACAGTCCCAGTGTTTCCCCCTCGCGTACTCACATAAAAGATGTTGAAGTGATTCAACATGACGCCTTCGTGCATATTGTCGTACGAGGAAAGCATGCAAGCCCCAAATTCAAAAAAATCAACCCGGAGATATGTGAAAAGTTAGTCGAACATTTAGAAGAGTACAGTGTTGATGATTCTGTGCGTTTAGTTGTAATTAGTGGTTTGGAAGATCACTTTTCCACGAAAATGGATTTGATGGATGTGGCACGATTGCCTGCTTGGATGGAAGGTCATGAATGCAAACAAAGCGTGTTAAAGTTGAGGTAGGGTTGGGTTTTTTTGCTCTGTGCTACAGCTTTGTCCACTGTACTTACAAAGTGTGCATCACTAAGACCTGTTTATGTCGAGTTGAATTCCTTACAATAATAGCTTGCGTTGTTTGTTTTTTCGTTGGAAATGTTATTTGTGATCACTTAACGAATATAAAACGATTTGGATTCTTAAGTCATCGTTGTGTTTGAAAGTTAATAAATATTCGAGGTTTAGTTTCATTGATTGTTCCCCTATTTTTACCTTCGTACGGTGTTATTTATGAGAAGACTTCTTCACATTGTTGTGTTTGATGTTGATAATTTCTAAACATTTCCAATTTTGATACACTTTTTGGCAAATGTCGTGTTAGAATCAAAATATCCAGCTCCTTATTAAAGTAAAAAGAGTGGGAAAACGAAATTTCTACATATTCGCTGCTCAGTTGTTTCTTTCTAAAATTGTCAACCGAAACTAGCACCATTGTCGTGTTCAGGTTTTTTTGTTATCCTTTCAAGCAGGGGAAATCCCGCAAATGATTGAATGTCCAGTTGTGCGAGACATTTGGAATTGTGAGCCTGTTCATGGCGTCTTTCGCTTGGTCACGTTTCGTTTAAACTCGAAACTGCGTGGGTAATCTTTACATCAAATCGCGGTTTTACCATTCTCAGTGTGGAAAATATTCTTTTTGGATGAAATGGATTCTGTATGAAATGTTTATTGTTGACGTTTGCTGCCGTGCCCATTTTAGTTATTGTGACAGTGGAAATCCCCGCCTTTGCAAAGGTGGGAAGCAAATCATTTGAACGTGCATGGTATTCTTTAAAATATTTCAAAATTTTGTATCTAAATATAAGACAAAGACCTATGCATTACCTCGATTTTCTGAACAAGTATGGTCACTTGTACAAATCAAAATCAGCAGTGCAGATATTGTCATGATAACAGGTTTTGGATGATACATGGCAAATGATACGCAGGGGTATACTTCAGATTGCGCATTAACTCATAAGGACACCCACATTTAGCTTTACTGAGGAAAGCTTTATCAAGTAACAAGCTTTGGCTTCATGTACTGTAGTATTTATTATAAATACAGGTGCTGTCGTGCTCTGACTGTAATACAATGCACGGTTAATAAAAGACGAATGAAAATTGGTTTTCTTGATTACAGAAAGAATAGCCAGAAATATTTTTTAAAAATGAAAATATAAATGTTTCTGTTTATTCTCGTCTGAAATAAATTATTTGCCCCAATTATTATAGTTTATTAAAATTTTTGTCTGTTAAGGACAAGATTGTAATTAAGGTAATCTGTTGCATAATTTAATGTAATCTTAGTCTTAAAAGTGATCTGAATTTTATTTAATATTTTAGGCAGATATAGTTATCTGCAATATCAAAAGCCAGTTATGGAATTGCAGTTTTCATTTTTAAGAATCTTAACTACTTACCTGCCAGGTACATATAAGTAGATTAATTCTTTTGCATAAAATTAATCGATTGCATATTGCCACTGATATACTAGTTTGCATTTATAACTTTGTTTTTAGACAGGGCAACGTTTTTCCACATGGCTTAACTGTTCAATAATGTGTTTTTTTAATAATGCTCAATGCCAACAAAGATACATCCATCCAACTACCATCATCAGGTCTAAAATGTCTTTTAAGGTCATTTAAAATTTGCAAAAATTGTACAAATGAATCTAAATTTTGCAGGGTTACCACTGATCATTCTGACATCTTAATTTATGCAGGTAATGTTTACATTTCCTTTTCTAGATATCTTGTTCAAACAGTAAGACATTATTGCAAACCTTTAATTGCAGTAATAAGCCATCCAAGCAGAGGTTTATCAGCATCATTACTTTCACTATTTGACATGGTATTTGATAAGGTAGGTTTGTTGTTTGGATTTTTGATGGGTTTTTCCCATTTTGTTTGTTTTTGTCCCCTCTCTTTGACCAAGTTTTTATTTACTTTCTGAATTTATTTGTGTTGAAAATATTCTCTACTTTCTGTTTATTTTAAACGACACTTGTCAATGTTATGACAAAAAATTTTTTTCCATTGACATCCAAAAGGCAGTTACTGCTTCTGATAATGATCAATAAAGATTGTTACTATTATTATAGTTGTTATTATTTTATTTTCAATGAGCAAGTTAAAAACATACAATAAGTCAAATAGAATTTAAGTACCAAATTTTGTTAGTTAACAAACAATGCAAAGAGGTCATTTTTCTTGCTTTGTGTAAGGTCAGAAATGACCCTACAAATGTTATTTTCACTGTCCAAATGTCATTCTTTGCATTTGCTTGCAATTAATCATAGGCTCGTGATTTCCAAACACCTTTTTAGGAACAGTAATATTGTAACCAGTATGCCTCTCTCATGTTTCAATTCATATTGTCAGTATTTGGTCAAGTTTTCCATTCTCTTTGCATCAGTATTCTGTTGCTATGGGCACACTATATTGCATGTCAATATCTTGCTAAGGTTGAGAGTCTTACACCACCTTTGTACTGCCACTTTCAGGAGTAGTTCTTCTCTCCCATTACTATTCTTAACAAACAACATCTTGGTCAATTAAATTGTATGCCTTTGCCAATCCCACTGCTTGAATCATCAATGCTCAGTTATATCTGGATAATTATTCACTATTAGCTAGCTTTGACATCCAGCTACTAGGTGTTTCACTGTTGTTGTTGTTTCACTATTGAAAACATACTCTACGTCACCCATCTTTCACTAGTTCACTTATTTGTTACCAAGATCTAGTCTCAGCCATTGGCTCCAATATTATTATTATAGCTGATGTCTTTCTTGGATTGAGATTTTAAGATTACCACATATTTCATTCCTGTCTGTATAGACTCTGGTTTGCTATTCATTTACTTCATAGCTCTCAGTTCTTCTAGGCTTAACACCTTCTTCAACTTGCTTTATAACTTCTTCCTTGCTTCTGTCACATTGTTGCATTGCTTATTTTTATTCTATCACAATCTTAATCTTTGTTCTCTTCCAATTCCTCTGAGTTACACTCATAGAATTTTTTTATTACATTCTAATGGATTTGCCTTACACAGCTCCCAATGAATTTTCTTTGCTACATTATTGTGGTGTCTCTTCTGTTCTTTCTGAGCTAAATCACATATTCAGTTACTATGTTGCACACTTTCTCCTCTCTTTTCACACACTCTACCTAGGGAATTGCAAATACTCTTATCAATGTGGTGTTTTACATAGTTTGTTCTGATCACCTGTTCCTGTGCAGCACATACCATTGCCTTGGTCTCAACTTTTAAATCACTTCTAACCAACCAATTCCAGGTTTTGCCCTCATGTGCTTTGACTGGCATTTCCGTGATGAACTGTCAATACATCCTTTCTCTAACCATTTTTCTTTAAGATCCTGACATTTTTTCATTTAAATTCACTTTTAATGATGGCAATTTCTGTCTCAATTGCCCTTAATGTACTAATCACCTGAATTAGTTTTTCTCAGAATGAATTAGATACAAATCCAGATACTTTCCTCTTCTGATGCAGTGTTCTATGTTTATCAAAACTCAGCCTCCTTCATACCTCATTAAGTATAGTCTATTGACATCCTTTCTATTCCAGGATTCCTACTCCATATCTGGAGATAACTACTGCCTATGTATTTTTTCTGCCATTTAACTTTTATTTAAGAGTCAGCCTAAGCCTTCTCTTGAAATTTTCTCTTTCATCTAATTTTTATCTTATGCAGCTTGACTATCCCCAAATATATATATTAATATTTTTTTCTTGTTCCACTTCCTTCATTGCTTCACTGATGGAGTTTTATCCTCTCACATCTAGCAATTTTCCCTGCTCTTCAAGTTAAGAACACCACAAACTCCATCCCTATGTCAGTACTTAAGATAAATGTCTGTTCTTCATTCTTACCAAACAACTTTAGATCATCCATGAACATAAGATGATTTAATTTGTACTCTTTCTTTCTGGATACATAGCCTTTATTGATCTTCCTAAGAACTAAAGGGAACGGAATCATATTCAGCTCAAAGAGTAAAGGTGACAGTCACTCTCAAATATCCCCTCTTCACACCAGCATCACCAAGTTCTTTTTAGTTAGATGTTAATAAAATCTTCCACTGACACAAACTTTTTTGCAGGAATTCTCTGCAATCCCAAACATTTACATAAACTCACAAACCCAACAAAAGGAGATAAAGTAATAAGCTTACTTATAACCTACCCATCCCATAGCTAAATAAGGCTATCATGCAGTCATTCAATACATTCTTGTCAATAAACATTTGATCTTTTGTGCCATGACCCCACTGCTTACATCCATTAGTTCTTCTGATAGAAGATACTCTTTCTAAATAGATGTACATCTTTTTTGCTTTCATTCCAGTCAAGATCTTCCACATTAACAGGAGGCATGTAATAGGGCAGTAGTTTTCCACAGCATTGCTTTTCCCAGGGTCCTTTTGGCACAGTAATGTACAACAATATATCATCTATGTAGGTAAATTATCTTCACCCTCCAATATCTTATTCAGTCTGCAAGCAGCTCTCATATAAAGGTTATTGAGTTTTTTTACCCAATAACCTTAAACATCATTTTCCCCTGATGCTTTCCCATTTGGGATCTTTTGACAGTTTTTCTTTACGCTTACCCATTTTTGAAGGCATTGGCCATTATTCTCCTTCTTTGTATCCTTAAAGCATTTCTATTATGTTCCATTTTGCCATTCCAAATGTAACCCCAAAACCTTTTACATTCTTTAGCATCAGGAACATCATTTTAACTATGTCCACCTTCATTCATCTCTTTATATATCTTCTTCTGATCAACATTAAACATCCTGTTCTGTGTGAATTGAGTGATTCTCTGCTCCTTTTAACTTTTGCATGCTTTGCATTCATTTCAATCATCCTATGCTTTAGTTCTTTGATTACTTTTTCGTTCATTAAGTTCACCTTTCTTTTCTCATTGGAGCAAGTTAAACTCCTGTTTTCATCTTTAAATATTTTCCTCAATTCAATGTTTCCATATAGGTTTATCTTTTTTCCTGTATTGTTTTTCTTCAAGCCTAGCTTTTTTCTGCAGCCCACACACCTGCAGCCATGCTTAAATAATTTGTTTCAATGATGTTGGTGGTTTTCATAAACTTGATTGCTCCATTAACATTTTCAGCTTTACATCTTTAAGTCTTTTTGTCAACATTTTAAAACTTTATTCCTGCATTAGTTTTTCCTGCTGCAATTTTTTTCAGTTGCTCAATTATCAGACCTAACAACAATTGTTTCAGCTTCATTTATATCAAGTTTTATTATGTCAACATCATAAACCTGATTATTATCACACACACACACACACACACACACACACACACTTGGTCTTTCTGACCTCAGTTTCTTCATTCAAAATTTCAACTTGATCCTCATTATCCAGACTACCACCCTCCTTCTATACTTCATCTTGTATTTCCCTTTTAATTTTTTCCAATTCAAGTCAAATATATATCTTAACTTCCATTCTCTAAACATTCTTTGTCTGTACCCTCTGATAGTTCTCCCATCTTCATTTAACAGGTTACTTCTGTAAGAGCATTTCATTACTGCCATATTTACTTCTTTATTCCATTTCATTCTGGCAGTATTAGATAATGACTGCCCCCCATTGCCCACCTGAGGTACACCTGCAAGACCTTCACATGAAGTTTGAGCCCCATTCAAGTCATTATTGGATTTGCCATGATTTGTGATTTAGCCCTTATATCAAGGTTTTTTGAATTGAAGGTTGTACAACCACCAGTGTTTTTTCAAGACACCATCTCAAGGAGGGCTGCCAATCAAGACTAAAGAGTCCCTCCTAACCATGAGACAAACTGGCTCCCACTAGATTCTGACCCAGTATTTCATGGTCACAGAGGGAGCTATCAGATAATACACCTTGCACAAGGGTGACCTGGAGGTAATTGTGGCAAAGGATAACCTCATTTGCCCACATAAAATCTTTTTCCTTTTACACAACCAGTCAGTACAACCACTTCAAGCCTTTCTTCCTCGTCACATACCCTGCAAACTGAATCTACCTGTTCATGATTGTCTGCAATAAACATCTACTAGTCCTTACCTTATGCAGAATGTCCAGATTGGTTATCCTGACTGCCCCTGATACCCGCAACATTCTCCTGAGAAATAACATTTCCACTGCCCTAATCTTGTCGTAAAGACTTTTAGTAATAATCCAAACCTCAGCCGTGTAGTAAACTCAATCACACTTAGCATTTAAGTAGCCTAATTCTGGCTTTGATTGGCAGCTCTTGGCCCATAACCAGGATCTTATGTCTTGTCTCCTTTGAAAATACCATCGCAAATGACTCATTTCTGTTTATTTCCAAACCTTTCTTCTTGCCTTCTTCTACCACTGTATCCACAATGTTTTTCAGCATTTCTTCACTGTCTCCTATCAATGCAGTGTCATCTGCTTATCTGACATTGTTAACATTTATTCCACCAATAGATATACCTTTCATGTCCTTAATGTTTCATATTACTATTTCTGTATAAATTGAGAACATGTCAGGCGATAGTATACATATCAGTCTCACTCCCCTTGTTATTTTGACATACTCACTAACTTTGCCATTGAGTCTCACAGGTGCCTATTGCTCCCAGTATAAGTTTTTCATCAGTTCATTATCCTGTCCAATATCCTGGCCAATATCCTATCCAAACAGATCTAATGCTTCCAAGATTTCAAACAAAGGCTTTCACATAGTCAATGAAACACATGTACTTCTTTTTGCATACTAACTGCTTTCTCTAGTAATATAGTATGAAGACTGCATTTTGCATGTCCCTATTGGCTGTGAATCCATGCTGTTCTTCTCCTACCTCTTCAACAGTTTGACCCTGCAGGCTTCCTAGAAAAACTCTAAGAATCAGCTTTGTTAGTTTGCTCATTAAGATTGTTTTGAAAAACTCACATTTTGTGCAATCATTTGGGCTTCTCCATGACATCCATAGATGTCTGGAGTGATGAAAATATACAATCTGCAGCAGAGGCATCAAGTTCTTTCTGCAGAGTTTGTTTATTAAACCACCATCTCTAGTTAACTGGCTGTTGACTNGGGGGTGGGGAGGGTTAAAAGCAATTATGAGGTCAGGCCTTTAGGCTTCTATATGATGATCTGCCTGCACTTCAAAGCCCCACAGCAACTTGCTTCTTTTTTTTTCACCATCTTTCACCCTCTCACTGCCCATAAGGATCGTTTTTCTGCATTTTGCAGATAGTCTTTTATATCACTACTTTTGAAAATCATTCCCATGTCTTCCATGATTTGACGCATTCCTCCACCGAGAGCACCATTTGTCAAGGGCAGAACCAAAACATTGTGTCCTGCACATCTCTCTTGCTTCAAAGGCCAGTTGCCTGTACCTTGTCAGTTTTTCCAATCTCTCTGTTCTGATATTTTGTTGCTGTGGACAAGCTATACCGCAAACCCAGATATTCTTCCTTTCTTTGTCTTCTAATGTCAGGTTGGGTCTCCTTGCCATTGTGTTTTTCGCAAATTGAATTCAAAATCCCAAACAAGTTTTCCATGCTCATTCTCCAACACCGTTCCTCGTTCCATCACTCTTTGTACCATTCCACATTATTGCTTATCAGTTTGTACTCCTTTGTCCAGTTGACTGCCACAATCATTAATGCTCTGTTGTGTCATGCTAGGTATTCACTTTGTGCTAGGGCCTTACACCCAGCAACAATATGTTCAACGTTTTCATCCCTCACATGACAAACTCTGCATTGTTTATCTTGGGCCAGTCCTCTCGATACCTTCCATGATTTTGTCTCCATAATCTGTTACAGCATTGTCATGATTAATGAGGTCTTTCGACCATGAAACTTCTGGTTCAGCCATGAATGACACTCTTCTTCTTGCTCTCGATAAACTTGGATCTGCTGTTCCTTTGTCGCTTTGTTTTCTATCGCCTAGTCAATCGCCTCTTCGTCCAATCGCATCAAGTCATCTTCAAAACACAGCCTAACTGCAACCTCGCCCATTGTTGATATCGATTTAGACACAATAGCATTTTCTTCATTATTCTCCTCTCTTCTCCATGCTGCTCTGATCCATCTGTTAGTCGACGTTGCCATATTGATTTCAATCCTCCTCCTCCTCCTCCTCCTCCTCCTTCTTCTCCGGTTTCTCTTTTTAAGTATAATCGTTCGTCGCTTCCCTGTCTTCCCAATATGTACTTTCCTCGCAGTTCCTTCTTGATAATTTGGTCCAACTCCTTCAATTCACCTGCTGTAAATTTACACACAATCATCACGTAAGTTGCAACTGGTATGACTTTCATATTGATAGCCTTGATGAGATTAGCATAATTCAATTCAGTTTTTGTCAGCATCTTTACTCTCTTGGTTACTTTGTCCTTCACTCTCACATATACATCCTTCGTCTTGATACCATCCGCTTGCTCGATTCCCATAAATATGTAGATATCATTTTCATCTGGGTTCATTGCCTTCATTCTCTTCTCCAAGACCTGCAATCCATCTCCTCTAAGCATCTTTTCATTTTAAAAAATGATTTCAGCACATTTTCATAATCCATAGTAAGCTCCTGTATCGTGACTAGCTTGCACAATAATCTCGTTCACAATCTTAATGCATTATAACTCTCTTGATACACTTTGAGGTCGTTAATAAACAAAGTGCGAGTTCATTTGACACGGTTACCAGGTTGACCCATGCTGTATCCTGTGCTATGTTGTAGTAATATGCAAACCGGAATTCCCGTGATACAGGATCCAATTGGAGAATAGCTGTCTCCTTCAAGAAATCCACATAATATAGTATTATTATTGTTGTTATTATTATTATTATTATTATTATTATTATTATTATTATTATTATTATTATTGTTGTTGTTGTTGTTGTTGTTTTCATTATTTTGAAATTTAAGTTTTTCAGGAGAACGGAACGAATAATATTTTTATCATATAACATGACACTTCACGAACAATGAACTTCTTCTTACTGCAGGGACAGGCACAAATAACAAGACTTATCACAAACATGGATTATGAATTTTCAACATGACATCCACAGAAAGTAGACTAAACAAACAAAACGGAACAAAAACAAAACAAAACCAAAATTGATTCACTAAACAATCATTGCTAGAACTTCACAAACATTAAATATATTTTTTTAACACACAAAGGAAATGGTTTGGTTTCAAATGGTTTAGTTTCAAATGGTCAGCTTTACATACTCAATGCTCTTCTTAGTAGATGTGTCATACTATTTAAAACTATCTTTTGTATCTCATATAAGGAAGGAGTTCCTGGGCTTTTGTTTTGTTCCCTTTTTTATCAGGTCTAGTGCACCTACCACAACTGGTATTGTGGTCGTTTTGAGGTGCCACATTTTTGGGATCTCTATCTCCAAATCTTTGTATTTGGAGAGTTTCTCAAACACTTTGGCAGATACATTTCAATCTGACGGCACACTTATGTCAATCAGGAGACAGGTGTTGTTTTTCTTGTCTTTGATCACATTGTCAGGTCGATTGGCCTGAAGAGTGCGGTCAGTGTGAATTGGGAAGTCCCACAAGATGGTGCAGTTTTCTCTTTCTGTTACTGGTTCAGGGTGGTGGTGTACCAGTTACAGGTATTGGCACCAATATCAAAGTGTTGGCAGATTTTCCAGTGAAGATACTGACCAACCCTGTTGTGTCGATTTTTGTACTCTACTGGT
>RDPX01000367.1:0-14462 GCA_003991215.1 Morbakka virulenta
TAGATAGATAGATAGATAGATAAATAGATAGGTAGATAGATAGATAGATAGATAGATAGATAAATAGATGGATAGATAGATAGATAGATTGATTGATTGATTGATAGATAGATAAATAGATAGATAGATAGATGGATAGATAAATAGATGGATAGATAGATAGATAGATAGATTGATTGAATGATAGATAGATTGATTGATTGATAGATAAATAGATAGATAAATAGATAGATAGATAGGATACACAGTTGACCTAATTTGCTTAGCACGATAGCTGCAAGAGATGTACCTAGAGCCACGAAGACCATATACTTTACTTTTATTGATGTTACAGAGTCCTTTAAATTGAAACAGAAAATTCTCTTTTCTCTGCCCTAGAAAATTAGCTCTGAGCTCCTTAAGATGATCAAGCTATTTTTTGATGGTATGCAGACGGCGTCTATTTATAAATTTTATCCTCAGAGCTCTTTGTTACTCTTTATTACCAGGAAAGAACAAAGCAAAGCAAGACAGTACTTTCTCTGAGACTATTTGATACGTTGAAAATCTGTACAATAGTTTTACTGTGTATTCCTATTGTTTACATTTTGGTTGAAAATAAATAATTTGTTTTTTATATAACTTTATACCAATAATGTTTTGTCCCATATAAATGATTTTGATGTTAGTGCAATTGGTTTTGTTCTTAAAAGCTGTGCACTAATCAATATTGATTCATATTTTCATGTTTATTAAAATAAAACAAAGAATACACGATCAATCAGAGTTTGATGCAAAACCAGCATGTATTGTTATTTTATTTCATCAATCATAGAATCTTAATGATGTCTGGGCGGAAAGACCTTTCAACACTTTAACTGTAGATGGAAGGAAATTATTTGTATTTAATGTAGGTAGATAATTGGGTTTGAGTTTCATTATAATTCTGACATTAATCAAATAATCATGCAAAATTTCAATTATTATGACACATGAATAAAAACTGAAATTTTTTCAGTCGACATTTAAATACAAATTAAGAACTATTGCTGGCAGAAATCCTCGTCAGTATTATTTTTAAAATTTTCTGTCTGCATTCTTGTTAGGATCAATGTTCGTACCTTTGAAGCGAAGTTGTTATCCTCTTAGAGTCTTTCCTATATACCATATTGAAGTTAACTGTCCAACCCTAAGGTCTTCGGGAAAGAATGATGCATTCATGTGATATATGTGCTTTCAAAATGCCTGAGCAAAAACATAGTGGCATTGGTAAACATGTAGTCATAAAAGCCAGTTACCGGTCGAATACGGACATGTGAACACATACTTTTTACTTTTCTAGAATTCTAAACCCTTTCTTCAAGAACAGTACTTTTAAAAAACTAGTGTTCGTTGCAACTAGAGTATTAGTATACCTACTCAAATTCTCCCTATTTTTGTAGGTATTCGAATACTAAGCTTTCATATACATTTATAATTATAGCACAACAACGAGAATCCTGTATTAACAAGACATTAATAGAAGTTGTCATTTGCGCCAAAAGTTTGTAGATAACGTAACTTTTGTTGTGAAGCCCATTTTATTTGTTTGAGCCATCTTGACTTGAACGCTTTAGACAAGAAACCCCCTCTCCCCTCTCTCTCTCTACTTTGGGCAACACTGGATTTCGTAACTCTGAACTATTACAAACTAATTAATTAATACTGCTTTAAATGCCTCACATATTAAAAAGCAATTATAGCATTTTAAGAGTAGAATGTGGGAAAATACTTCCGAGGTTACAGGAAAGAAAACACCAATTAAAATTGTGAAATAATTATTAACTGTTATCCTGAAACAAATTTGTACTGTTGGTGTTTAATTGATTTGATTTTTTGAATAACGAACATCTTTTATAAATACGAGGATTTAAAAAAATTGAAGATTAAATGTCAGCTTTTCTTTCCGTCTAATTAGCGTCAACATATTCCATTAATTAAAAGATTACTCATTATGGCATGACAGTGTGATGGCATTGGAAAGCTTTTGAAATAACAATGTTAGATTTAATTTTTTCCGTTCATTCTCGTACTTAATGCACACAGAGGAAGTAATGTATTAACACAATTGCTTTTTTTAAATTGGGTCATGTGGGCCATGAACCCACCATCCGTCTCGAACTCGAAATAGAGAATTATACAGCTTGATTGACCTCAACATAATTGACACGTTTTGCTAACTCAGGTAGGAAATGGTAATTCAATAAAATACATTTTTCATATGTATGTATGGCTTTCAAACCTTCATCACTGCCAAATGGTACAGATACTCATCCATTTTGTGCGACTATTGATATAAGTTATGTGTGTTGTATATATATAAAGAAAACAAAAATAAAAAAGCCCTAATTCATAGAAATATTTTGTAACTATCGTTACTTTACAACTCAACTTACAATAGAAAGATGAAGAAAAGGAAAGATATAATTTTCATATAAAAATGCAAATAAACAACATTATAACTTCACAAATGATTAAATATCAACAGTGCCAAAAAAAGGTTTGAGGAAAATAAACAACATAGTAACCATTATTTGAAGGGGAGGCCTGGAAAATTGTTAACCAAGTGTCCCGGCGCAAGATAGCAAAAAAGGTCAGGTCTTGGGCAACAGCCCAGAAGAGCGAGTCTAAACATTGTTCACCCACTTCCAGAAGGCATTTGACTCAATCCACAGAGCCAAAATGATACATATGCTTAAGGCCTATGGTGTTTGATCCAACCTGTTGAGGAAAATTGACCAAATCTACACAAACACGAAGGCAAGAATATCTGATACTATCATGCAAGCCCAAGAAGTCCTCCTCAGAGTCGAGACAGAATGCAGTAAAGTTAAATGGTACAGATACTCATCCATTTTGTGCGACTATTGATATAAGTTATGTGTGTTGTATATATATAAAGAAAACAAAAATAAAAAAGCCCTAATTCATAGAAATATTTTGTAACTATCGTTACTTTACAACTCAACTTACAATAGAAAGATGAAGAAAAGGAAAGATATAATTTTCATATAAAAATGCAAATAAACAACATTATAACTTCACAAATGATTAAATATCAACAGTGCCAAAAAAAGGTTTGAGGAAAATAAACAACATAGTAACCATTATTTGAAAACAAATTTGTAGATATAATAATGGCTAGCAATAAAAGTTATATTTTGATAAAATAGTGATTACAAATATATATGTATATATTTATATATATACCTTGTCTTGTTTGACACCACTCTTCTTTCCTCTTTCTACAAATCCATTCCTTATGCTTGCGGTTATCTGATTTTAGAAGGAACTTCGAGAATGCAGTATGGATACTGATTTTTACAGCTTCACACTCTTTATTCATAGCTTGGATAATGGTCTTGGGTTGGGAAATAACTTTGAATGATGGCAGCATTGAATGGTTTAACAGTGTTCCTTAACATTTCACACGGTCTAATTTACATATATGTTCCTCCGTGCTGTATGGACTTGGTTCCTTTGCACTGGTGATGTTGTTTATCTCTTGCAAGTTGATTTTATTTTATTTCCATTCTCAATTTTAGCTCGATGATGACCTTTTTCTTCCATGAATTAAAGTGTCTTCAATTTTTTATTTCACATTTGTCGATCCATTTATCAAGGGGAAATATTTTGTGTTTTGTAGTTTTTATTCCTTATGGACAGCCTTGGTTTAGATCCTTTTGCTAGAAGCTCTCTTCATTTTTCTCTTTGTAACTTGCAATGTGCTCAGTTGGACCACTGGAACCCCCATCTGCAGCACGTGCAATAATTTCCTTGCATATCACTAAAGACCACTTCAAGAATCTCAAGGCGTGTAACAATGTTAAAAGAAAATTCGAGCTTCATATCTGCCATTTAACAATAAAATAAAAAGAGCTTCTTGAAAACTTTTAAAGAGAACATCATTCCAGAAAAATAGCAATCAGTGACCAGATGTCGAATTACATGTTTCATTTGGCCGAGGAGCACAGCAAAGTTATCTATTATTAATGGGAATGTATGATATCTGCTCCTGAAAAAAAGTGAATGAACGTTTGGATTGTTGTTTCAGGACTTATTTAATAAAAGCTGAAGTCCAATTGAAGAGAAACTTAATGAAAAGGTTACACAAGCAGAAACTATAAATTGAAGCTTTTGGAATCCCAGAAACTCCAAGATTTGCATTGTAAGAGATAAAAGTTTCATATATGTTGGTATAGGTTCATCAACTATTCAAAGCAAAGCAAATGTAAGGGAATCGTATGGAAAGATATTGCAACATTCATGTAATATTTATAGATTACTAAGTTACTAAGACCAATAATAAATATCTTATAAAATAGTGAATGATATGCTTGTAAAAATGATATAGTAAAGTAATGGGGCTGGTAGTTAAGGTGCAAGTAGCCTCTATAGTCATAAGCATTGGTAGAAATCTTGTTCGCTGCAAAAATATGTCAGTTTTCTAATAAATATCTATAAACAACACTATAATTTTAAACAATACTAAACAATGAAAGTAGTAAATAACCAACAGAAAAGCGTGTGCAAGGGAGAAAATGTCCTAGACTTACAACTGAGCCAAAAAGAAAAATGAACAATGACGATAGAGTTTTGTGGAAAGCCCAGAAAAATGAACAATTGCGATAGAGTTTTGCAGAAATCCAAGAAATCTAAATAGGTTGCTGACTGGGATTTGTACAAGCATTTAAGGAACTTGTATGATAAACAACTGAGAAAAGAAAAGGCTATGTATCATCAGCGACTTTTGCAAGAAAGCAGTCCAAAGAAATTCTGGGACGTAATCAAGAACATTTTCCCTGTTAAGTCAATTAAGCGCTACTCCTTAACTGCCATACTTGTCCTGAAATCGTTAACCCTTTCTCTGAAAAACCTTTTTATCGGACACATAAAAAGTTGCAGTTTGCGTACTTTTCAAAGATATTTGTGGAAAAAGAGCTTAGGAAGCTAAAACGCAAAACGCTGCTGGCGTTGACCAATTACTGTCAGGAATGTTAAAGGACTTTGCTAAACACATATCACAGCCACTATGTTACATTATCAACCTCTCACTAAACACGCAAATAGTACCAAATCCGCGGAAAATTGCAAAAGTGATTCCTTTGTTTAAATTGGGAAACCCAGATCTCCCTGAAAACTACAGACCGATATTTGTGCTTTCAGTTCTTTCAAAATTTTTGGAAAGAGCTGTCCATTCTCAACGTACATGGAAGAAAACTTTCTCCTTAGTACCTGCGAATATGATTTTTGTACATACCGTTCCATTAAGCTAGCTGCTACTTTATTATGTGATAGTCTGAGGCAAGAAATGAACGACGAAGAATGGTCAGCGTTGCTTATATCGGTCTTAGCAAAGCCTTTGATACTATTGGACATGGCCTCGTGCTAGAAAAACTTTACGGAATTAAAGATTACGAACTGTCATTGTTTACTGATTATCTCTTCAATAGAATACAAATTGTTGAGATAAACTGGATACAGTTAAATCCTCAATCAATATATCGTGGAGTTCCTCAGGGCTTAACTTTGGGGCTCTGCTGTTTATAATCTTTTTCAATGACTTTGAAGAACACATGAGAAATTCAAAGGTTTTGCAGTATGCTGACGATACCGTTATCTGGTAGTCGTCTTCAAATGTAGATGACATCGAGAAAGTATTGAATGCTGAAATGAAACGAATTGGTACATACTGCAAAGAAAACGAGCTGCTGATAAACTTGGAGAAAGGGAAAACAGAGGTCATGTTATTTGGAACAGCAAAACTTTCCCAGTATTCCGGGAAAGAGCTCACGGTTGTCTACAACAGTGAACCTTTCAACTTTGTGAAACAGTATACCTACCTTGGAAACGTATTAGATAGCAACTTAAGTGAGGACAATTTGTTGTAACTAGCATCCCACCTTGAGAGAAACACGTTTGTTCAGTGTCAAACAAAGACAGTACGTTTATGCAAGAATTTGATGTCAGTGATAAAGAAAGGCCAGGAACCATTTACAAAACTTATAAAGCGGATCAAACCAATGGAAAAGAAAGTTAGTCTTAGGAAAAGGAAAGCATGGGAAGTATTCCGACTGAATCAAAAAACTTGGTAAGGGCCAAAAGAAGACACAGTGATGGCCACAAAATGCAGGAATAAAGCCTGAAACAGAAGTATTGATAATAAATCCGCAACATTAGGGGTTTTCTACAAGGTCTTACCGTTATCCGATCATCAAGAATGAGACAAACTCGATGTGCA
The DNA here is from genome assembly GCA_003991215.1 of Morbakka virulenta. Lineage (NCBI taxonomy): Eukaryota > Metazoa > Cnidaria > Cubozoa > Carybdeida > Carukiidae > Morbakka > Morbakka virulenta. Next base: position 6,260 of record RDPX01000367.1, read on the forward strand.
AGATATGCAACCAGTACGAAGAAACTACTTAACACATAGTCTTAAGATTCCCTTCACTTGCAAACACAGAATACACATTCATAGACATAACAGGGCAGCGGAATACATTGACTAAAAAATCTGCAAGTAATGCAAACGTCTGGCAGCAAAAGAAGTGGTATAAACACAAGCCACAGTCGGTAATAGAAAACGAGCATGTCACAGTTTCATGGGAAATGCCAGTGGACGTGAGTAAAGAGATTCTTTTAAATAAACAAAAACAAAGAAGAAATGACATTCATCATGATTGACATGACTGTTCTTTCTAAAAGAAATGTGACCATCAAAGGACTGAAGAATGATCACGTACAAACTTGTGGGAATTGAGGTCACTATAATGTGGAGTCTGACATCCCAGACGGGGGGAAACGTCCGATGACAGTAGACGTGGAGAGACACTGCTGTGTTGCAGGTCCTTGCTTCAAATGGGGACCTTTAACGCCAACACTCTGAGAGCAGAGTACAAAGCCTCTGAATGTGAGCAGTGGAGAAATGATGCAAACATCTAAATCCTTGGGGTCCAAGAGCATCGCATCATCCTTCCTGATCCCAACAATATCGAGTAATAGGCAATTGGCTCCAGCTATTTTGTCATCTCCTCTGGGTGGAGAAATGAAGCTCAGGCTTTACAAGGAGTAGTGGGAATACTACCCGGCAGGAGAGTCAAGAAAGCTCTACTGGATGCAAAAAGAATCTGCAACCGCATTCTACGCATGGAGTTCGACGGCAACTCCAGAATGACTGTCCTCGTCATCTACGCACCGACCAACAGCGCTGAGGTGAGCAAAGTGGAGGAGTTCTACAGAACTCTGAGAGGTACCCTACAGGACATTCCAGCTCAAAACGTCCTCGTTGCACTTAGAGACTTTAATACTAGGATTGTCCCTGAGGTAGCACCACACACCTGCAATGAAGCTACCAACAGAAGGGGCTCGTAAATGGCTGACCTTCTCCCTGGATTCAGTCTGCTGGTTGCTAACGGTCGGTTTTAGAAAATACCCTGTAAACTGTGGACATTCAGGGGCAGAGCTACGGACCCTCTACACCAGCTGGATTACATCTTGATACACAAAAAGTGGAGAAACAGCCTATGAATACTGAGGCATACAACTCTTTCTGCAATGTAAGCTTAGATCACAGAATCGTCTGTATCATGTTTAAACTAAGTCTGAGAAATTCTAAACATAGTAGAAGGCTTAGATATGGCTGGAGGAAATTCTCAACCTCACCAAAAATGCAAGAGCAGTACACAGTGCTAATCACAAACCGATTTAGTGTGCAAGAAGAGGATGGAGAAAGAGCTAGTTATGACAACTTTGTGGAGGCCAATCAGCAGGCTATGGAGGAGTGCGTACCTGCAAAACTCAAGAGGATCAACGTACACACCTCAACAGACCGGAGGCGAGAGAGGAGGCCGAGGAGGCGCACGATTGATGGGATGAAAACAGCACATATGAGAGCAGAATTGGCTGGAAGCTTGCTATAAACTAGCTTTATAAAACCTCCAACCAGGTCAAGAAGAAGGAACTCGAAGCGCAATCAAGAGCCATAGAGTCCCCATATGAAGTCATGCAATACGGGGAGGCCTGGAAAATTGTTAACCAAGTGTCCCGGCGCAAGATAGCAAAAAAGGTCAGGTCTTGGGCAACAGCCCAGAAGAGCGAGTCTAAACATTGTTCACCCACTTCCAGAAGGCATTTGACTCAATCCACAGAGCCAAAATGATACATATGCTTAAGGCCTATGGTGTTTGATCCAACCTGTTGAGGAAAATTGACCAAATCTACACAAACACGAAGGCAAGAATATCTGATACTATCATGCAAGCCCAAGAAGTCCTCCTCAGAGTCGAGACAGAATGCAGTAAAGTTGGGCTTGGATTGATTGTTTCAAGCAGAAAACTCAGCTGCANTGCTGAGTACTTGTATTAGTGGCAGTAAGCTGCTCAGGCCAGTGTTCCGAGAAATTACTGCTGACCACTTGTATTTCAGTTGAGGGAGGTCTTTGGTACACTCATGAACTGAGTGAAAAGCACCCAATTGTTCAAACAATGGGGGATACTGCTTTTCGAGAACCAATAGGCTGTTTACGAGCGACACACAGTGAGCTGTGATGTAAGCGATATCATTCTTCAGATCAGCAATGGATAGTAAATGTTTAAATACTGTTGTGGATGCTGAGTCCTCATCCAATGCACCTATGACTTCTCTGATATCTTCCAGGTGGTCAGCATAATAATTGACGGCTGTTATCCAAGTTCCCCAACGGGTGATAACAGGTCGTTGTGGCAGAGGTAAAGGGGGCTTGAATTCTTGAAACACTCGCTGTCGTGAAGCAGCTTTCAAGAAGGCTTTTTTCCCGTTGTTGATCAAGGAATCAACATTTGGAAAAGATGATCGGATCTTCTCTGCTAAACGATGCACCCTGTGTGCTATACAAGTGACATGTAAGTCTTTGGGTAGCAGTGCCGACATACCAGCTGCCATTTTCTTCATGTAAGCGGCGCTGTCAGTTACAAGCAAGAGAACTTTCCTAAAGTCCGCCCTATCTGGATACAACAAATCTAATGTTTGTAACATAGCGCGACCAACAGTTGTGTGGTTTGTCGCCCCTAGAAGGTGTAAATCGAGGAGATATACAGACTTCGACTCGTTCAGCAGACCAGCCATGATGTTGGTCACTATACGGCCACACGCATCAGTTGTTTCGTCAATCTGAATCCAAATAAATTCCCGTCGCAGACTTTCTCTAATCTCATGCATTTTCTCGTTCGACAAACCAGGTACGTAGTTTTTTTTCAAAGCGCTCTCGTCTGGTAGCTTTCGTTGGAATTCCTTCTCAAAAAAATGTTGAAATGCAGGATGACTAACTTTTTTAAGAGGAATATCAGTAGCTACTAGCATTTTAGTTAGTGACTGATTGAAATCCTTTGAATCCCTTTGTAAATGAAGTGCTGATTGTAGCAATGTTTTGGCTCCTTGCTCTTTCAATCTAAGTAATTCTTTATGCTTGATCGTTTTCAAGTGTTGCATTACTTGCGAGCGCGAAGCAATTGAAACAGTAGTATTGCACACTTTGCAAAATAATCCATCATTCCGTGAAATGAGACATGGAAATTGTTCGCCATGCTGATGCTTGATTCCAAGATGTGCGAATGTACCTTTCTATATTCGACAAAAGCCAATTATTTCGCTAACTTGTTACAAGCGAGTTGCGTTACGAAGGGGCGGTAATTGGCTGTGTGATAGGCTTACTAGGGATGAGCAAGGGCAATAAACAATCGAACTTTTGAGTGATTTACAGCTCTTTCAAACATTTATTTGCTACTTGCATCGAAATATCAGGCAAAACTAGCATTGATAGAGGTGCTTAGTACTACGGCGCAGGTGTTGTTATACAATGAATTATAATTTCATCAAAATGCCTCGCAGTTGTATATGTCGGGCCGATAGGCTTAGCACTACAGGATATTACATAACTTATTCATCAACAAGGAGCGGATATCGAATATATTCGAATATTCGATATCCGCTCCTTGGTGATAACATTCCAAATAATTCGAATGTTAAAATCGAAGCAATGTGTTTGATTGCATCAGGTTGACGCTGTTTAAGACATGACAGTGAACTGGAAAGCAATTCTTAAAAACTACCACAGAATTATGAGTCACTTGAAAGCAATAACAATTGAAGATATGGTACTTATGTATAAAACAGGTATAACATTGAGGGTTTCCATTCTTGAAAATACAAATTATAAAAAATATACGGTAGGGGATGGATCAAAAGATGTAGCAAGCTGTTACCCAGGTTCGATGATCTATATGTGGACGGCAAATTCTTGTGCAATAAACGAACTCGTTACAAATCAATTTTAAGAGCAAGTAAACAATGAGAAATTAAAAGTTCAAGAGATTCGAAAGATTGATGGAACTCTTTACTCTTGCCCAAGTGACAAGAGCAACTAGAATCTTGAATTATAAACAAGTAGAGAGAAGATAAATATCTCTTACAACCAAAGTCTTTGAAATCGTATGAGGAATATCAAATGAAGTATCAGAAAATAAACAAGACATCAATTTCGGTAGAGACAAACAAACGACAAAAAAAAGCCATGGGAGAAAAGGTGCCATGAAATGCAGCACACCAGAAATATATTATTATTACTTTAAATGTTAGGAAAACAATTATTACTACTATTAATACTAAAAAATATTAAGATCTGCTAGTGTTACCAACTTTTTAGTTGGTCTTCGTAGGTCAATTACTTATGATGAAATGTATTCAAGTCCAAATTCACTGTCGCTGATTTATTCATTTCGATTGCATTATTATCAAGGAGCGGATATCGAATATTCGATATCCGCTCCTTGGTCATCAGCAACCGTGCTCTACCACATTTAAACGTAGGAGCTATCATATAATCAGATATACTATAAAATACTATATATATAAAAACTCTAACTTTACAGTACTCAGAGTTTCTTGTCTTTCACAATCTTTTTCACTAAATTTTTACATAAATATTTATGTATTTTGGTATTATAATTTTTTTCTACTCCACATTTATTAAACAATTAAATTGCTCGTGAAAACCTTTGCTTGCCTCAGGTCACTGGGTATGACCCGGTAAATTGTAAATAAACAGCATTCATAAGAAAACCGTACATAATAATAATATAACTATAATCAAAAAAGTAGTGATAAAACTAATGATAATAATAATGATAATGATAATCATCATCACATGCTAAGAGTCAAAAATGGTTCTCAGTATTATAAAATTATATAAGAGGAAAAGGCTAAATATAATAACCTTTGATGATAATCCTTATTTTATTGCATTTGGTCATCTCTGATTTAGCTGACTGTCCCTGGATATACTAAGATATATTAAGATATATTAAGATATATTAAGATATATCAATTTAGGGTTTGTGATTTTACTATTCAATCTTATGACTCCATGAACATTTATAAGCCTTCTCACAAACAAGGGAGCTGAGTGCTTAAGGCGCTTTTTGTCAATCCGGAAACTGACGCGTTTGAGCGACAGAAATACCGGTCTGTGGCTTTTAATCGATGTTACAGAGCTCAAGAGATGTTTTAAACAAATGGCAAAGAAAAAGGAAAACAACATGATCCTCTTATCGACTATTGGCTTTGGAATAATAGTACTACCGAATGGACGTTGATTTTTACACTTGGGATGCTGAATGCAGAGATACACCTTCACAACCTTGTTAACTTTTTGCCAACGATCTATTGTTTGTTTGACACACCTCTTGCCCCTAACGGAAACGGGAACAATTAGCAGCCTTCTCAATGTTGATGAGGCATTTGCTTTATGCAAAAATCTGTTTGACGTAACAGAGACATGTAAATATATAAAGGTCAAATTCTTAGGCCTTCGTAAGCTATTATATCTGATATTGGTTAATATGCGTTGAGAAATAAACACTTTGATCTTGAAATGACTAATAATTAGAGATTAATGGATGGTAATTATATATTTGACAAAAAGTCAAGCAGTCAATACGTGGTTAAGGGCTAATTACACCACCCATACGTTACTAATGGCGTCGCTACAACAGCGTTGAATATTGTAAATGAAATTAAAACAAAACACGATCTGAAAAAGATATCTGTTGGCAAAGGACGATATTTGATAAGGGAAGTGAGAGGAGGGAGGTGTGTGTAACCTTTGACCATGACAACAATGACAACTTGTCAAATTGATTGAAGCTTGCTCAAAACCCCACATCACATTCTATGAATATTTAACAAAAGGAATCATACACAGGGGATAGTAGTATAAAGGGGACGTAACCTTTGATGGTCATCTTTATAACCATTACTTTCACCGTCATCATCAGTAACATTATTATTATTATCATCATCAAGCTTTTAGGAAAGAAATGTCTGGCTAATATGGCTCAGCCGCTCAGAGTTAATGTTGATTTAATAATAGTTATTATTTACTTGACCTAAGATGCAAAAAGATATTGAAAATAAAAGAGTAAGCTTTCTTTGGTGAGGATCAACACATACCGTACTATAATTGGGTTACTTTGGGACGGGTAATAAGTGTCTGTATACTCTTACTTTTTATGCGATAAAAAAAGTGGTGAAAAAACGGTAGTTTCATTTTACGATCACATGAATACAATAAACAAATCATATTAAGTGCTTCATGAAAAGAAGTCGTTTCCAAAATTCTTAAGTAAGATCCTTCACCTACCCTTACTCAGCTTACCTACTGGTTTGCCTAAAAACTACCATTTCTCTTTGCCCGACATTTCTCTACCAGCAACCATAAAGGTATTTTTAATCACTTGCTGTCTTGTTAATATTGTCATTTTCTAAGTCTTCTTTAATTTCCCTTGCCTCAGATTGGTCTTAATGTTAAAATGTTTTGTCAGTGTAGAACCAGTCCAAATTTATTTTCCAATGTCTGCGGAGAATTTAGTGCTAAGGTCCTGAAGCATACAAGCACATCTGAGATCAAGAAACTTTACAAGCTATACTTTGACTCCCCACTTGGAGACCAGGACCAGTTATTAGCGCCGCACGTTATCTGCGCATCCTGCTCAAGTGCAAGTGGGCTACGACACTGGTACAACAAGCGGAAGACATCAATTGCCTGGGGCTTCCCTGACACTTAATTCTACGTGATGCGTTTTTAGCCTTTATTCATTAATGTCGATTTGCATCCCTATTTCTGGAAGTGAACTTTAAACAGTATATTTTAGTTTCTTCTGCCAATCGAAGCTCTTTAAGTTTTCTTTTTGATTTTTAGCTATTTTTAACTAATAAATTACTGTAAATTTTTTTTTATTAATTTATTTTTTTTGAACAGGACATCTGTGATAACAGTATATATTTATGTACATAGTGTATATATGATATGACCGTATTTACATCCTGTAAAAAAATTCATAATATCCATGTCATTCGCCATTTGTTATTTTTGCAAAATAAATGTCACAGGATATTCAACTAAAAACAAGCACAAAATCGCGTATTCAAGCTTGAATTCTGCAATGCGAATCCTGAAAGTCACAATGGGGATGACGATGATTGCGTGCCGGATGACGGCGAGTTTGAACGCCAGACGTTTTCTCAGGCTGAACTGAATTATATTGTTAGAGATCTCTTCCTCTATGATAAGGCTGAGTTGCTGGTATCAAGACTGAATGAGAAGAATCTGTTGAATTCAAGTGTTCCCATAATATACTTTGGGCAAAGGTTCTACAACCCAGTTTTTCTGTAGGTGGCCCAGTATGCTTTTGCAGTGATATTGATAGACTTTTCAACCATTTTTATCTAAACCATGACCCCGCAGAGTGACGCTTGTTTATTGTTTCCTCAAAACAAAGTCTGAAAGCAGCACTTCTCTATGATGGAAATTCGAAACCATCCATTCCTATTGTACATTCACTTCATCTTCATGAATGCTATGAGAATATGGTTCTCTTACTTCGTGCCATTAACTACGACAGATACTCATGGAAAATATGTGAAGATTAAAAAGTCATTGCAATGTTGATGGGAATGCAGTCTTTACAAAGTACTGTTGTTTTTTGTGTCTCTGGGATCGTCGAGCAACTGATAAACACTATATAGAATCAAACTGGCCATCCAGAATATCATACACGCCAGGGCAATGCAGTGTCAAGGATCGACCACTTGTGGATCTCGATAATGTCCTGTTACCCCCGCTGCACATAAAGCTTGAACTGATGAAGCAGTTTGTTAAGACTGTTGGCAAAAGAAACTCCAGAGGCTTTGAGTACATCGTTAAGAAGTTTCCATAATTGCGAAGGCAAAGTTGAAGAAGGGGATCTTTGTTGGATCTCAAATCAGAGAAGTACTGAAGGACGTCAGCTTCAAAACAACTTTGGATAAGGTTGAACTACCCGCCTCGGTTGCTTTATCCTGGATCTGCAAGAATTTCTTGGAAAATGAGAAGGCAATGAACCTCGAAGAAGGTATAAAAACTCCTTTGAAATGCTACTCAGCAATGGGATGTCGCATGTCACTGAAGATTCATTTCCTGGAATCCCTTCTTAATTTTCTCCCGGCGAACCTTGGTTCAGTATCACATAAACATGTCGAGCGATTTCACCAGGACATAAGTGCTATGGAGAAACGGAACTAGGTTT
>RDPX01000367.1:16702-31546 GCA_003991215.1 Morbakka virulenta
TACCTTACACCCACACGCAACATGCCAAACTGACTCAGATTCAATTCCGCAGATGCGACACATAGGACTAACACCACCATCCCACTTCGACTGCGCCAACCTTGTCCTCAATGCTTGCTCTTGAGCAGCAAACACAAATGCCTCTGTGCTTTTTGCAAGGAAACCACCTTTAACCCACTGTACTGATCTCTCTGTTGCATTTTCATCCATCTCCCGAAAGAACCTACCATGCATAGCCTTCTCCATCAATCTCTCCTTTCTCTCCTCAACCACTCTCGTCTTGTAATGCTTCTTTGTCTCCCTTCCATGCATAATCATTCCAGCCACCTGTTCCAAAATCGTCTCCTCAGTAGCATGTACATACTCTTCTAACCCTAACTCTTCCTGCCTCACACAATCTTCAATAATAATAATAATAATAATAATAATAATAATAGTAATAATAATAATCGTCATGCAGAAAAGGAATTTTTCAAAAAGCTACTTTCCCATATGTCATTTCTATACGTCATTTCGTGGTAGTAGGTAAAAAACTTTATACCTTTAATTCTGTAACAATTCCACCTTTTTCAGCTTGGAGATCTGCGGTGTGTTGTTGACCCTGAAAGACTAGATCTTTATGTTATGCAAGCTCAAAACATATGTTATTTGTCAAGTATGACAAGCAGATATGGAAAACAGACACAAAAATATAAAAAATCACCTATTTATTTACTTTTTCTAACATTGTGTATAGCTTTTTCATAGAAAAAAATTTAAATATATTTCATCATAAATATCACCTTCGGATATCTATCTTTTCTCTTACAGCACTTGGTTGAGAATTTGTACAGCTTCTTGGCAAGCACTGCCAAATTATTTTTTGGCCTGATGTCCTTTCGGACGCCAAAAAATAGCTTTGTCTTTTGTGAATTTCCAAAGTTGTCTGCTAAGGGAATCGAACCCAGAACTCTTGGTGACGGTGCAATAGCACAAACCATAAAGCCATGCCTCCTCATTCTTTCGTACAGACAAAATAAAATTCTAACTCAATTTATTGTGTTAACAAAAGAAGACATTTATTACATTGTGTCTAAAGACGACAAGAGAAGTGTTAACATTTACACAATGCAAATGATAATTCTAATTTTGTAATATGTGCACTTCTTACAAAATTTCATTTGGTTTAACTGTAAAACTTTGCTTTTGGATTTTGATTTTTAAAGAAACTGTCTAACAATATCAACATAATTATGACACAAACTACGCAGGGAGAGCGCTGTGGTAGAAGTTGAGTTTTTACGAACTTAAAGCTACAAAATATCACATCCAAAAGTAGACTTTTCCTTTTTTCATCAATTTCTATTACTTCGTCTTCTTTTCTTTTGCACCCTACCCTTGCTATTTCAGAATGCTATTTCTTTTACCTTTTCTATTTCAGAATCTCCCTCTGCCGTTATGCTAGATATCACTGGTCAACAAAATTTAACTTTTTTCTTCATCAGATACAAAAATGCATTTAGTTGAACTAATTTTTCATGCTATCTCTCCCTCTCTCTCATTCTCTGTGTGTGTGTCTCTCTCTTTCATTCTCTCTCTGTGTCTCTCTCTCTGTGTTTCCCTCTGTGTCTCTGTCTCTGTCTGTCAGTCTGTATCTCATTCTCTGTATGTCTCTGTATGTCTCTGTATGTCTCTCTATGTCTCTGTCTTTGTCTCTGTCTCTCGTGTCTCTCTCTGTGTGTGTGTCTCTGTCTCTCTCTGTGTGTCTCTCTCTGTCTCTCTCTGTCTCTCTCTGTCTCTCTCATTCTCTGTGTGCGTGTCTCTCTTTCTCTGTGTTTCCCTCTGTGTCTCTGTGTCTCTGTCTCTCTCTGTTTCTCTCTCTGTCTCTCTCTCTCTGTCTCTCTCTCTGTCTCTCTCTCTGTCTCTCTCTCTCTCTCTCGATCGATCGATTGATCTTAAAGAATGCAAAGTTGTACAGAATACTTTCTTTTAGTGCACAGGATCTAGTGAATATTTGAATATTGTCTTCCACAGGAACGACAATGTCAATCACAAAAACAAATTTAAAAGCAAAAATATTTTCAATAGAAAACACAAGTGCTTGTGTATTGAAATGCTAAGAAATCTATATTTAGCAAAATGCAATTGTAAAATATATTGGCAATAGTTTTTTCCTTTTCTTGGTAATAAGTGATAAGCGGTTGTTGTTTCGTCAATTATTGATTTCAAGTCGCATCTGTTCAAAGTAGAATCTTGTTAACAAGCTCGTAAAAGTTTAAAGAAAGAACTCCGGGAACTTCGCACTTCTGTGATGCGGGTTTTTGAAAAGGCTTTGCGTTCAAATGTCGAATTTTCATGCTCCGTTAGGAAAACAGAGATATACCTTTAAGATCACAAAAACATAAAAGTATTTCTTCGGTGATATCTACTCTGCAAACACTTTTTTGGCTACAATCATGATAGAAAATAGTCAAATCTCAAAGGAGCTATAAAATCAAAAATGTTTCAAGCTCATTCAAATCATGTCACCTACCATAACAGATGAGATAAAGTTTGATATTCAGAATAATATTGCTGAAGGACTCTTTCTAGTAATGATATAAATAGACATTTTCTTATTGAAAGAGAAATAGGGTATTGGGGAAGAATACAATATGTGAAAATGAGAAAATTTTTATTTCTTTTTACTAAATAGTATAAAATCAAAAGAACAAAAGTTATTAACTCAGATTATGTTGGATACACCAATAAAATGTTTGCAATAAAATATTTTTGATTCATATTCCTTATCATTAAATTTATCAATCTGTAGTATATATTTATTTCAACTTCATGTTTAGACAGTTGTGAATTTTTTTGTTGACAATTTTCTGTCGAATGCTAAAATAAGGCATCCAAATTTGAGGAGGGATTTTGATTGCGACAAGTCTAATACATTGTGTAATCAAGGCAATATTCACCTGATCACTCCTGATTCCAAGTGATTTACTTCAGTTAGGAATGAGACATGAAACTTTTTTCTTTTGATATCACGCCTTGCTATTCAATTATTTATTTTTCTTTGATTATAAATACTATTGTTCTTAAAAACAAAAATACGATAAGTGAGTACTCTCTTAAAGACAACAATACACTTATTGACTACCTATCTACAAACAACTGCATTTAAATACAGAGGGACAAGGACCAATATTTCAATTACTATATCTGCGTTTCAGTTGTTGACACACAAATCCAACGAGGAGGATTTCGATGAAAAGAAAACACATATTTACATTGATGTAGTTTGATTTATAAAGTTTTTTTCAAACCAAGTTTCAGAATCATTTTTACTCTTTGTTTCATTTTACTGGAGTTGTAATCGAACATTTTTGCTCTTTCGACTCAAGTAGGTTCTTCATAAAAGCTATCACCTTCTACAGTTGAGAGATTTCGAGTTCCAAGTTCCATATTTATATCTAGATTAACATTCATATGACATGGAGGTGATGTCTCGTAAAGGATCTCTTGGTTGGTTGTACAAGGAGTTTCATGACACACTTGCTGTGCAAGATGCAACGCTTTTTTTAATTTATCTGAAACAGTATGGACATAGAAAGCTTCTTGTAGATTCCCTTAACGATGAGGGTTATACGGCCTTACAACAATGTTGTTTGGATGGCAATCTACGCTTGGCAACTGCTCTTGTCGAAGCAGGTTCTTCACTGGAAAAAAGAGGCAAATGGGGGAGAACTGCATTACACTGTGCAGTCGTTTCTGGTAGTCTCAAAATAGTGAATTTTTTATTAAATTCTTTTGCCAATACCTATGTCATAGACAATTTTAACATGCGACCGGTTGACTTAGCACAGAACAATGAGATCAAAATGGTCATTAAACATTTTATGAAGAAACGCAAGGTTTCCTTACCTACTTCATGCAGTGTGACTGCGGAATCCAAAAAGAATTTAAATGACATATTGACATGTCGTCGACATAGCTTACAAATGTCCTCTGTAAATACTGGCCAAATATCATACCATGTTTAGCACAAAGAAGAAATACAGGAAAATAGAGGTATGTGTTCCTATGGGAAATTTCAAAAATGATGCGCATCATTGATAGCATAGTTAAGTCTTGCTAGAAAAGTATTGGCTAACATTAATGACAATTTAAAGAAACGTTGTCTGTATTGTGATCAATCATAGGATAAAAAGAACTACTGTTGTCAGGTTTTAACCTTGATCGCAGTTACAAAGTTTATGCTACCGATAACTTCAGTTTATTGAACTCGAACAGAACAAATTAATTTTCAAAAGAGTACCATTTATTATAGTGAGCTATTTCAAAATACACAGAAATGAAAGCTAGGAAAAGGAAGAAATTGTATTCTTATTAACACGCGCTGTGTGAAGCCTAATACAATAGAATTTGAAAAGATTTACCTAAATAGAAAGTAGACTTAAATGACGATGTACACAAGGAAATTATTTCTTTCAACACTGAAAAATGTATATAATAAATACTGATTTTATATCTCCTTAGATATATTTTTACATATACATAAATATATATTTCTTCAATATAATATATAATATATTATATATATAATGGTCTTATATTTATTTGAGCACTCTTGCGGTGTGCCTATGTCCGGCACTGTCCCATTTGCTTGTCTTCTACCGTCTTTATCATCAATGAAACTTTTTATCTAAAATATTTTCAGTTCATGTATGATATGTTGATAAAAGACATTTTTTTGGCAGTGAAGAACCTTTTTGATGTTCAAATCAAGGTGTAAAAAATCTTTTATCATTGAACACGTAAAAAAAAGTGTGTTTCTTAGTTTCTTATCCTGTATCAGCTTAGGGATCTCATATCATTGTGTTTGCTGATTTAGTCTTACAACTTTGGTTCACCTAGATTTATTTCCTTGCAGTTTTTAATCATGTTTTTCAAACGAACGGTTTTTGGTACGAAATTTAAATCTGTCAATTCAAATTAATGTCATTTTAATTGCAATACACAATTATTTGGCAAAATATGATGGCATTTTATCTCTGATTATCTCACTTTTTTAAAGTTTCTGTTCTCATGCGAGCAATAAAACTTGCGATGCTCAGTTTCGCAGAAGATTATCATTAGATTTAATAGATTGTTTCTTTTCAATGGTATGGATATTTGTATCAGTATTTCTAGCTTTCACCATTTTACATTTATATTCTTATGTATGATCTTCAAAAATGAGGTTGTCACATCTCATAGCCCTTTTTTATATTTCTCTCATTACACGTGTTTCCAAAACCTTGGATACAAAATATCTTGGAAGTATATTTTGTTCATTTGTTATTTTTTTGTTAATTCAGACCTTTAATCTTTTAGATTTAGTATCGATGAGATCAGTGCAACTTTCCTGTCGACCTTTCAGAAAGATACATTTCTTTTTGCTTGAAATATAAACAAATACAATACAATTATTTTTATCTGAAAAAAGAGGAAAATATTGACCAAATTTCTTCCATCTTGGATTTAATGACTGAAATCACAAGTTAAAAATATGTAAAGGGATAAGTCAATAGGATAAGATGAGGGTTTTGATGTTTGAAATTTATATTTGGTGGTGGAAGTCGATTGTTTTCAATTCACCCCTAACAAATCAAGATTTCAATAATGATTTGAATACAAAGAAAATAAATCATAAAACTTGAAACACTTATGACCCTACCTGGTGTGTTTAAGTGTGATATTTGCCTTTGACGAAACAATCAAGAATTATCTTCAAAAGATTTAATTGTAAGAATTCAAGTTATTTGTGGCAAATGACTTGAATATTGCAATGAAAATTAGGACAATTTATTTGTTTATTTTCTTCTTCTTTTTGCAGACAAAAAGTAATTCATTACCGTTTTTAATTGTCTCAGACAACATCCAATCATAAAAAATACCGCGTTGCCGTCCACTCTCCATTCGTTTCTTCCTTAAGAAAATGTTAGAACTGGATTTTTTCTTTTTTTTTCTCAACATGGGTGCTAAAATATCCTTCCCAAACAAAATAAAAGTGATTATAATTGGAATATATGTTTTTTCCTTAACAAAATACAAAGTTGATAGTTTATGATTGATCTGTAGATCATTGCTTCCTTCCTATATTAGAAAAAAAGACCAGAAAACTAAGAAATATTTATTAGTGGAACGTAACCTCTGAAATAAACGAAACAAAACAACGTAGGAAATTCGTAGACATGGAAAGAACAGCTGCACAACAACGATCATCTCATCAAAACAAAACCTAACCAGATAATCAGATGAAGGCAATATAAATAAAAAATTTCACATACAACATGTATGCTCTACCTTCAAAAATCATATTGTTACATCAAAGAAACAGATAACTAAAGCTGAGAAAATAATAAAAACAATTGGAAAACCTAAAAATTATAATATTATCGCTATTTGATATTGAAGGGGTAATTCTTTTGCTTGAAACACTTGTAGATATAATTGAAAACATTTTTTTTGTCTAAAACAGAAGTACCTAATGAGTGGCGAACCACCCAAATGAATACCATTTGGAAGAGGAAAGGCAGTCCCCAAGATCGAATTAAATTCAGCGGTGCATCGATTGGCTTAACTATTACAAAAGCTCCTATAATTATTATATTAACAAGAACATCAGACTTTCTATGAATTGCGAATCCTTGACACACAGTTTGGTTTTTATGTCAGAAAGAGACTGTAATGATGGGATTTGTGTACTAAAACAACTACAAGAAATATCCTACCAATCACAAACTAAACTATTTATCTGCTTTATTGACCTTAAAGCCGGTCATATTAACAGAACTTTTCTCTTCCAAATTATCAAAAGCAGAATACTGATAATACTCCTACAAGGTGTATGAACATCTTTCAAAACTTGTGCTCACTGAGAATATCATCATGATCGATGAAGATCCTTTAAAAGATTCATTTGAGACTACACCTGGTGTAAGTCAAGGCGGAAATAAAAGTTCAAATCTTTTAAATGTTTTATTTAGATTATGCTATAAGAATATATTGATATCGATGTGAGTAAAAAAGCCTCTCTGGCCTAGATATCGCATATTTGATCCCTAATGAAGTTTCCAAGAGACAACAACGAAGTCAGTTACCCCAAAATGGTACATGAAATGATTCAGAGGGTGGATATGCCGATGACATTGGGATTCATGCATGGGAAAAGGTTACATTAGAACAAACAAATCTTTATTCTATTCAAAGTCTTTAAAGAATTTAGTGTCAATGTCAACATTTCGAAAAAAGAAAACTTTTGATATGGAATTGGAATAAAAATCTTCATGGTCCACACCCTAACTCAATGCTCAACATTGACGACATTCCCCTAAATAATATAAAATCCACCCCCCCTTATTTTGGAGTATGAGGTGATTATAACAATATCCATATTGGCAAAACAGAACTAAACCAACGAATTAACAGCAGGTGCAGAGCAGATGGGGGCCCTGAGCCGGTCAGCCCTCCTCAACAATAAAAAATCAAACTTGTATCCCTTAAGTCTAAAGAGTTATGTTTCTGTTTCACCAATAGTACTAAAATCTTATGCAAAGCCCGTCTCATATCTGGCCACTCCATATAAAAATGTCAGACACCTATTCTTTGTTTCTACACCAAGGTTTAACAAATGAGCGAAACAGAATGTCTTTGTTTTCATGTTGACCATCCAGACTTGTTGTTTGGTGTTCATAAAGAAGCGAGTAGATCTTTAGATATTTGAAAATGGTGACTTAATTTAATTATTTTACGAACAAGAGGTAAAAAGGAAACGATAATAAGACAGAAAGTATAGTTGTTGTTCTACATGATAATATATCATCTGTGGCAATAATAAATAAAAGTTATCTGAGAATTGCCTACTTTGATTTGCAAGCAAACTGTTGTTTACAAAGTGATTTTGGTGAACCTTGTGAAACCGATCAAAGAGACAAATCATCCAGAAGATATACATCTTTTTTTAATGACAAGGAAGCCTCACATCAACCTTACTTTAAAAAATGACCTTAAAACACAATTTGGAGTAAAACTGTAACGTTTCAGCTTTTAAAGTTACAAGACATTTGAGTGGCTGTAGTACAACGAACAAGAAAAGTCACTTAGTGCCCACTTTCAAGCAAAAGTGTGATTGCCTGGATTGCTCCAACCACCGAGGCATAAAATTGATGGAATATATCACGAAACCTTTGGAGAGAATACTAGATACAAGAATACGAGGATTAGTTGACATAAATAAAAAACAGTTTGGATTTGTGAAGAGGAGAGGTACCACCGATGCCATATTTATCTTGAGACAAATACAAGAAAAACGGCTTGAAGGACAAAATAATACTTACTGCGCTTTTGTTGATCTAGAAAGGGCATACGATAGGGTACCAAGAGATCTGATCTTTTGGGCCCTAACAATGAAAAAAGTTCAGAAAAGAATAATCAACATTATCAGAAATATGTATGAAGGGGGCAAAACAGCTATGAGGAATGGAATTACAGCATCAGAAAGTTTTCCTGTCAATGTACGACGACACCAAGGTTCCACCTTTCGTCCTTTACTATTTATATTCGCGATGGACAACGTCACAGCAACAACGAGAACGGCACCACTCACAGACCCTCTCCATGTCGATGACCTGGTGCTGACAGCAACATCTGAAGCGGCTTTAGGGGAGAAATTACATGCATGCCAGAAAGCTCTAGAGAAGAAGGGTCAATGGATCAACCCAGGGAAGACTGAAGTGATGAGCATCGAGATGAATGGTCAAAGTCAGTTGGAGGTCAGAGATATACACGCCAACTAGCTAAAATAAGTTGGTTCCTTTCGCTATCTAGGATCAACAATCCACGAAGCTGGTGGCTCTGAAGCAGAGGGAAAAGCGAGAGTAAAAGCAGCATGGAATAAGTGGCAGGAAATGAAGGGGGTCATCTGTGATAGCAAATTCCATCAAGGGTAAACATAAAGATCTATAAGACTGTCGTTCACCCGGTATTACTGTAAGACTCAGAAAGCCTTGCCCTTAAAAAGCAAGAGGAAGACCTGGTCATGAGGACTGAAATGAGAATGATCCGGTGGATTTTCCGAATATCGTTTTTTGAGAGGCTGACAAATGAAAAAATTCCTAGAAGCTCTGGTATAGTTAGTATTGTAGAAAAACTAAGAAAGGTAAGCATGTGGTGGCTGGGTCATGTACTGAGACAGAGCGACGACGAATGGACGAAGAGGGTATATCAAGAGCCAGTGAATGGTAGGCGTACAAGAAGAATACAGCAACTAAGGTAGAGAGACATGGTTTGAAGAGATATGGAGGTGAAAGACGTACGGTAAGTTGATGGGGTGGACTGAAGCTGATGGAGACGAAGAATTCGAGCTGCTGACCCCAAATCAATGGGATAACAGCAACAGAGAGAGGGGAGGAGGAGGAGGAGTACAACGAACAACTGTACGCTTGCTTTTCGTATTTATGTTAGAGTGTTTGTGTCAAATTCTTTAGAGAAAACGTTTACACACGTTGAATACCTTAACTGGCAAGATGCAAACGATAAAATGAAGGGCTTATAACGACATAGCAATTTCAGCATTTACAAACAAGCAATCACCACCTACGAATATTAAAAACATCAGCAGGAACTAAATTATGAAACTGTGGGGTCAATTTTAGTTTAATTAGTAGTGGCTAAAAGCAGTGACTATTTCAGATATTGATAAAGCAATTATCTACCTTCAAGTACCTAGGCAGCACAATTTCAGAGACGGGACTTATAGATGTGGAGATCAAGGAAAGGATAAAGAAGTTTTCGCAGAATGTTGGTCTGCTATACCGCCTCCTCAAAGACAAAGAAGTTCCTACAAAAGCAAAACAGATCATTCACTCAGGAATCCTCAGGCCTATCCTGCTATATGGTTGTGAAACATGGACAATCAACAAGAACAACATGAGAAGAATTGTAGCAGCGGATATGAAGGTTGTCAGGATGATCAGCGGAGTGACCAAATGGGACAGAAAAAGAAATGTCGATCTATGCAAGAACATCAGCATTTTGCCTATTGACGTGAAAATCAAGAACACTCAAATACAATGGTACGGACATATCAAGAGGAGACCCTCAGACCACCACTTGTCTCTAGCCTTCAATTACGCAGATGAAGGCACTAGACCAAGTGGCCGGCCACGAAAACGCGGGTACCAGTACCTGTCTGAATACCTTGCAGAGAAGGGCACCACCTGGCAAGAGGTCAACGCGACTGAGCTCTACCTCGACCGTGGCAGATGGTCATCCCTGACGCTTCCTCGCTGACAGGCAACCGCCTACTCTGGAGTCCGGTAAGAAGTGAAGAAGAAGAAGATAGAGGAAATGATTTGTTTTTGAGAACATTTTCGCAACTTCTGTTACCTTGGAACAAAAATGAAACAAATAAATTCAGAAAACCTCCCTAAAATGCCACGTACATTTTTCATTACATATAGAATTAAGTTATTAAGACCTTAGCATTCTTGGTGAGGAATAAAGTGGCCAAGAATGTACGGAAAGTAGAACTTTTCATGATTATGGCGGATGGAAATACTGATAAAAATAGCATGGCAGTTCAAGAATTAGTTTGCTGCTATTTAAGTGCTGATGAGAGAGTAGAGAAGCATTGCCTGTACATGAAGGGCATCCATGATCAGTACGCCAAAGGCGTTTTTGATTTTGAAAACGAGTCCTTGCAGGAACCTAAGATATCGCCAGGTGGCCTTGTGTCACAATCCTGTGATGGTGCTAGTGTGATGTCAGGTGATTATTGTGGTTGAGGGCGGGGAGGGGGGCTAAGAGGCTTTATTGGTGGTTTTTGTGATCGATACATTCTGTATGTCTACTTACTTTTACATAAGATTCCTTTTATAGTCACTTCCATCGTCCAAAATATTGAACAAATAAGCAAATATTTTGGTGTCACTATGCAACTTCTTCCAAAAACAGCTGTCCCAAAGATGGTACAGCACATAAGAGCCTAATTACAACCCAATAGCCTGGCCACTTTGCAAGTACCAGCCACGTGAAAAAAACTATGCTCAAATCATTCAAGAACACAACGAGAAAAATACATTTTTGTGTTCATTGCGTTCAATGCGATGCTAATTGAAGTGATCAAGCGTACTGGCATCATTGTGAAATTGTAATCTTTGGATATCTTTGGAAATCTAATTTCTGTGTTAGAGGTGCTTAAGTGTGTCCGACTTGATATTGAGTCGAGGGGTAAGAACATGACACATGAGAGACTACATCTTCTGACTGCTGATTTTTTATGCAAAGTCAAGTCCTCAAACAGTAGCAATGTACGCCAAAGTCAAAGAAGACCACTGTGGTCACTGAAATCGTACC
This sequence comes from Morbakka virulenta, assembly GCA_003991215.1. NCBI lineage: Eukaryota > Metazoa > Cnidaria > Cubozoa > Carybdeida > Carukiidae > Morbakka > Morbakka virulenta. The sequence goes on from RDPX01000367.1 coordinate 28,067, forward strand.
AAGTGTGAATGAATAATCGACGTCCGAACATTGACATTTCTAGTGAATGCTTGGATTTGCTGATGACAGAAACGTTTCCCTCAAGAAATGTTTCTTGTCGGAAGCAATGTCTGCCTTATTACCCCCCAATCATTATCTTGATTTTGATATCCCCAAATCATTGTATGAGTATGCAGAGAAAATTCCAGTGCTGCGAGATTTCTATCCGAAAAAAATGGTGCTTTGATCATCGTCAATGAGATACAAGCTTGAGAAGAATGGACCAAAGGTATACCACCTTTTATTCATGGATGATCTGAAGCTCTTTGGAAAGTCTGAGAGAGTTTTCAATTTATTAATACAAACTGTGCGAGATGTAAGTGAAGGCATAGGCATGGAATTTGGTAGATCTAAATGTCCAATAATGACGATGAAGAAAGGGAAGCGGGGAAGCGGGGAAGCAGTGAAGGCATTGAGCTGCTTCGTGGTCAGCGTATAAGAGCCCCCGAAGCGTGAAAGTGTAAGTATCTTGGAAGATTGGAAACAGAGGATATTCTGGAAGAAGAATTAAAACATAGGGTAAAGAATGTCTATTTAGACCGTGTACGAAACCTGTGTAGGTCTAAACTGAGCTCGAGGAACCTAATCTCTGCAATCAATATATACGCTGTTGCTGTCGTTAGATACAGTGCAGCTGTACTGGACTGGGAACTCGATAATCCTAACGAAATGGACGGGAGACACGAAAGCTCCTGTACAAGTATAAAGCACACCATCTCAAATGAAACTTAGACCACCTTTGCATGCAAAGACAACCACGGTGGCAATAATTAGTGTGAGTGATTCCATTGCAGCTGAGAAGTGCACATTAGATTATTACGTGGTTAGAGGTGAGGAGGGGCTCATGCAGTATGTCAGTTCCATATTGAAGCAAAATGCTATGGCAGGAAAGCTGCAATACAAAACCAAGGTTGAAGAGGAGAGAATACGATACTAAAAGGCAATGGACATGCATGAAAGTTTCAAAGGGAAAAGGAGGATACAAAGACTGAGGACTCTTGGCTATTGTTGTCAAGGGGTGACATGAAAAGAGAAACAGAAAGCCTTTTGATAGCGACCAAAGAACAGGTCCTAATCATTAACTCTGTAAAGAAGAAGTACCACAAAACAGTTGAAAGTAGCTTGTGCCAAACGTGTGGCCGACACCCGGAGGAACAGTATTATGTCGCCTTTATGCTCAACGGGAGCATAAAAGGCGACAAGATACTGTGTGCAAAAACCTCCATTGGAACCTTTGTCGAAAGTTTGGTATTGAGGTAGCTGAGAAGTGGTATGACCTACAAACCAACAGATGACTTGAACATAATAAGCCAGACATCACGCTGCTCAAAAAAGAGACTTGCGAATGTCTTATTGTTGATGTTGCATGTCCAGGTGGCCACAGGGTGATACAGATAGAACCTGAAAAGATTTTAAGGTATACTGGTCTAAAAATTGAGGTAGCCCACATGTGGTAAGAAAAGCCTTCTATAATCTCAATAAAAATAATAATAATAATATCTGGACCATTGGACCATTTTTAGACCAACGGAAAATCAAATACAATATTGGCACTCTACTGTGAACTGCCCCCTTTTTGCGCAAAGTCCTCAGTGCCTAAAGTCCAAAGAAACGGACCTGGTCCTGAGATAGTTAATACCGGCAGTTAAGACACACACATACTGTGCGAAGCAGAATAATAATAAAGATGATAATAGTAGTAGTTCGTCCTGGGTATTGATATTAAACTGCATCCGGTTGTGGAGTTTCGACGTGGGCGAATGAGGTTATCCTTTGCCACGACTACCTCCAGGTCACCGTTGAGGAAGGTGTAGTACCTGTTAGCTCTCCCCGAGACCAAAAAATGCCGGGTTCGTGTCCGGCGGGGGCTGGTCTGCTTCATGGGTGGAGGGGACTCTTTAGCTTTGGTTGGCAACCCCTCTAGAGATGGTGTCTCGAAACAAATACTAGGGAAGGAAACCTTACACAAACCGATCCCCATATATCACAATATAAGTGTTTTAAAAAATAAAAAATGTATCAAATAACGACGTAAATGGGGCTGGAACTTTTTGTGAAGGTCCCTCGTCCGGCAGGGGAAGAAACGAGGCTTCTCAGGTCGTTATCCTTCGAAATCCTTGAAATACTAAAAGAATGAAGTGGACAAAAGAAGTTAATATTGTGGTTATGGAGTTTTACTATCGATCGAATCCTTTTAATGAGAATGGAGTCCCTGTCAAGGGTTACGGACAACGATTGCACAGAGAATGGCTAGACAGAGGACCTTTTGTTGACATAACGGAACAAAGAATTTGTGATCAAGCACGTGCAATTAGAACGATTGGGTGGCGCACAGAGCTTGACCAAGAAATGATAAGGAGAAGAGTGTTAACACCCGAAAACGAAACGACAGCTCCTGTAGATGAAAGCTTTTATCTTGCTGAAAACATTGTTAATATTACTGAACCAGAAGTTAGACATGATTTAACCATTACCGTTGTGGAACCCTTGGAAGAGGAGAGACAGTTGAAGGAGATCTATAACGCTGGGGAGACAGCTGAAGGAAAAATTTTTAAAACGTTTGAATTTAAAAGACTGAATGAGGTGGTGAAGAAGGTTGACAGCGTATTAGGATTCTTTGACACTAAGGATATAACTGAAACTAATAATCTGATTATTGCATGTTCTGTACGGGTGTCAAGGCAGCTTGGACTTAAAAAATCCAAGAAGAATGGGAAAGCAAGGGATGAGCCATGGTTAAAATGCAGAATAGAGGCCAGTATCGAAGATCTAAAAAGATGCATTAACCAACTCACCAGATACAGGAATGCTGTAGTAAGATGCACATTAACAATTGAGAGACTATTCGCAAGATTTAGGATAAAGAAAAAGGGTTTAGGTGCTGTATTAGAAGAACTTAAACAAAGAGTTCTAGCAAAGAAGGCTAAATTAGATCCTTATAATGAGAGAGTGACTCAATTTAGGCAAAATAGATTGTTTAGATTCGATCAAAAGAAATTGTTTGCTGAGCTTAATGGAAGTAACACTGGTGGTAATGAAATACCAGATACGGAGGAAAGCCAGGAGTTTTGGAGTGGAATATGGAGTGAAGAAAAACAGCATAATAGGGAGGCTGAATGGTTAGAAAGTTTGAGGGAAGAATGCAACTACCCAAAACAGGAAGAACTTTTTGTTACTACAGAAATGGTCACTAAGCAAACTAGAAAGATCCCCAATTGGAAGGCTCCAGGGAGAGATGGAGTCCAAGGGTACTGGATAAAAAGGTTATCCAAGTTACATGAACGAATTGCTGAGCAATTTAATAAGATCTTAAACACGAATGTACAAGTACCTGAATGGTTAACTTTCGGCAGAACAGTCCTGTGTCAGAAAGATACCACGAAAGGCAATGCAGTTGATAATTACCGACCAATCTCATGCCTTCCACTGATGTGGAAATTG
>RDPX01000367.1:45751-63251 GCA_003991215.1 Morbakka virulenta
CTCAATGCCCTCATTCAGCCACTTTTTGATTATGCATGCTCCTCATGGTACCCCATGTTGAATAAGAGACTGATAAAAAAAATGCAATCTGCACAAAACAAATGCATTCGCTTTTATCTGAATTTAAAAAACACAGCCCATGTTGGTGCTACTGAATTTAAAGAGATAAATTGGCTCCCCACAAAGCACAGAGTAAATCAAAATATTAGTGTAAAGTTATTGAAATTTTTTAAAGGAACTGCTCCAGTTTATTATGATAAAATATTCCACCCAGTCAACCAGAGTTGTGTTACACGAAGGTCAAAGTTTAAATTACATATCCCATCTCGTAAAAGCAACACAGGCCGAAAATGCAAAGGCAAATCAACGTGTTTTACCAGTTGCATACGCACTACTCCCAGATAAAACGCAACCGACGTGCACACAACTCTTTCACGAGATTACAGGCAATAGGAAACACACCCATAACGCTTTTGATTTTGACGCTGCTGCAATTAACACATTTACTGGTATTTTTGTCAGTGGTTGCTTTTTTCATTTCTCCTCGAACATTTGGAAACGTTTTCAAGCATTTGGTCTGCAAGAAATATACAATAACGATGCTGAATTTTCACTACATTTAAGAATGACTGCAGCTGTGGCAATTGTGCCTCCTAATAACACTGTTGCCGTCTTTGAAAAACGCAGTGACGAAATCAGAAATGTAAAGAACGCAGACGCTGATGGAATATTAGATTACATTTAGGATACATACATCGGTCGATATCGGCGAAATGCCCCACGCAGGCCTCCTTTATTTGCAATAGAGATGTGGAATATGTACCACAGGGCCGAGCAGGAAATACGACGTACAATCACATTGAAGGCTGGCACCGCCGACTTCAATCCCTGCGTGCAGGATGGCATCCTACATTTTGCACGTTCGTTGACATGTTGAAGGAGCAATTGGTCAATCGGATAGAAATTCTTCAAGCCCATGGAGAACATCCACCTCCAACACAAAGGCGTCGATATGTTGATTGCAATAGAAGAATTTTGACCATTGTTGACGATTAACCGAATCAAGACCACATGGGTTACTTACGTGGCATTGCGCGCGGCTCGGCGTTCTAACTATAACTGAATTGATCTTGTAATGTTTTTATTGAAAGGACAGTCTATTATGCTACTTGTTTTTTATTTTTACTTGAACTTAAATTGGCGATACAGAAGGTTTTCATTATTCCGTCGAAAAAAGAGCATGGGGGAATATTTTCTGGGGGGTTTCCGGGGGATTTCTAATGGGGATATATTACCGGGGGACTTTTGAGGGGGGATATTTTCCTGACACCACGTTTACTCTGGCTGCAGTTTCAAGCTGCAAAAATGCTACTGCAGAGATTCTATCGTAAATAGTACAATAGATTCGAAGGCCCTTGGGTTTTGGCAACTTTTGTTCGTTGTTTTAGTTCAAAAAATGGTTTGTCGACATATCTGGACAAGTGCCGACTTCAAACGTGCTGTCACAATCTCGCTTTATTTGCATTTCTCATTGCATATGCACCATTTTGTCTTCTAGTCTACAATAGAAAATTGGACCCAAAACAGATAAATGATAATAGAGCAAAATATTCAAAATTTAATGATTAAAATATTAATCCGAGAAATAAAAAAATCGGCTAATTTGCACTACTTCAATTAGTTGCGACGAAAATGCTTTATCCTTTTTCACATCGGAGGATGTAATGTGCATTTTTAGGCCAGATCTACGTGATCTGTGGTATATCAATGTAAAACCACCGTTGGCTGAGGTGGTTCCAAACGTTCAGTGTACCACATTCAGTATCCTTCCCATCTATTGAAATTGCACCCAAATATTAATATTTTTGCAAGGCATTTAAATACAAATTTGTTACTGAATGCTTTTCAGTACGTTTTGTTTATGGCATTTAAACTCTACCTTCTACCTGGTGACGTCTGAAAATTTTGGTACAACTTAGTACAATGGTGAATTGGTAACATCAGACTACAGGTCTTCTTTGCCTTGGGTCATACAAAACACAAAACTTTGATGAACACAGTTGCGTGATACAGACTTGGAGGAGGCAAGTAGCCAACGGAAGGTGAAAATACATCAAGCAAGCATAAGCGTATCAAATATTTCCTTCACGAATGACATATTTATCACGTGTGCTGAGCCAGAAAAAAGAATGCTCTCTTTTGTGAGTTTAATACTTCATACCCAATTATTTTAATGTGCATTTCATGCTATTTCATTGCTAATATAGTGCATAACAAGTACTACATTTCAAAGTTTATTTTAAGAACCATTTGGCAAATTAAATGGATCAGAGCTCCGAATTACCAGTAGTCATGGATTTGTGCAAGTGGAATTACAAAAACAACAGCGTTGATACTCATTTTGATTAAGTTCAGTACCATTTGTAGCGGGTGTTATCTCAAAAAAGTTCAGAATTTTTGTGTAATCCAGTAATGCTTAAAGTAGCACCTGTCGTGGTGGTTGGTTTGTTTGTGTACCAAAAGGAAAACATGAATTAAGTGACGGTGTGAACGTTACAAATAAATAGTTTGCATTTCCATGGCATCAAATTTCGTACGAATGCTTATTCACACAATCGTCGTCTTACCATTTTCCAGTTTTCTCTTGGTAGTAGCTTTAGATGTGGTCTAATTGTTAACGATTTCCAGTTTAAGCAGTCTACTGGACCTCTGTTGAGAAGGAAGGTTCGCCGTGCTGATCCCTGAACAAGGCTGTAAACAAAAGGAAGGGAAGGGAAAAAGAAAAAAAAGTTGAAGATGAAGAAGAAGAAGAAGAAAAAGAAGAAGAAAAAGAAGAAAAAGAAGAAAAAAAAAGAAGTGTCTATTGGAGCTTATTATTCCAACATAACTTTAAATACTGATGTACTTTGATAAGCTTGGTAATCGCTATGGTTGCTTATTTGTAAATAAAGAGTGTCATTACTGAAAAAAGTCAATCTACACAGGAATTTTGAAAGGTTTCAAAGTCAAATAAATTCTCCAGCAAATAATAATAAATTTAGGTCACGGAGACCAGGCTATCAAAAAGCTATCCGGCCTAAATAATACAAAATAATATACAAAAAATACAGATTAAAGTCCTGTGATAAACACAAATCGCATTTGAATCTATCAAAAAGGACACAAGCGCCCCTCTTTTGCAACGAACCAGTCACATACCAATCCGTCGTTATGAACAATCGTCATGATCTTCAAACAACTCGTCAATCAATGCCACCTATAAACTTTTCATGAAGTCATAATTCCATAAACAGTTACCCCTGGTACTACCGAAATTTTACTTTACAAAATGAAACCTCCAATAACCTAAAACAATATTGCTGCCGTTATTCTACTCTGCCTTTTCACAGTGGGAAGATGAGGTGGAATGCAGCGTGCCATTTGCGTCAAAATACACCGAACTGCTGCTTTATGCCTTCAGGTCAGCGAATCCCACTGGCATTATTCCAGCTACATCGTTTTGCTTTCCAGAAACGTCGTTGATTGAGCTGCTCCCCCCATCATAATGAAAGCTTGTCATTCGTCTTGTTCTATACTCAATATAGGTAATGTCATGAAGATGCCTACAGTGTAAACAAAGTGAAAAACATTTCATTGCTGTTTTCAATCATGTTAATTGTAAACTTTGTACGCAAGTTAACGACAAAAACGATTGTCTGTGATATCTTTCAATCTTTCAAACACACACCAAAAGTTGGCCAGGCATCAGATTAAAAGAAACAGCCAATAGATAGATAGACAAGCATATAATACTTGAAAAAGCCGGGTTGACTAGTGTGGGGAAAGAATGGAAAATACCATGGAACCAGTGTGTATGACCTATGTTTAACCTGATTATACTTGGTGACACATATCTTGAAATCGAAGTGGAACAGGGACAAGTTTTCAAACTGCTTTCTGTGTTATATTAAAGGAAGAGGAACTCAGGCAAGCACAGGGGCAAAAAGGAAAAGATGGGACGGGAGGAAGAATGAAAGAAGAGAAGGAGAAAGGAGAGAGGAGCTCAATTAAGAAATAAATAGAGGAGAGGAAAAGGGGGAGCGAAGAAAAGTGAAAAGAGAAAAAAATGAAAGGAAAGGATAGAGAAGGAGGGGGAAGAATAAAGTAGAAATGCGAAGGAGAAACAAAATAAAAGAAAGGGGAAAGGAGAGAGACGGGAAAAGAAAGCGCTGGAAAGAATAAAAGAAAGAGGAAGGAAACGGAAGAAAAAGGAGAAGGAAAGGAAGGGTGGAAGAGGGGGAAAAGGGAAAGAAAGGGGGGGGAAAGAAAGGGGAGGAAAGGGAAAGAAAGGGGGGGGAAGAAAGGGGAGGAAAGGGGAAGAAAGGGGAGGAAGAGAGGGGAAGAGGGACAGAGAGGGGAAGAGGGACAGAGAGGGAAAGAGGGACAGAGAGGGAAAGAGGGACAGAGAGGGAAAGAGGGACAGAGAGGGAAAGAGGGACAGAGAGGGAAAGAGGGACAGAAAGGGTAAGGGGGTGGGAGAGGTCATTCAAGCGTCTTGATCACACAGAAACCTACTCTTAACTTGTTAAAAAGTGGTCGCTATTGAGCAGTTAGCACTCTTCTGAAAACGCTACATGTCCTTGATGAAAATTACAATATCAATTGGCTGTTGTCTCAGTTTTTATTTCAACAATTTAGAAAACGCTTAACCATCGTCAACAAGGATTCTTTATTCAAGGGGAAAGGCAGCTAGTCTGTCTAGAAAAAAACACTCAGGGAATTAATTAATTAATTAAGATTTTGTGGAGACAGACCTTTATTGTTGAAAACTGCTTGAAGTCATCGATCGGATTACAAAATAAACTTTTTAGACTCATCTGCTTATTTATTCGACATAGATTCGTGATCGAAAATAAATAATAGTAATATCATTAACTGTGTCTTGCTTTTCTTTGTTGCAAGGTATGTAGCTTAAACCAATATCAAATAAATATTCCGCGGTATCTATTTTGTTTACAATTACCATTTCCCGTTTATTCCAGCCCCACGCTTATTCATTCCAACACATATTATTTCAACACCATTTAAATATCATAAAAAAGCTTAGCTGTACTCACTCATCCAGAAAATATATTTTTAATTCTGTGCGATACTTTGCAGCTATCTTTTGCCATTCAGCACTCAAACAATGCTTCCATGAATGAATTTCAACTTTCCATCCTTGCACCAAGGCAGCTTCCACACATTTTGGAAAGCTCGTATCCCCGCTACCTTTTCCTTTGCTTCCATCACCCGTTGCTATTACAAGCGTTTGTGGTGGCAATTCTACAAGAGCCTAGTAAAAAAAACATCACAAAGCGCGAGTGAAAAAAACAAAACAAATACAAATAAAGATCACAAAGAGAAAGTAAAGAAACAAAACAATGATGTACACACAGAAAAAGGTGGTGAAGTAACTACTTAAATTCTTTACGAAGATCAAAAAAATTTTTGACTCGCAAGTATTTTTCCCATTTGCCTTGGCTCAAGAAGGTGTCCTCGCGAGGGCCAATTCAGTTTGAGGGCAGTAAAAAACCACTAAGCAGGATATTTCGGCGGATAGTAAACGATGGTGTTTTAGCGTCTAAAGCCACGGTGATCTCAGGCCTCATGCTTTCATAAACGCAATCGTCGTTTTTTCCGTCTTTATACGCGATGATATAATTTACATTTGTGTTAGCCTGCGAACGGGAGCGGGGAGGTTGGGTGGAGTAAACCGGTGAAAAATAAATCATAAAAACCATCAGCTCGACAAAAATCGTATACTTCAAAACTTAGTAAAGCATACTACTATCATTGCCACTACTACTGCTACTTCTACTTGGAAATCTACAGTAACATACATATTCTATATAAACATGAGGTGAAAAACAAAATTGTAATAGACAAATGACGATAACGCACATTCTTTAGGCATACAAAAATAAAAGGTGCATGCTTTATATATGCATAAATTCACAAAAACCTTCTCTTCGTACTTAGTACTTAAGAATATAATAAAAAGAATACAATTATTAATTAATAGCTGCAATATTTACCTTGTAAATGCTGAGATGTAGCAGCTCATCAACCCTCTGCTCATCTTTCCCCCTTCTATCTTCAAGATCAACAACATAACCAAGCCGTCTACAACAATAAAAGTAACATTTCCGTTCTATTACACTGCAAGTAACAAGCGCGTTTTGATGGTGGTTTAATGGGCACTACAATGACGACACATTTATTTTCCAAGTATCTGTTTGAATGAAGGGAAGCCTGGGCAAGACAAATGACGAAAGCACCCAGAGTAGGTAAGGCAAGAATGAACGATAATATGGACGTTACTCATAAATTGTCACGGGTCAGGAAAAATTAATGTTTGTCATCTCAAAAACACAGCAAAGTAAAATAAAGAACCTTAAGGGACAAAGAAATATATTTTGGCGGCTGGAAGCTACTTCCTGGATAATCATGGTAATATCATTATTACTACTGTAAATAGCATCGTTACTGTTTTGTTATATAGCCTAAAATCTTTGTTATATAGTTATAAGACGAATTACTAGGGTTCATATTTGATGGCTTTTTCATTTGTCACTTCTTAGTGTACCAAATCAAATCAAACTGGACGTACCAAAGTTACACAAAAAAGTTATCTGTGATGAAATACTGGATTAATGGCGAAGTATTGTTTAATGACCTACCTATATACATCCCAAACAAGTGGATTACCAGGTGGTGACGATCCACCTGCATATGCACCTGATACTGGCCTTTTCCGTTCAAGTGCTTTCACCAAAGCATGTAAGCGTAATTTCACATGCCTTTGCTTGAGTCCTGGCATTTCTGCACAAGCCGTTTCCCTTCCTCCAATAAATATGTTACTGTTATCGATCACCACAACTATATTATCTGCTTCTCTTTTTGAGGAACTTTCTTCTGTTCGTTCCAGTGCTGTTTTTTCTGTAGGGTAAACCCGGACCACTTTTTCTGAATCTGAAAGCGTTCTTGACCTCCCTCTTTTGTCTTTATTTTGCTTTCGGGCAGTTTTTCCTTTCACTCGTGTTGTTTTATTTGTCAGCTCCTCGTCTTTCTTGGCACATCCAGCTTTACTTCCTTGTCTTTGAACACTTGCTGATTGCGTGCATTCATCATAATTAGCATCTTTGTCTTCATCTGATGAAGAAAACGTTTGCTGATCTGTCTCCGTGCAGTTTAAATGATTTACTAACTTCATCTCGCTTTCGTTTCTTGGGCATTTCACGCCATTGTAGTTGGCCTCATTGCTTAACAATGCGTTGCTTTCGGGAATCACCTCATCGCCAATTTTAGTTTGTTTCTTCTCACTATTGGGGTCAGTAACACTTTTCTTGAATGTCACAATTCTGGGGTGCTTCTCTTTCGACTCCTGAAGACGTACATGGTTTATGTAGGCAATTTTATCATTACTATCATTAAATCGAAGTGCTCTTGATATACTCATTTCTTGTCCAAATGTTGCTATCAGTGGTAACTCTGGATCGTATTCACTTAATGGTTGGCATGGTGTGTGGCGAAGATGATAAAACATATACCTGTTGAACCCACAGTGAAAAAAATAATATATAAGTAAATAAAGTGTTACTGTGAATTTTACAACGAAGGATGGTCAGTGTCGGAATAAAATACTAACAATTTTCCACCCTTTTACTTTCTAAACGTATTAATTTTAAGTTCCATTCAAAATTTGAGTTTTTAAGTGTTATTGTATTACAGATTGAAACAAAGAAAACGGAAGAAAAATAAGGAAAAATAAGTGAAAAAAAGGAATGATATAAACTTCCTTTTCTTTTCTATTTATTGGTCTCTAGGATGAGTAAATATTTAAATAGACTTTTAAATGTCAATCACGCAGACACATATGTGTACGAAATTGGTGATAATGGGGAATGTTAAGGGGGGTGGTGGTAACCACGTGGTGGATTGACTTCACAACGCAATGGCGATAATGGATATCTTTTCAAAAAAATAATTAGTATGTAAAGTAAAGTAGTAAATTAATAAAGTAAATAAATAAATTAATAAAGTAGTAAATTAGCAAATTCAATTCGGCAAAACGTCATTTACAGATTTATAACTCATTAATGATAAAAAAATATTGAAAAGAAAATAAATTTTAAAAAATCCTCCAAAGATCAACCCCGCTTCCGCGTCGTGCAGGACGGGTGACGAGGGCGTGGCAATCCAGTCATGTCTATGGGCAACGGGGCTCTGACAAAACATTATCACGAGTCAAACAACCAGAAAATCAAACCACACTGCTCAACGAGCGGGTCAACACGGCGCGAGTCATTCAGCGCGGAACCAGGCTGATGGCGAGATGTGTACTATTGGAAAGAACTCTACCCCGTATCCTCAATCGCCTGTGGAACAGTTAACCGAAATAAACCTGCACAGCATGCACAAAGCGGTCCCCACAGAAATAGAAGAATAACTGAGGAGCATGAACAAGTCATGGAAGCATTCGTCACCACTGAACAAAATCCTTTGGGAGAAAACAACACCAAGCAAAGGCACTGCATGTGGAGGAATACAAACCCCACATCAAATTGGAACATTGATCCTAACAAGCTAGCTAATATGAGAAGAGGCATCGTGAAGCAGGAGACTCACAGAAATGAAGATAGAATCAGTCAGACGAAAGATACGACTAGTTTTGCAAACAAATGACATCAACAATGTTAAAAACACTGTACAACGACAAGATGATGAGGATGTGGTCTACACAGATCATCCACAAGTTACAAATGCAAATGATAAAACACAAATGAACATTACATCAAAGAATGAAGTTATGACTTAAGGAACTGTGTGACACCATTATCCAGAGATGGGTTGAAACAAAATATCAGGAACTAAAAGAACGAGATACGCTGCCTAAAATAATAAAGAAAAGAAAAAACATGCACTCTGATAAAAAAAGCCAACAGACTCATAAATGAAATCAAAACAAATAATACTGAGTCCATGAGCCTCACATCCATCAAACATATTTGCTATGCAACAGCAGTGGTCATCACAGAAATGACAGTTAAGAAGAAAAGGAAATCCTTGAGAAAGAGAAAAGAACCTAAATAGTAGGGGAACATTGAGAAAGATATCCAGAGGAAAAGAAGTGGCCTGTCTGTGCTCACAGAAATGGAAAACAACAGCCTGACTAACCAAAGAAAAGACTGACAACAGGAACCTCGTCAGAAATCCATATGATTGTAATTACTTCTGTGAGGAGGAAAGACCTTAGATAGGGACATCGTTTGAAGCAAATTATAGATATTTTATCTAGTGTGCATCATGAGGCAGATGACTTCATACGACGAATAATTGATGTGATTTTTTTATATAATGGAGAATCAGTCTTGAAAGGGTGAGCAAGTTTGTTAAAAGATGGTATCAATGATGGAATTGTAAGGTGCTTGTTGGGAATTGTCGATACAAGTATTTTTGAAAAGTATTGGGAACAACAGACCTAAGCGAAAGTTGGGCGTATTGTAGAGCTCTTTTGCAGTACACGCTTTACCTTGCTCCAAACATTTGTAGAGATGAGGTTATCGTGATTAAATAGAGGGTGATTGTGATGGGAAGAAGTCAGTTTTTGACGAAGCAAATGGGAAACGTATTTGATTTCCATGACTAATGCGTTGCTTTTTAAAGTGATTTTAAATCCTTTTTTAATTGGTTAATTTTGTGGCCTTGATATTTTCTTTGCAACCCTTTGTCAAAGTTCTTATTTGTAGTTCGGCATGTATCCCTAAAGTGTTCACAAATTAAATTGTTCATGAATCTAATAACGGAATCAATCCTCGAAGGTTTCAATGGAACAGATGCAAAAATAGATTGAAAATAGCTGTTAGTAATTTCCCATTGTTCAATTGACCTTGGAAGACGTATTCCCTCTTTAATTTCAAGCTGCTCTCCACTTAACAATACGGTTGTTGGCTCACTATTGTTTAAAATATCTTCAGGTATTTGTTCAAACTCGTCCTGGGTATGACAGTAAACTGCATCCAGTAGTAAGGCTTGGAAGGGGGACCTTATGAGTTTTGGGGAATGTAGAGCAACCCCTTAATTACTACTGCTCCAAGGTTCACTCTGACCTGGAGAGATAGCACCTGAAAGGGCCCCAAATTGGGGATACAAGCGAAGCTGCTGGAAGCAGGGCAGTGGATTCTGCATGATGGCGCCATACATGATATAGTTAGATGGTATGAAAGGTAAATGTAGAGCCGATGCTTGGTAGATGTTCAGTTCAACTATAAAAACGGGAGGGATCTTCCTCCTCGTTAGCTGGAACTGCGAGTAAAGGAAGAACTTAGGAGCCTCTACTTTACTTATTATCGCTCCTGTCCACATCTCTAAATTAATCCAGAAACTACTTTCTCATACCGCATTGCCCGTCGCGCGGGTTACCAAGGCGCACGTTGTTCAGTGGTTGATTAGGCTGACAATGAGAAATGAACTACTGGAAGTATTCACGGTAGACTCATTGTAAATCTAAGATCTGACCTAAGAATTGGGGCATGGAATGTTAGGAAATTAAAGGAAGCTGGTAAACTAGGGATTATTTGTAGAGAATTTGAAAGAAATAAGATCCAAATCAATGGCATAAGTGAAATAAACTGGAATGAAAGTGGTAGCTTCACAACTAAAAATAACCATCTTATTATACATTCAGGGAAGAACTCTGGATACAGCCAAGGAGTTGCAGTCATACTCACTAAAGAAATAAAACACTCTCAGATAGGATACACTCTAGTTTCAGACAGAATAACAAAGTTGCGACTTCAAGGAGAGTCACACAATCTTAGTATTGTTCAATACTATGCCCCGACAACTGCTGCTAGTGAAAAGGAGATGGATGGCTTTTATGATGGCTTACAAGAGACCCCATATTCTGTGCCAAATTGGGCCATAAAAATTGTGATGGGAGATACAAATGCAATAGTCAGAAAGTCATTACATAATGTTGAAACACATGGCATGTATGGATTAGGTGAAAGAAATGCACGAGGCGATGATGATGTTGAATTCTATAAAGCAAACAATCTAACAATAACTAAACAATTGTAACACTGATCATCAGTTGCTCATATCTCAAATTAAGGTTCGTCTGAAAAAAGTAAACCAATGACCAACTCCATTAAAATTAGATTTATCATCAATTGACAAAAAATATAGAATCAAGATTTCAAATAAGTTTGAAACTTTATTAAGATCCTAAGAATCGAAAACTCCTAACGAGTTACGGAAAGAGGGGTAAAGGAATATCAAGAATGTTGAAAAAGCACAGTTGCTAAGAAGAAGACTAAAAAACCAGTGGATAACGAATGAAACTATTTTGGAAATAGAAAAAGACGAATCATTAAAGCCCGAGGGATAGATACTGACGAGAGACGAATGATGTACAGAGAAAAAATTCAAAAGATGATAAGACAAGATAAAGTAAGTTAGATAGACGATCAATGTGAAATGATTGAACAAAACTCGATTACTAATACAACCAAGAACCTACATGGTGGAATGAAAAATCTGACAAAGAAGTTCCGATCAATTGTTGATGCAACTAAAGATAAAAACGGAAAAATGCTTAATGATGGGCCAGGCATTAAAAACAGATGGGAATCATTTTGTGAAAATCTGTACAGGAAAAATAACAACATCTCTTCAGACTCCCCCCAAAACTTCATTTCAGAACATAGCGTTTGAGTTTTCTCCTCTTTATTCCAAAATTGGAATAGCTATACAGGAAAAAAACAACTAATAAGAGTCCAGGAAATGACGAAATTCCCATAGAACTAATAAGAGAGTGTGGGGAAAAGGAAAGGAAATTCTTTCATGAACTAATTACTATCATTTGGGAAAAAGACAATTGGCCAAAAGACTGGTCAACTTCTGTATTTCTCCCTATTCTTAAGAAAAGAGACACCTTGGAATGTACCAACAATAGAACAATTTCACTAATCAGTCATTGTAGTAAAATTCTCTTAAAAGTAACTGCTGGACGCATGGAAGGAAAAATGGAAGAAGAAATCTCTGAGGAACAATGTGGATTTATACCTGGGAAAGCAACTCGTGACCAAATTTTGAACTTGAAGATGATAATCGAAAAGAACCGGGAACGAAAGAAAAATCTTCATCTTTGCTTTATAGATTATCGTAAAGCGTTTGACACAGTTGTGCAAGAAGTGCTCTGGAAAAATATGATGGCCATGGGATTCCCAAAGCACATTTTACTACATATGAAGGCTTTGTGTGGAAAGCAAGCAGCTACAGTTAAAACATTATATGGCCTCTCAGACTTCTCTCAAATTCGACAAGGTGTCAGACAGGGTTGTATACTACCTCCAAATCTCTTTAATGTCTTCTCTGAACAAAATAACGAGAACAGCTCTTGCTGACTTTAATGGAATTGTTACCATTGGTGGTAGAAAAATAACTAACTTACGTTATGCTGATGATATCGTGCTTACATCTTGATCAATGACTGAGTTGACAGAAATGAGAACCAGAGTAAAACACCCGGACTATATCTTAATCCAAGAAAAACAAAAGTTATGAAAATCATTGCTGACAAAGAAAGTTATGACAATCGAAATCTGGTGATTGATGGTGAAAAAGTGGAGACTGTCAATGAGTTTTGCTACCTGGGAGCAATCTTTACAGACAGTTATGGTTATGATGACACGAAAGAGATTAAGAGAAGAATTGCTGTAGCTAAAAGTGCAGTTGTTTCCTTAGCGAAGATTTGGAACAATAAATCGATCTCAATTAAAACAAAAATGCGAATTCTTAACTGACTTGTATTTTCAATCGCAACGTATGGAGCTGAATGTTGGAAGACTGTGACTGTAACAGAATCCAAGCTTTTGGATTATGGAGCTATCGCCAGCGTCTTCGTGTTAAATGGGTAGAGTTGCATACAAACGAGTAGATTATTAGCAAACTTGGTAGGAAACCATGTCTACTACGTGATATTAATAAACAGAAACTCTCTTTCTGGACACATAATTAGAAATAATGGACTTGGATATGATCTTGCCACATGAAAATTTAACACCATTTGGATTTGGATTCCATTGGGATTGCTGTAACCGCCTTTTACATCGACAGGTATGGCGTCCAAGAGATTGAAATTCCTTTCCACACAAACCACCAACCACCAATGTCAAAAAATATCGAAAACTAAACTTAAACATTTTCCCAATAAAATGCTTGTGCGACGACGAGTCGATTGATATAAAATTGTACTTGGTAAATATGAAAACTAGGAAAAAGTTTTGTGATTAAACGAGAAGCGTGTGCAGAGATGTCTGCACGCCACCGCTCAACAGCTAGCTTATAATTAATAATAATTATTATTATTTCTATTATTATTATTGACAATGTTTAAACAGGAGATATATACACTTCAGCTAAATAAATAACTGCTATCAATGTGTGTATAACAATAATAATAATAATAATAATAATAATAATAATAATAAATTGAGTGGTTACACACCGTCTAGTTATGGATGGGTGAAAAAACCCACATTCAGCGCCCAGTAACAAGCCAGGGCAGTTAATGCACGCACATGTACTGTAGCCATAAGAGTGAGATAAAATAGATAGCCAAAATAAAATGACATCACTTCAACTTTGCAACTGCCGCCCCGCATTCAGTGAGAAAAGCTCATTGCTCAGGCCGTTGTTGTGGGATGACAACAATTCATGACTGCTGCACTCCCTACTCCTAGTCTCAACCAGATATGGATGAAGAAGGACCGGGGAAGACCTCGAGAACCAAAACCTTTCAATAGGAAACTTTAATCGACGAAGAGATACAAATAGTTGAAGACAAACCGGAAATAGTACTGGATGAACATGAGAAATCCATCACTGTACATTACTTCAGCTAGAACCAAAAAAACAAACTTCCGAAAGGGCACTTGCAGACCAGCTGAAAACTAGTGCCAATAAATTGCTTGCAATATACCTCAGGAATATGGACACCATATCGGAGATAGGAGACAAAGTGTGTGCAATGGAAAAAGCGGTCGGTTATATGTTGAGAGTAGCTCCTAAAAAACCAAATGAAGGCAGGTGACAGAAAACAAGTGAACGAAATAGGCGAGAGCAAAAACTTAATTTAGAAATAAAAGTGCTGAGACACGGCATTGCGAAAATAAGTAACGAAATCCATAGAAGAAAAGCTAAGGAAATGGCTTCAAGGAAGGAGATGGTCACAAACCAAAACCTTAAAGCGAAGCTGAGTGATGTTAAAAAATCAGTAAGTGTATACGCATGGATAGGAATTTCGGTCAGTAATTCAACTCACAGAAAAACTTATGAGTAAATGGCCCACACGACTAAAAATATGGAATAAAGGTGAGAGGATGACTAGTCGATGGGTAGAAATTTCGTGCAGGTTTCATCAGGGTCACAGTTACTCGCCAGTGAGATTTTGCATTTCCGAAATACATGTGTGTAAACTATTGCAGCAGAGGAAAGGCTACAGAATTGGAAAGACAAGAAATAGAACAGTGCATCGAACACACAGTTTGTTTAAAGATGATTTGAAATAGTACCAAGAAAGTCATAAAGTGCTAAAGGATGTCAATGAAATAATAATACAAGCTAGTCAGGGCACACGAGCTTGCTATGGAGTGTCGAAATGCACCGAGGTTGTGACATGGCAAAATGATGAAAGGTTAGGAATTGGAAGTATTGGAAGAAAGAATGAAACCAACAGATCCGGTTGAGAATTATGACCACAGATTTTTGGAGCTGAACAAGCTGACGAGATAAAGTCAAAGATATTTTCAAAAAGAATTAAGGAAGTAGGCAAGTGTTAAAATGATGGTGAGCACAGAGTTGAACTGCGCCAATCTTATATCTGCAAAAAATGCAAAAGTGATACACCCTACAGTCTACCCAATTAATATTTTAACAATTCAACGACGGCGAGCTTAACCAACTAGACCAGGTGACAGAGAAAGAACTACGCATGGATAACATGCTGGGAAGACAGGGGAGTGACGAAAGACTCTGTCTCAGTCGACAAGAAGGAGGAAGAGGACTTAAGTCAATGAAAGATGTGTACAAGGAGACGACTGGCGCTCGTGTGGCTTCATACATGTTTAAATCAATAAGTCAATCCATAAAAGCTGCTTGCAGAAGGGAACAAATGAATAAAGAAAACGCCACCATTGCAGAGTGTTTAACCACAATGCAGGAAGTTGGAGTTACATTGACAATTGAAAGTGAAAACGGAAAACTAGATGACAAGCCAGTCGAAGCTGAATGGAAACCAACAGGAAGTAAAGTCAAAAACCACGAAGGGGTGTAGAACGCGGGTGAATTTAAAAGCAGGAGACAAAAGAAGGGAAAAGCATGTTGTTTAGAAACTAAGAACGGAATCGTTTCACCTCACACAGATAATTTCAAGAAAATTAATGTTAATTAATTAAAATTAATGTGCTCAATGGTGTGCTGTCAAAACGTCGACTATTGTCGGGCTTTCCAGTAAAACAAACATTAGCAAACAAACCCATGTATTTCTAAAAATGGTGACATATCTGTCAACAAGATTTTTCTTGGTACCCGTTACCATGGGCGCTTCCTGGCTACCCTTCTTTTGTCTCCTGCTTTTAAATTCACCCGCGTTCTACACCCCTTCGTGGTTTTTGACTTTACTTCCTGTTGGTTTCCATTCCGCTTCCTGGTGGGTGCAGGATGAAAGCAATGATAAGCATAAACCAGACACAAAAGAAAGTTTCACTTCCAGCCCGGCGGAAGCCATTGCAGACGCCGTTTAGTTCTGGTGACAAAAATTTCTTTCAGCATGCAAAATTTAAGCTCATGTTGTCACATTGACCTCTCAATTAAAGGTTCGCTAACAATGTCACAACACACTTAANACCCTTCTTTTGTCTCCTGCTTTTAAATTCACCCGCGTTCTACACCCCTTCGTGGTTTTTGACTTTACTTCCTGTTGGTTTCCATTCCGCTTCCTGGTGGGTGCAGGATGAAAGCAATGATAAGCATAAACCAGACACAAAAGAAAGTTTCACTTCCAGCCCGGCGGAAGCCATTGCAGACGCCGTTTAGTTCTGGTGACAAAAATTTCTTTCAGCATGCAAAATTTAAGCTCATGTTGTCACATTGACCTCTCAATTAAAGGTTCGCTAACAATGTCACAACACACTTAACACAAGCCGTCAAAGTCAATTTAAAGAAAAACAAAAACTACAATGAACTGATAATCCTTTTAAAAGTTTGTTGGTTATCCAAGGAAAAAAAGTTGTCAAAAGTCGTCTGCCTTTCGTTAAGAAGCATCGGTGGCTATCCAAACTGACCTACCAAACTAAGTGAGAAAAGTCCAAACACAAGCCGACCTTAGAATTTTTACAAGGGGTATTATTGACGTATCTTCAATATCACCCTCTCAGGACAAGGGGGCAACAAAGCTCTCTTGGCAATATATTAGTATCTGCCAAGCATCTCAATATGATATCACTAGCACACGTGACCTCTACTATGTTGAAAAGTTAGCCTTTGTTTGTACTAAACGTTGCTTTTTTCCTTTCCAAAATGTACTATCTTGGAATCCTCTTCCCTTATTCTCGCAGAACCTGTAATCCCTTGAAGGGGAATATAATTTCTGGGCCAACACCTGAGGTTTTCCAGTTTTGTTCTCAACATTCTTGAATTTAGTTTGAAGAACAAGCAAATATCATGATGCCGAGAGCACTGTTCAATATCGCAAACCCCCTTCCTCTCCTCATTGAAGTAAAATAATTATCACGTAAATATAATCCAACAAATCTGTTCACACTTGTTGTGAACATTGACCTTTTGACTGCCAAAAAAAATCTCCAAAAAGATGTCATCACGTGCAAAGGATGTTTTGATTGCCCCTTTCTCACATCAAGCAATGGTGTCATTTTACAAGAGATACTTGAATTACAAAATATGATCCACCCATTGGCTTTGCTGACATTCACAGTGATTCAGGTGCTTGTTGTGAAACCTTAGTTAAACTTCCCCTCATTGTCCACAAGTTTGATCAACCAAAGTGGAATCAAGTATGTTCCCTTTTCAATTGCCAGTGTCAGAACCAAATAATGTAAGTTTTAAAAGAATGTTCCACGATCCAATCTTGCACCATTTTATAACAACAGTTTTGTCCAATCCTCTCAACAGCCCCAGACCATGTTTTGCACGAAAACACATACCATGAAAAAACCACGAAAAACATGAAGTGTGTCTTAAAATGTCACTTTTCACCAAAGCAATGTGGCGCTCCAACCACTTCTGCATTTCAAAAAGACACGTTGAAGTTCACAACCATGCTCTCTGTGAAAATCGATCACAAAGGTCCTTTGGCCAACGACAACTTTTAATAAACGAGAGGCAATGACCTTGTAATTAATTAATTAATTTAAGCAGTTGTTCCCTAAATTCTTTGCTCATTGGTCTAATAAAA
>RDPX01000367.1:68251-77628 GCA_003991215.1 Morbakka virulenta
AATAACCACTGCTTTTTCTATACCACCATTAAAATCAGAGGTACATAACTAGTACAAGAAGACAGGCATGCTTTATAAGTAAAAAAAGGAATGATCAATTAAGATCACTTTTTAAACTTTCAACCAAATCTTGTACTCTTCTTTTAATTTCTTATTCTTATTTAAATGTCTCTATTTTTATATTTAAATTTTTTTACTCATTTTACGCAACGGTATTTTTAAATGGTTACCCTGTATAAACAAGTCGTAAAAAATATATAATTTTCATTCTGATCAGACTACGACTACATCAAGCCCTGTATTACACACAGGACCTTGCTATCACAAGTATCGTCACAATTCTATTTCGCACAAATGGTCATGCCATTTTATATTCCCAGTGGTGCACTTTCAAAACTGTAACGTATTAACTACACTAAAAAGTGCAAATGTCCAGTGGTCCTCCATATCCTACGCATCTGAGCAAGTATCCAAGCTCGGGAAGCAATGCAATTTTGACGCCAATGACGTCAGGAACTACCAGTCTTGCAAAGATCTCAATCAATGAGTGCCTACCGTAGACAGGGTCAAGAGTAAGTGGCCACTAGTGTCTTGTTTGCATTTTTGGTACCCAGCAAAAGCCATTGGCTAATAATTGCTTGGGGATGGATAACTATTAAACGTTCTAAACCATTTTCTGAAATTAAAGTAAGACAAAAAAAGCCAAGACATTATTAAAGGCGCATTGTGTTTACTGTATGATTAATTTTATTCTTTAAAAGGTAATAGCATTTAAATCTGTCTTTTCAATAGCATGAGACCCCCCGGGGCACCCTCCAAAACACTCAAAACTCATGTTTCCATGTTAGCCCTTTTCAGGTCTAAAAATTGTTGCCTTTGCCTCGTCTCAAAAGACCTACCAATAATTCAACGTCTCTTTGTATCTGATGTACATGCCAAACCAAGACAAAGTGAAAACTCATTGTCAACGTTAAATTGTACCTAAAGTAAAAGCGACTCTTGCATTTGGTCCGGTTTTTAAACCTTCGTACACCTAGATCTCTGATGCATGCACCACAGAACGTCATATTTAATATTTATACTTACGTTGAACATCAGTTGTTGCATAGCGCGGAAATGAAAAGTCAGAGCAAGTTCCAAGCTCGATCCCGCAAGCACGGATTTTAAAGGAATACTCAACTCCTGCTTTCAGGCGTTTTGCGATGTATTCAAGATCGTGTCCAACATACTCCATTTCGTCACCAATGTATAGCTCGTATCTTCCTGTAAAAGGCCCACCATTGGTTATGATCGGTAGCCACGTGACTCGAACCTCAGATGAGCTCAAAACTTTGACATGTGGAGAAAACGGTTTGGAGAGATGCTGCTCTGGCCCTAAATAAAAGCAAGTAAACCATCTTTACAGTGGACGAAATCTCAAATGAAATAGTCAAATTCTAAGTCGACATTTAATTATGGATGCTTCTAAACTGTTTCCTATTTGAAGGCAAGCATTTTGCTCCACAACAAAATTTGGTAATTTTATATCTTAGATTAGTCTCTGTGCAGCTTCGTTCGTTGTTAGAATTCAAAACACAATAGTCAGCAATTTTCTGTTGCTTGTAAAGTTCAATAAAAGAAGGTCAACATCCCCAACCCATTTACTGGAACTAACCGATAAATTAAGAAAAACTCGATCAATTTGGGAAAACTTTACATCTGGTTTGCAGTAATAAAAAACTAGGCATTTTTTTTCAATTCACCCTTTGTGCAGTTAACCAAGCTTGCAATTATTCAGGAAGCCATCTCCGTTACACAGCTTCCTTAATAATTTCTTTACGTCTTAATACATTATTCTCAGCAACAGTTTTCACTGACCATTCCTGAGAAAGGATAATAAGTGTGCTAGAAATTGCACTTCTTAATTAATCGTGGGGTGTGGAGCTGTGCCGTAATCCATAAGAGTAATTTTCACACAAGCTTCCTTGAAAGAATGAGCACCCATTTTGTGACAGAGATCAACTAGACGCGAAGAATCTGAGTTTCATAGGGGGCTGGTAGATTAAGTTGGCACCAAAAAAGTGCATGCACAAATAGATAAATCACCAAATCGACTGCATTCCACAACTACAATGCAACACCCCAAGGCAAGTTGCTTTATTTGTTTTGATGACAGCTGAAATACAGCTACAATTCACGCAAAGTGGCAAAGCACTTCCAACAAATCTAAGTGAAACTACAAATTGGACAGACAATAAGTATAATTTTGAATTAAAGTGCATTATTAAAATCAAACAGGACGATGGCATTGTCAAATACTGCAATGAATTCATTTGTGCCGGGTATATTTGTAAAATGGAATAAAAACTACCACGTGCTTTCAAATCGTTCATGCCAACGCTTTTGCTCCAAAATAACTTTGAGAGACTCAAAATCAACCTCATCCAAAGCGCTTTTTCAAAAAATATAACAAAACAGAAGAAAACACTGAAATACCAAAACATGAATACAAATTGGATCGTTAAATAAAAGCATGAAATAAAAGTAATTCTTACCGCAAACAGTTTTGAATATGAAAATTACATGAAACAATACAGCATCATTTTGGGCCATGGTTGTACAAAATGCGTCTCAATATTGTAAAGTTTTCTCATTTTCTTGCTCTTTCATATGTAAACACTAATGATCCACTTTCAATCACTTTCAATCACTTTCAAGACCCATACTTGTTTCGGCAACACACTCATTTGTCTCTCTTTATATTTGCTCACTTTGTTAAGATTGACTGTCTTTTGAAACTGTTTTTCAAAGCTTATCATATATATACATATATATATGTCAAATTAAGCGATGTTTACCTTATTATGGTTTAGGATAATTCTAACAGGCAAGAATATTCCAAACAAATGCTAAACATAATTATCATTTATTTGTTTTACAAGCTTTACAAGTCTGAGCAGTGTGTAATCAATAAATCCATATCCTTCGAGAGTTTTATTTATTAGAAATCTGCTCCATTAGGGGCGAAGGTGAACAGATCACTTTACGAAGAGTAAATACCAAAAGGAAAAAACGAAAACAAAATGTCGTCACCAACAGTTACACGAAGTTCTCTTTTTTGTGTTCATTTCTTTGAATAAAAATTAATATACAGACAACTTACACTTGACAGTAGCATTAGTGGGCCCTTTTTTGTTAACTGTGTGGCCAAACTCTGGCACACTGAAAATGACCAAACCACATTTACACATTTACGTAGAACATACATGTGAAATCTTCATATTGGAACAAAAAATGACTTGGCAATTGCATGAGTGAAAATAAAATTGGACAAAATCACACGCTAGTTACAAATACGAGCCTAAAGATATTACAAAAACACTCCCTGTACAAACGCAATACCCTTCATGTCCACATTCCTACATTAATAGATACATATATATTTCTTTTTATGCTATAAAATAACACCCTACTCCCAACCCCCAACCCCCCCCCCCGAAACTCTACAGGTCATTTTCTCTTGAGTGCGTCTAGTCACTTCCACGATGTTCAACGTAAAGCAGTGTATAGTTTATTATGTTACCCCTTCTTGCATGGGCAATATAGAACATCTCTTTTTGAAATGGGAGCTTTTCTGCACGACCACTATTAAGTCAGAAACCAATTTCTAAGAAAAAATATGCCTGACTCTGTCTATGCCCAACACCCCCCGATATTAACCACTTCAAATATACTGATAATATAATCACAGTTCAGCCAAGTTGATTTATGCAGTAAATGCAATACATGTAGCGTTAATACCTTCTTTACAACGTCTAAACGTCCTGCTACATCTTAAACAAAAATCTTTTGAAATATCAACATTAACTCGCGGACTTTCACCCAAAATTATATTTGCCACGAATGACATAACAGCAAACAAATAGATCCGTTTATTTGAATAAGAATCATTTCAAAACCTCATCCTGCCACGTTTACACCATATCAAACAGTCATCCATTCTTTGCTTACTCTGTTATTCAATTTTGGCCAAAAGCAAGCTCTGCCATTGCCCTACAAACACCTGCGTGCTGTAACAAGGACATGAATAGCTGGAAAGACATCCACCTGAAAACAATTTTGTGGTTTTTTAAGTGGTCATGAACAAATTTTCTTAATCTAAATAATAGGCTGTTTACAGAAATTTGCTTTAATTATCTGTTTATTCTATAAACCCCAAATGATCAAATAACAATTTTGCCAGCCTTTCGTGACCTTTCGATGCTGGCTTTTTCTTTTCAAGTTTCTGCGAATTGGTTTTACTTTTACTTTCTTAACCGATGGTATTGCCTTGCCATGTCTTGTTGCATTGTATGTCAATTTATCTCGATGGTTGTATAAATGTAGACTGAGAAATAAAAAAAATTTACTACAGAATCACCTTCAGCGAAATGATGAAAAAAAACCAACTTAAATTAATGACCCCAATTATCATATTTATTTTATTATAATTATTATCAGTAGTAGTAATAGTAATAGTAGTGGTAGTAGTAGTAGTAATAGTAATAGCAGTAATAGTAGTAGTAGTAGTGGTGGTGGTAGTAGTAGTAGTGGTGGTGGTGGTGGTGGTAGTAATAGTAGTAGTAATAGTAGTGGGGTTTTTTTTGTTTTGTTTATCTACAGGTTTCAAGGTCATTTCCCCCCAGCAATTGGAGCTCAAACGGTGCTCTTTCGTGGTATTAGGATCTGGCAGTGAGGAATTTCTTGGTCGTATGCCCTTCCTGGCGACAACTAAGTAGTAGTAGTAGTGGTTGTGACACTAAAATTAATAGTTGTAACAGCAGCATTAGTAGTATCAATGGCTTTGTTGCCAATGGAGAAAGATGTGTTCTGTAAAAAAACTTGCTACGCAAGCACTCAGATTCATCCTTGTTGGTCTTTGTGGTTTACCGGAAATGTCCAGTTGGTTATGTTCTATGTGATAAAATAAATGCATGAAATCTCTCCTGGTCAATCTCAGTCTCAATTTAGCAGTAACACAGGACCTTGATATAAGGACTATTACATGTGATTGCACAGCTGTAAACGTTTGGGGATAATGAAACACCNGGTGGTGGTAGTGGTAGTAGTAGTAGTAGTAGTGGTGGTGGTGGTAGTAATAGTAGTTGTAGTAGTAGTAGTAGTAGTAGTAGTAGTAGTAGTAGTAGTAGTAGTAGTAGTGGTGGTGGTGGTGGTAGTAATAGTAGTAGTAATAGTAGTGGGGTTTTTTTTGTTTTGTTTATCTACAGGTTTCAAGGTCATTTTCCCCCAGCAATTGGAGCTCAAACGGTGCTCTTTCGTGGTATTAGGATCTGGCAGTGAGGAATTTCTTGGTCGTATGCCCTTCCTGGCGACAACTAAGTAGTAGTAGTAGTGGTTGTGACACTAAAATTAATAGTTGTAACAGCAGCATTAGTAGTATCAATGGCTTTGTTGCCAATGGAGAAAGATGTGTTCTGTAAAAAAACTTGCTACGCAAGCACTCAGATTCATCCTTGTTGGTCTTTGTGGTTTACCGGAAATGTCCAGTTGGTTATGTTCTATGTGATAAAATAAATGCATGAAATCTCTCCTGGTCAATCTCAGTCTCAATTTAGCAGTAACACAGGACCTTGATATAAGGACTATTACATGTGATTGCACAGCTGTAAACGTTTGGGGATAATGAAACACCTAGGGTGCAAGGTTGGCCACTAGGATAATGGCAGAAATGGTACTTTCAAACGCCAATCTTTTGGTGCTACTGTTTTCTTTATTCCTAACCCATATCACATGCTAGAACTAGCCAGATCCATTATCCTCACGAACGTTCCAATACGTGAAAACTCGTGTAAAAAAACTTAAGGAACAATAAGATATTAAATCTATCTTCACTGTGTCGAAACAAAATGGAATTCAAGAATGGCAAATTTTGCTGGCCAGGTTGCTTATCAAGAAAGTTTGAATAAAGACAGATGGCATTTAAATATATTATCTGAGTATTGTGCGACGGCAAGAAATTCATTATATATGCTCTCATAGAAACGGGAGGTATCAACAAACCAAACGGTCTGATGCAAGGCCAGCGTATTTTTATTTCACACAAACATTTTTCTTTGGCTCTACGTTTTCTAGTTACATTTATAATTGAATCCTTACTCCTTTTGAAGCCCCGGTTTAACAGCTCTTCCTTACCTACAGCATTTGTCAACAGTTTTCTATTCTTGTTGCCTGCATTTGGGTGATGGCCAGAGTAAAGGAGAGTGCGCTACAAATCCCAGGAGAGTTTTCCCTTCCCTGCCAACACTTTTACGTACACAAAATCATTTGTTTTACTCTAGAAGCTCAGTCCAGCAAAAATCAGGAATGTCCATTTTAACACGTCAGTCAAATGTAATTACGTATGCCAAGTTCTTGCCCAGAGAGAACGAAAAACTGAGCATATTTTGGTTCAAAAATCAATAAACAAGTTGAAAGAGTCAAGAGTCTTGAGTCGAGCAGCCAAAGAAGCAGTGGTTAGAAGAACGATTGGTGGTAACACCCAGGTGTGAGGTAGAGTAGATAATATTAGTTTAATATCTTGTTTAATAGTAAATACTATGAAACAAACCCTTTTTGCACAGTAAAACAATAATGGTAGGCCACGTTTTGGTGTTGTAGGCCTCATTTCTATAAACAGATACCTGGTGTAAAAACGTGGCCAATTATGATTTATATATAAACAGAGCCAAAAACCAAGTTTACTTTGCGAAAAATTTTGATTTATTTGAATAGTCTCTGCAAAGATTCAATGGAGTAGGGAAAAGCAAAAAGTAAAAAGCTTCTTTCGTTAGAATGTGTGTGTGTGTGTGTGTGTGTGTGTGTGTATCTACATGTTGAATATATTAGAAAAACCAAGTTTTGAATATCTGTTTCATTTCTGTGATTTTTTTTCTCTCTCATGAACTTGCGAGCTAATAGTCTAAATTCCTTCACGAAAAGAACATTTTGCAAGGAAATAATAAAATCAAGATTATGAAGTTTTTTAAGAATCCTTGAACCTCATTGTTATAAAACCATTCATACATGGATTAAAAAAAATAATCTGAATGTATTTGATGGGACGAAGATTAAAGTTCTGAAATTGTGATGAAAGACTTCCAGAGACGTCCTTCGTTTAGAAAAAAAAAGACTAGTGCCTAATAGTTATAACATTCGAAACATGTTATAACGCATAATTATAATCAAAGGTAATACTTTATTCAACGCAATAAAACTCTCAAGACAGAGCATGATCCAGAGAACATTAATGCAACCTAAACTGGCACTCAATATGCTGTGCAAGTAATTTGAGCTATCAACTTCCTACGCCTGCAACAGATGGTGTACAAACATGCCTTTGCATGTTTGCTTGCTCTCCAATGCTGTACGGCTACATCCAGGTTATTCATGGTGAGAGCAGACCACTTTTTAACATTGTTTATTCAGTGAATTGGAGGTCGTCCTCTTTTTTTCCTCAGGGACTAATCATTCTACACATTGTTTTGATAGACGTTTTGGGAAGCACTTTACGTAACCGTAAAGTTTCAAAATTCTCCTTGGACAACGCGCACACAACAGGACCCTAAATCTAGGGGAAGGGGGGGGGGCGGTTCGTTGCACCAACCATTTTCACTTCTACTTTAAAAATGGAAAAGATAATTTCGATCTGAAAAAGTCCAAATATTGAGAAAGACTGGTATCTTGTACAAAATAATGTAGGTGCACGTGCACGTACACGTGCTCGATTATCGATTATCCGATCATCGGTGTTTAATCAGTTGTTGAGATGCACTTCTATTAAATAAAGTTATAACTTCACAAAATTTACCCACTGATACTCAGATCAAAAAACGTTTAATGTCAACATGTTACAAATATTTTCAACCAAGAATACTGTATCTATATATCACCGGAAATAAAGAAATCATAGCTCTAATATTCCCAAGTAATAAATTCATAAAATAAGTAACAAGATGACGATTAATTAAATATGCTATTACTAACACTCGATCTTTTTTCGATTCTGCGTTCCTTGGCGTTTTAAAAGTCGGCTGTTATCAAAATTGACAAATAGCTTAAAAGTATTAATTTCATAAAGTAATACAAATTAGAGAGAGAAAGTAATTCCTCGTCCTACTTTCATCTTGTATAGAGGAAATCAGCATGCTTTCGGGTTCTCACGATATGAAATGAAATACTTTAATTTTATAAATGTGGGAGGTGGGGACGGATTATACTACTGAGCTCATAAAAAATGTTCCACGTTTAAAAACAATGCAAATATTACACCCCTCTTTTGAGTGAGTGTACATTTTGTGTGTTTCGCCAGTGACCCTGAAGCAAAAATATTTTGATGATACTTACATGGAACAAAACATTCCCAAGATCCTTCAGTCACTGACGTGGATAGAAGTTATTCTCTTTTCTTCTATAAATGGTAATCCAATCAATGACAACCCACAAGAACAGTGCTAACAAATACTTTTGGTCTCTTTCCTGTTGATTTCAGAGCAAAGTCCATCATTCCGCTTATCATATGGATATTTTGAGAAGTGGCCGTTCCGGTTTTTCTTGAGCGTTTTTTAAACTGAGGTCTTCTGTTTCATTTGTCTGGCAAACAGTTATGTTTGCCAGCCAACTGAATGATCATTGCGGTTTTGCTCATTCTACTTGCCTTAACTTGCGGTCATGACTGTCAGTTATTTATCAATTTTGAAAACACCAGACCTTAAAAGCCCCAAGTAACACAAAATTGAAAAAATGTGAATGTAGCTGAAGGTATATTTAAGAAATCTTCAAATAAAACAATTTAAATGGTAAACATGTGCACATGCTTTATCACCAATGTAACCTGGAACCCAAAACCTGAAATAACTCCCTCCTATGTTGTCCGATCTGCTATTTTTAACTACAAATAGTATTATAACTAGTCTCATTAGCAAAAAAATAACTTTAAATAGATTTCAACGCCTTCATTGCAAGTAGTTTAAACTACTATGAACTGTGATTTGCGAGTTCTTTTCTAAGCACAAAACACACTGTCAAATCACGTTGTAAGCTGAGATAAGTTACCAAACACTGTCATGTTCAGAGAAGTCACTTGCTGATAGCATTACAATACCTCAAAACCGGTTTTTTCCCTTGCTGGATCAGGTACCTGGCGCCACCTGTGGTTGTGTAATCGAAGTGGCACTGAATCACTCCTTTTCCCATAAATACGTAAAAAATAAATCAAAATTCGACTTGATCCTCCAATATACTTTTGGCGTTGCTGTGCAACGTTTGTTAAATTCATATCAGGTTGCAGTTCATTCCTTGGATAAAGGCTCCAAATTTTAGCTTTCGACCCCCAACATCCACCCTGTCCGTTAAAAAAAAAA
>RDPX01000367.1:101758-118342 GCA_003991215.1 Morbakka virulenta
TATTTTTTTCGAGACACCATCTCTAGAGGGGTTGCCAACCAAAGCTAAAGAGTCCCCTCCACCCATGAAGCAGACTAGCCCCCGCCGGATGCCAACCCGGTACGTCATGGTCTCGGGGAGAGCTAACAGGTACTACACCTTGCTCAAGGGTGACCTGGAGGTAGTTGTGGCAAAGGGTAACTTCATTCGCCCACGTCGAAACTCCACAACCGGATGCAGTTTAATGTCAATACCCAGGACCATTATTATTATTATTATCATTATTATTATTATTATTATTATTATTTATTTATTATTATTATTATTACATGTTATGACTTCATTTTGTACAAGTACGACCTGCACCAAATCCCAACCAAAGACCTCAAGCAACAGAGAGATGAAAGAAGAGACCTAAAGAATTACATTCCTAAGAGGCTTCCCCTCTCTCTGATACTGTTTTCCCATTGACCAGGGGTCAGCAGCTCGAGTCATTCTCTTCCACCGACTTCGGTTCACCGCATCGTCCAACCGTACGCCTCTCTCCTCCATGTTCTTTTTAACAACATCCCTCCACCTAAGCTTCTGCCCTCCTCACAGGCTCATGCTATACCATGCTTAATAGGTAATCAAGGATTATGTGATATTTTTGTGGAAACACAAATTTACACGTCTAAAACATGACAAAACAAATACGATGAAAAATAAATGATTGGCAGCATAATTATTGTTTCTATTTTAATTTTTTCTATTCTACATTAAAGTTCTTTATGTAAAATAAATACATATATTAAATGTCTAAATAAAGAGCATTTTACGTCAAATACGTGGTTACCTTTGGAGGTTGATGTTCCCACGAGACGAAGCCAATCATTAACACGTCAAGAGGTTTTTTGACATATATGTCGTTGGCTCTATTTGGATATTTATTTACCGTGAAGTGGCTTCCTTCCTCTTCATCATTCGGTCTTTTCCAACGTTACGTCGGGTCGGCCGCTCGACATCTCCTTCTCCATTCGCTGCGCTCGTCCCACATTCCGAATTTCATTCCAACTTCCATCATATTCCTTTCCATTTCCTCTCCCATTTTTTGTAACTATTTTTAGCTCTTCAGTTTTTTTATTTACTTTCACTTTCCTGGCTACAGCAGTGAAACCTTCAATTCGACCCTTAGAATGTGTATTGACAGCACCAAGACCACGTTTCCCGGAACAGGGAAGAGGCTTCACAGATCGAAAAAAAACCTTTATCATTTTTCGTGTTCGAGTATTAATTCGTGCATCTAATCCTTGCAGTTTTCCGAGTAAGATCTGCTCTAATGGTCGTCATAAGGGAAAGCTCAAACTGTATCCTCCTCCTCCCTTTCCTCTTTCCTTGGAAGATACAAGGGATCAACGTCACCCCTAGGGCGGTGCTGATGAATGATTAAAAGATTTATGATCTTTTTATCTACTTTTTAAATACCAGTAATTGGCCATCTGATAACATTGAAACTGTAAGTGACAATAGGGATGGCCAATGAATTAATTTGATTTGTGGAATTCAGTTTACTCTTAAGAATCTCGCACTTCTATAAAACCATCAGTATAGAATCATCGCACACTGATATAATGTCACTTAATCCAATGGTTATGTCTCTTTCATACTGGTGACAGAAAGTCTTTTCAATGTTCAAGCAGGATCAATAGGATTACAGTCTTCTACATTTCTTCAAGGCTGGTCTCAATTCCTAATTCTTTTACTCTCCTTTTGATGTCTTTTGATGGTGTTCCTGATGCCCCGACTAATTATTGGGACTGCTTTTACTTTCATATTCAAGTAATTCTGGAGTTCTCTCTTTAAATCCTGGTATTTCTCAACTTTCTCTTTCTCCTTTTCTATCCGGGCTCATATGGGATGGCCAAGTCAACGTTAATGCAATTGTCTTCCTTCTTCTTGATTAAAACTTAATCTGGCCTTCCTGGGTTCAATTACATGATCCAGCAGGACAGAAAAGTCCCATAATACTTTGCAAGCATTATTTCCAGCTACACTTTCTGGTTCATGGTTGTACCACCTATCACCTACGTATACCCCGAACTTTCTGCATAAGTCCCTCTTCCAACCCAATCATGTTTATTTTTGTATTCTTTCTCTGTCATGCCGCATTCGTAAATGAGGTGATTGACAATTTTATCAACCCTACCACACATTCTATATTTGCATTCATTCTATATTTGGGTTTTGTCTACTTTGGCTTTGATTAAGTTCGTCCTAATGCCTGCTAGGATGAGAGTATTGGTCTCCCACTTAATGCCACCACATTTCAACCATTTCCTTTTAAAGAATCACCTCAAGTTTGTAGCATAAATTGACCATAAGGACTTTCTCTTTCCAGGTTCCTTGCGCTCTTTTGCTCTTTGACATTTCTTTCACTGTTTCTTTTATTTCCATGTCTGAACGTTTCGCTGCACTTGACAGTCGTTCCTTGCTCTCCTGCACGTACCTCTCTACTCCAATCTTTGATGTTTCTCTCGTACCTTCAATGTTCAAACGTCCGCTATCACCTTTGTTTCGTGAAGTATATAGCCAGTCTACATTGCCTTTTGGATAGAGTGCTTTATGCATCGTCATCAGCTTCCTAGAACGTCTATCTGATTCTTCAATCTCTTGTTTTCTCCATCCTAGAAAGGGTGAAGAGTACCTTACCACTGAAACACTCCATGAGTTAATTGCTTTAATGATGTTATTTCTATTTAACTTTGTCTCTGACACTTCTCCCACTCTTCGTCTATACTCTTTCCTGACTCCTCCTTTCATTTCTGATGTCTTTATATTATCTAACTCTTGGAAACCTAGGAATTAGTAACTTTCGTCTTCTTGTACGTTCCTTATCATTATCTCGTCTGGAAGAGTAATGCTATCAGAGTCAACAATCTTTCCTTTTTCCATAGAAAGTGATGCACAAAGGCCAAACTCCATTCCTGTGTCTGAGCTGTAAATCCTAACTGTCTGTATTAATGATTCCAGATCTTATTGAGTTTTTCCGTACAATTTCAAATCATCCATATACAG
The DNA here is from genome assembly GCA_003991215.1 of Morbakka virulenta. Taxonomy (NCBI): domain Eukaryota; kingdom Metazoa; phylum Cnidaria; class Cubozoa; order Carybdeida; family Carukiidae; genus Morbakka; species Morbakka virulenta. The sequence goes on from RDPX01000367.1 coordinate 104,792, forward strand.
TAAATGGTTGCTTTTAACCTTACTTGCTCCAAACATACCCAGGTGAAGCTTTTAGCTTTTCGCTTTTCGCAGGATGCCTATAAGTGGGATCATTGATATAACAAACATTAAATGCAATATGGTATCCCATTAAAAGATCCTTTTTTAATTCTTGCGTCTCGTAATATTTCATCTCTGCACACCATTTCAACTCTAAACGATTCAATTGTCTCACTTAGTAGATTAATAACATTTTGCTTCACTTTCAGAGCTGCTAGACATGTGCGGGACCATGTTATACGCCTCCCGATAGTCTACCCATGCCATTGACAAATATTTTGTTTGAGGTTTCACTTTTTTAGAATCACTTTATCTATACATAGTAGATGTGTTCCTTTGGAGTTTCTCCGGCATCTTTTCTGCTCTTCAGGTAATAATTCTTACCCCTCTAAAATATGTCTAAAATATGTCTGTCGGTGATTTCCATGCAAAAGGGAGGCATGTTATGGGACAGTAATTGCTATGGGACGGTAGTTCCTCATCGTTTGACGTCAATAAAAGCTTCCACTGTGTCAGGTTTCTTTGCAAAAAATCTCTTGCATTGTCAGCTATCACAAACATTCCCAAATATTTACTGATCCACCTGTGAGGAATCAGATCATATGCTTTGCGTAAATCTAACCATGCCATGGTCAAATTTGTGAGTTTTTTCCTGTAATCTTTAAGAACAGTCCTGTCAATCAGTAATTGATCTTTGGTTCTAAGACTTCCACGGATGCACCCTTCTTAATATGAGAGCAGTACAATTCAATACTATTTTTTGGATTTCTTCCAGTAAACGATCTCCTAGTATTTTCTCGAGATAATGGCTAGTACCTTTCTTTATCAGGCCCAAGACACCCACTACAACCGGGATAGTCTTAGTTTTCAGATGCCACATCTTTTCGATTTCGATCTCTACCTCCTTGTATTTTGCGAGTTTTTCAAACACTTTTGCAGAGACATTTCTATCAGATGGCACGTTCATGTCAATAGGAAGGCAGGTGTTGTTTTCTTGTCCTTGATGACAATATCAGGGCGGTTAGCCTCTATTGTGCGATCTGTGTGGACTGCGAAATCCCACAAGATGGTGAAATCTTGTCCCTCAGTGACTGGTTCTAGGTGGTGCTCGTACCAATTACTCTCAGTCTCTACAGAGAAGTGTTTGCAGATCTTCCAAAGGAGGTATTGTCCAACCATGTCGTGGCGGTTTTTGTACTCTCCTGGTGTTAACATCGAGAACCAGAGACAAGGTGATCAATGGTCTCAGTTTTCTCCTCGCAAAACCTACATTTTTCGTCTGCTCCGTTGTGGCGGACGTTTGCTTGATAATTTCAGGTGAACAAGCTCTGATCTTGGGCAGTAAGCATAAAGCTTTCAGTCCCGAGCTTCTGAGCCACAGATGGGTTGCGAGTTCATCAATATCAGCAAGACAAAAAAGGAGCGGAGATAGTGAATCTCCTTGAAATGTGCCACTATTGATGTTAATTCTTCTCCATTTCATGATTCCGTTGTTGTGATTGAGATGAAGGATTGTTTTCTATTTCTTCATACTTACACTTTCGAAATTGACCACTGTTGGGTTTATTTTAAACATCCTCGGGCACTCAATAATACAAGAGTGTGGTACACTATCGTATGCTTTCTTACAATCAATCCAAGCTGATGACAAGGTTCTTTAATTTCTCTGGCAGTTTTCTATGATCATCTTATTTATCAGTAGTTGGTCTTAACATCCATAACTTCCTCTTTTACATCCTTTCTGTTCAGTTAGTAACAGCTTATTCTCTTCAAGAAATGTATACGTTCTTGTAGTGAGGATGAATGTTTTTTTTATTTTGTACATTGGTGGTAAGCAAGTCATTGGAGGATAGTTCTTCGGATTTTGGGGTTCTTCGGTTTCAGGAAGTAGATAAGTTAAACCTTCAGTGTTTTTTCAGGGTGTTTTACGATGTCATTATAGGCTGTAGTTAATTCGTCATGTACTCTGGAGAAGTTCTTGAGCCAAAAATTGGCTATTCCATCGTTTCCTGGTACTTTCCAGTTGCTAGATTTCGTAATTGCAAATAGTTTCTTCTTTTGTGATGTCTATCCATTTTTGTTATTGTTGATTTTAGAGCATTTTTTCTTGATCTTTAATCCATACGGCTTCACTATTATGGATTTTGATGTCCTCTCAAATTTTACTCCAAAATTCTTCGACGTCCTGCATTACTGGTGGATCACTGACCTCGATTGACTTCTTTCCAAATGTGCGGAAAAATCTCTTAGTGTCTTCTTTCAAGGTCTTGTTTTGCCTGTAAAATTTGCTTCGTTTTTCAAATCTACGTCTTCTCTGAGCTTTTGCTTGTTTTTGCTGTTTTTCTTCAGTAAGGTTTTGGTTTCTTTGGAAGTTGTATTTCCTTTTTATATTACTGATCTTACGTTCCTTCACTTAGGAGGCTTTTACTGACTCAGAGAGGAGGGATAGTTCATTTCTCTTTGTTTCAACGTATTTCTCAATTTTCAGTTTCAAGGTTGGTGGTTTTCTCTTAGTGTTGGTAGTCGTCTATCGTGATGGGCGATGAAGCTGCATAAATCAGTTGGTTGACTTCAGTTAGGCTAAAACCGGCATTCGAAAGCTTAATCTGATCAATTGCATTACTCGCTCGTTGAATTATCTTCTTCGCTTTTTTGTCATTTTTTATCTTAGGTACCACAGACCATTCAGCCATATCTTCTTCTTTAACTACTTCCCACTTTCTCAAGATGTTGTCTTTCATCTCACTTATCACTTGTTCATCTTCAATAAAAAAATTTTATTGTAACACAACATTTAAAGAAGGGGAGAGTGAGGCTGTTGAATATAACAGGAGGGCTGACTGAGAAAGAACGCTTGTTAAGATGTAGGATATTCTCCATGTTGTAAGTCGTAGGCTTTTTCTCAGCTACGTTTCCAGAGATACTTCTCCTACTGTCAGCCTGGAGATAGGAGAAGTGTCTCTCGAAACGTGGCTCAGAAAAAGTTGACAACTCAAGGCATGATGAATATCCTAAATAAATCCTTCACACCGATTCCATAAATTCATGAATTTTAATGCTTGCAAATGCCCATGATGGGTTGGGCATAAAGAGTGCAGACATGATAGTGACTGGATAGAAATAGCTGTGAAATTCGGAAGATAAAGGGTGAAAAGGAATGAGAAAAAGCTTAAAATAATGGATCAATTCGCTAAATTATGACGGCATTGAACTGCTTTGTGGTCAACGTGTTAGAGCCCCCGGAGCGTGAGAGTGTAAGTATCTTGGAATATTGGAAGCAGAGGATATCCTGGAAGAAGAATTAAAACATAGGGTAAAGAATGCCTATTTAGACCGTGTACGAAAACTGTTCAGGTCTAAACTGAGCTCGAGCAAACTAATCTTCGCCAAATCAAACCTAATAACAAATGCAAAGCGTGGAAGAAAAGTAAAGTCCATATTTGGAAAAGACACAACAAAGATCAAAGACTGAAAAATGACAATACCTCAAGGGTTATGTTGGTGGAAAGTTGAGACAAATTTCAGTGTAACTTTTACTGGGAAGGTAAAGACCAAAGTTTATATTTCTGGAAAACTGACTGACCATTCGATTGCACGTGTTTTGACAACTCCATTTGTTTAAATAAAGTGAAAGATTAGAATTAAGAGAAAGAATAATGCAAGCAGGAAAGAAGAAAGCGACTGATAAGTAGCGGTCCTTTTATTCCTGTCGTGTGAAAAACAAATCTGTCAGTCACCCAGGAATGGCAAGGGGTGCATTATAGGCAAAACAAAAAGTACGATGCATCAATGATAGTAGATTTTGGCCATTTCATGACAGTCAAGGAGTGACTGGCAATGAACAAAGCTGTGGGTTACGTCGCCTGGTCATAAACAATTTGTGGGATCTGGTCAAAGAAATACTTTATTCTGTTAACACGTACAGAAAATCTGCCCTTCCCTTTCCGCCCTCTTTTGTAGGCATTAAACGTAAAATGTAGAAAATGCCATGCAGTTTACAAATACATGCTTCTGGGTACTTCATCATCCTCTATTGAGGTACATGACCTGATTTTCAGACAAATAGCAAGAAAAATGGCGGAAGAATCTGAAATACGTACAAGAAATGGTTTTAATACCGGAAAAAGTTTTATGTGCGACTTTGAAAAGACAATCGTGCGTGGTAAATGCAAGAGTGCCACGAACAGCAAATACCTAAAATATTAAGTATTTCAAAAACGCATTTAAACAAATTCAAAAGCACTGTAATTTACTAATCAGTTGTAGCTACTAACTACTTCTATGTAAAAATAAAACCCCTCCAAGATAGGCCGATCTAAATACAAAAACTCTCGTAGTTAAGTAGCAATAGCTAACAGACAGAGTAATTACTTTACCTGTAGCTATACCTATCCCATTAAAAAAAGAGCTCGTAGCAATCTGTAGATGGTCTCCATTTCCTTTGTACACTTCTCTGCGTAGAAGAGCTTTTAAAACGACATTTTTACAACTAGTTTACCAATATCAAAATTTATCCAAAACGTGGAGCGCAAACCATTCTTTAATACAAAAACCAAATCCAAAATATAAATTTATTTAATAAGACAGCAAAATAAGAAATCGAATTTTGGCATTGACCCGGGATAAAGTGGTAGGACGGCTGTCTAAATATCATCGATTTTCATCGAAGGAAATTCACGGGATTCTGAACTGTAACGAGCAGGAACCGAGCGGCCTGTTTTTCCATTTCAAAATGGCAAGGAGTCCAATTAATTTCCGAGTGGCACAATGAAACCACACCATCTGAATTGAGGCTTAAGACAAACAAGTAAGTGCAGATCGCATCCTTTGTTTTTTTTAGCATTTACAGTAATGTTAAGTAACAATATCCAATGATCCTTGTATCAACCATACCCTTAATAATCCTGGAAGTTGTTTTCTCCACCCCTAGTCACAATATAATATTAACACTTCAAAATCACTTCAATTTTTTTGGAAAAAGGTCCTACAAAAATGTTTGATTTAAGATATCACAGACTAAACATTCGGTGGTGTTAATACTTTAGGTATTAAAATAGAGTCAAAATCATGATCATGCAGCACCCCGCTCAAGGATGATTCTTCGAAGTGGGTTGAATGAAAAGTCCTAGTTTTTGCCAACTGAAAGTTGCTTCACTAGCCAAAACAACGTTGATAGGCAACAAACATTTCAAGATCTACAGGGGCGGAGATAGAGTTTTTGGTAAACCACATGTTGACAGCAGTGTTTATTATATTTGTATTTTAAACAACTGAATCGTATCATCCTCTTTCATGACAGTAATAATAATAATAATAATAATAATATATTTTTTTTAAAGTGTTGTATTCAGTATAGTAATGTACAATCAAAAATATAAAACTTTTTGACGTTCGATTCAAATAAGAAAGGCATAATCATAATCATAATCATAATAATAATAATAATAATAATAATAAATAATAATAATAATAATAATAATAATAAATAATAATAATAATAACAAATAATAATAATAATAATAAATAATAATAATAATAGTTCTTAAAATGAAGGAGTCGGATTATTTCAAATTATAGTAAGAAGGAGCAGTTTAATGTGGAAAGGTTCAAAATGCGCTGGGGTAACCAGTTTTAACACAAAAATACTTACAACTGAATGTAAATGTTCACGTTTATTGGGTGTTATTCAAAATGATTTAAGACAGAACATTAAAAATGAACACTCCTAGTAATGATAATAATAATAATAATAATAATAATAATTGCTCTCTAGTAATACGGTAAGCCATGCCCCCCTCATCATTTTTGACTAAAAAACCCCAACTCTTGGCAAGCATGTTGTGAAGTTACTCAGCATTTCAAACATTGTCTTTCCACCTGAAACTAGGACAGACTTACCGCGTTGACGAATCCAACGGTAATTTGGCTCGACATCGAATAGAAAAACACCAAAATAATAAATGTTTTATCTATCCAGATTAATTTGTCCTTGGGCGTACAAATAAATTTATCTTTAAGGGGGGAGGGGTCAAGGTGATGTCATTTTATTTCTTTTTCCTTTTTAAAAAATGTCTCATCTGCATACGTCAGAAATGGGTAATGCAATACAAAATATGCTTTGCAAAATAAGGCTTTTGAAACTACTTTTAAAACAATTTTGTTGGTAACTAAAAGTAAACGTGTGGGAAATAAATGTTCTTCGTTTTCTCAAGTGAAAATGTCCAAATTTTGGCTAAACCTGGTCAGTCTTGCAGTCGTTGATAAAACAATTTAGTCACGTCTGCGCATTTTGTGGTGATCTGATGTAGAAGTCAAAACAAAATATGAAAGTAATCTAGATCGCGCTCAATGAACGACTCACAACACCTACCTTTTCCAAGAAAGCGGAACTGTTTCCTACTGCCAATAATTTCATCATCTTGAATAGCATTTAAAATACTTGCGTACCAGAGAAATGTTATCAGAGCTGTTCGTCTGTAAAATTTCTTTCGTATTCTGTGTAACTGTTTGTCGAAGAACATTGTTTTTATGCATTGAATCGACAGCAACTACATCACAACAAGTTGTGCTTTACTCCTCAGTGAATAACTTGGCCTATTCTTGTAATTAACGTGGGCGGTTGTGTTCTTTTTTACATGACTGTTACAAAGGCTTCCTTCACCTGATCAGTGAATGAATTCTTGTTGAAATGACTCAGTTTTATCAGGTGTATATTACCTCCAGGAACACTTCTAAACTTACAAACAGCACTGTCATTCTAACAGTATCTTCTACCTTAGCACAAGATGAATAATCAGACTTATCAGCAATTTGATAATAACTTCTTATTTAATAGCATTACTGATACTTGCTGACATCACAACTCGGCTGCTTGATTGGAAACAAAATCATTCAGAAAAAAAAAACGGACGAAGAGTCCAAAGTTCTTCAGAACTGAGACTCTTCCGCTCATTCAGGAAGTAAAGCTTGGATCTTTCAAAGCCAACCATTCACGTTTGGAAGATATTACAATGTATGTATGTATGTATAGGTAAATGGTAAAAACCTAAAACATGATGTTATCCAAAATAGTTTAAAAATAAGAGTAAACAGAAACAAAAAAGAACGAAACAAACAGGCGGGACGGTAATCTAGAGAAACGGTGGCGGGGGTAACATAATACAGATCATGAAGACCTTATTTTCATTATGGCCCCTTAAAACAAAAAAAATACTTTGTCGTGACTAAAGAAAATCAGACAACCAAACAACGTTTAAACAAAGTATTAGTATAGGACATGATGTTCATGGAATTGCTCTGGTGAAAAAAATATGAAGACAAAAAAACCCAATCCATTTCCTACAGCACCGCAATTCCATTAACAGCGCAGCTTACACTCTTCCAGAAACATGGCTTCCAGCGTTACCAAAAAGAAACATAACAAACACAAGATGGGTATGGCGCAACACCAAGCACGTCTGCAATATCAAAATATAGCCAAAGAATGTGCTATTTATACGTAAGCTATTTTCAGAGCTACTCTCAAAACGTAGCTCAGAAAACATCGTACGTCTCGCTAAATGATAAATTATATCCCACATCAACGGCTTCCACTGAGTCAAAAAAAAACCATTTTTAAGAAAATCAGAGAAGCGCATGGGGATTTGGTTGTGTTATAGGATTATGGCTTCTTAATTCTTTGATGACGTCAGACGTCAACAGCTTGCAACCATTATGACCGTGTGGTCTCTTCACTTCACTGTCAAAAGACTGTTCACCACACTGACTAACAAAATGGCTTACTCATATATCAACAGTTAAAATGTATTGTACTTTAATTATTGCATGATGGGTAGCTAGGAAAAGAACAGAAAATAATCATCAGTAAATAATTAAAGTCATAAATTATTTAAATTATTAACACAGCAAAATTTTACAATAAAATTTGATTAGCTTGTTTCAAAATATTTATTAATTATTTTAATTTTTACAGGTGAATATTTTACATAATGAGATAACGTTATTATTACCCAGATATTGTATCTCATATTCTCGTCATTTGGTTCCCATATCATCAGGCGTATGGGTACCCCTCCGGTTAAAATCCCCTAGTCGAAATAAAAGACTCTTGGGACAAAAGGGGCCGGATAGTACCCAGCTGATGGTTGTCTAAGAAGGCAACCTCCACGTGGTAACGCCTGGATATTAATTACCCAGGTTTTCCTGACTGGTTAGTAATGAATAGCCTTTGTTTCAAGCTGTTCTTCCGTGCCATGGAAGAAATCGATCTCGTCGTTCATGTGATTTCAAATCTAGTTCGTCGTCGATTTGGAAAATCTTTTCGGAAGTTGTGCCACTCCCGGTGGTAAGTGAAGGTTTATTATTTCTGGTTTCTTTCCAATCCGATCTGTCTTGCTTGTGGGTTGCTGATGCTTTTCAGTGTCGTCCTTGCTGGTATGAAAAGGTGACACCCAGGAGTAATCCTATATATATATATATATATATATATATATATAGTATATATATAGTATCTATATATAGTATATATATAGCATATATATATATATACTGTACATTCTGTTGATTTTTTGTGCTAGACCCGTAAGGAAAAATGAAGCAGTTGGATGTATAACATATCAACATCTAAAGACTTGACTTTTTGGAAAAGGAGTTGATGTGGCCTTACTGTTTACCTAGAATACAATGGATGAAAGATTCAGTTTAATTGCACCGGGGAGGGGGGTACTTTTCACTCGTGGGTATGATCAGTAAAATCCCCCTTCATTAAAGTGTTGTTTGGTTATGGTGTCTCTACTTATTTGGTATTTTATTATATTACAGATTTACAAACATCGATTGAAAAGTAATCATTTATTTATTTGTATTCTTTCTTAGTTTCCCTTGTTTACTTTGCTTTTATTTATTGCTCCCAATGACGTTTGTTGATTTCATGTTCCATTGGATTTATTTATTTATTTATTGATTTACGAATATTTATACAGGATAAAAACGTTTCAATAATTGCATAATTAAAATGTAATGTATACAAATACTGTTATCAACACGTGTCCTGTTTAAAAACAACAACAACAAAAAACAATCTGTAAAACAATAAGAACCTGATAAAAACTAGAACCTATGATCTGTTAAAATATCTTAACTGTAACAGATCAATTTATGTGAAGTATGAATTGTAGAAAACGACAATAAAATAGTATTGCAAAAACTGGGGCTGATTGTTATGTGGAGGTCATTTTAAGTCTCCTTAGTATTGGCGAAAGCAGCCAAGAAGGAGGCAAAAGAAAGGAAATGGACCCAGATTTGCATTGATTTGGAAGAAGACCTTCTCAAGAACAAAAAGTTAATTTTCCATATGGCTAAAAACTACAGGAAAGGAACATCTGAAAAGGCCTACAAGATCAAGGACTTAACCAATGGCGAGATCCTCACGAACCCAGAAGAGATAAATGAGAGATGGAAGGAATATTTCTCAGGTCTGCTCAACAGCCCTGATGAAGCGGCGGAGTACCACCTACCAGAGCCAGACGAAAGAGAGTTGGTCGACATTTCTCAAGCGAGCATCACCATTGAAGAAGTGCAATATGCAATCAAACACTCAAAGCCTGGCAAAGCACCTGGAACTGACATGATACCAAATGAGATATACAAGCTGTCAGAGCCTATCTTAGCTACTAGGGTAACAGAGCTATTTGACAAGGCCTACAAGGAGGGAAGGACACCAGCGGAGTGGGGTAAAGCAATTATTTGCCCAATCTATAAGAACAAGGGCGATCACCAAGCGTGTCAAAACTACCGAGGTATTTCCTTGCTAAACCACATTGCAAAGTTATATGAAACCATTCTAGAAAAGCGGCTACGAGCGATTGCTGAGGATAAACTGGGGCCATGGCAGCATGGTTTTCGTCCTGGAAGAAGTACAACCGACATGATCTTCACACTGAAAAGGATAATGGATAAGCACTGGGAATATGACCAACCCCTCTTCATGGCCTTCCTAGACCTGGAGAAAGGGTTTGACCGTGTACCTAGAGCGAATCTGTGGAAAATGTTGGAAGATTACCACATCCCCTACCACCTGAGGAGAGCAATCATCAGCACTTACAGCACCAGTATCAGCTCAGTGTCAACAGGAGTAGGAGACAACATCTGGTTTGAGACAAATTCTGGAGTCCGCCAAGGAAGCATCTTATCACCTTTGCTTTTCATAATGTACCTAGACCTAGTTGTTAAAGAGGTCGCTGACGGCCAATCGACGACTAGTGTCCTGGCATATGCGGATGATATTGCGCAACTGGACAGAAGTGAAAGGGATTTGAGAGAACACCTGGAACTGTGGGCTGATAGCTTCCAGCGACATGGTTTAAAACTCAATTTGTCAAAGACAGAGATTGTGGTTCTCAGCAAGCGGAAGATAACAACAAACATTTCATTGAACGATGTCACCATCAAGCAATCATCTACCTTCAAGTACCTAGGCAGCACAATTTCAGAGACGGGACTTATAGATGTGGAGATCAACGAAAGGATAAAGAAGTTTTCGCAGAATGTTGGTCTGCTGTACCGCCTCCTCAAAGACAAAGAAGTTCCTACAAAAGCAAAACAGATCATTCATTCAGGAATCCTCAGGCCTATCCTGCTATATGGTTGTGAAACATGGACAATCAACAAGAACAACATGAGAAGAATTGTAGCAGCGGATATGAAGGTTGTCAGGATGATCAGCGGAGTGACCAAATGGGACAGAAAAAGAAATGTCGATCTATGCAAGAACATCAGCATATTGCCTATTGACGTGAAAATCAAGAACACTCAAATACAATGGTACGGACATATCAAGAGGAGACCCTCAGACCACCACTTGTCTCTAGCCTTCAATTACGCAGTTGAAGGCACTAGACCAAGTGGCCGGCCACGAAAACGCTGGTACCAGGACCTGTCTGAATACCTTGCAGAGAAGGGCACCACCTGGCAAGAGGTCAACGCGACTGAGATCTACCTCGACCGTGGCAGATGGTCATCCCTGACGCTTCCACGCTGACAGGCAACCGCCTACTCTGGAGTCCGGTGAGAAGGTGAGAAGGAAGTATTCTTGTGTTTGATTTTTTTTATTGTGTAATCAAAAAACGCTTCTTTTTTGCAAGGGAAAACGATTTGAAAATCTTATCGAAATTAACCTATTAATGTTCCATTTTAGAATACACAAATACATATGATTAACCAAAACATTAGTTGACTAATTTTGAAAGTTGTAAGTTTAAAACCAAGATTAAAACATAAAATATGATTTGATTGTAAACTACCATCCAGAATAACCGTACGTTTTGTCGGTTTGTATCCTTAAAACTGTCAACCATGAGGTCGTCGCCAGCAGAAGAAAACATGAAAATACGATTAAAAACAACTTTTGTGTTTCTTTGTTTGTGAATTCGTGAATTCAAAAGAAAGCTAAGAATATTTCTCTAACAGCCTAATGAATCTTTTTGACAAAAACTGGGGCGAAATCAATATTTGAGATGCCGATCTCCAGTGTCACCATTTGTCACACATATATATTATTGACACAACAACAAAAAACAAGACGTTTTGTCACTCAGTGGCCATTACCTGTGATCTTGAACGGTTTGGTAGTTGTGTACTTTCAACTCATCTCCAGATGATAAGCCACCATCCTGGAATGGAATCCGACAAACAAGTTTTATTAATACCTGGAGACCTTTTAACAGGATCAAAGAAATTGATCTAACAGGTGAAGAACAGAAGTTCAGCAGAGCATTGTCAATAGGGGGGAAAAGACTCGAATAAAACAAGGAATACAAAATTCCCTTTCTCATATAATAATCGTTTTCCTCCCCTGCTCATTAACTTTTCAAGGTTTTGGAAATCCCGGCTCTCACTTGAGCTTCCGCACATATCAAATGTTGTTATGCTATCCAAAGAAATGTGAAGCAAGTGATATCTTCCCTGCATTATATATTTATTTCAGAATTTCTGCCAAGTATTCAGCATGACATGAAGGAAAATATCTAAAATGGGCAGGGAAGCCACTGAGAAATGGTGTGTTTGTTTTTTTGTCAACTCTTGAAAACCCTCAATTGGGAAATGAAATGCAATAGTTGTAAAGCAAGTGCGTATTTCTTTGGCATGGGTCTTTGTTTAAAAAATTGTAACAGTAATCATATATTTTTGAAGGCATATATGAAAACATTCCACTTTTATCAAGACACCGCAGAAATTAAGGCCCAAAGGAATATCGATTTTGCTACCAAAGTAAACTCGGCATAAAAATTTGTAGCGTAGTACTTTTTGCGTAGGGGTTATTGCATTGAATGCATCCCTGTAAACAGTGGGGCCATCAATGCCTTTTATAGATATAAATCTATGAAAGACCCGAATAGAGAGGACAGAAGAAATAAAGCTGAGCAGAAATCACGTAATACACCAGGGACGGAAAGACATCCGAATCACTCCCCAAAGTACGTCTTTCCGGTGGCACATCATTTCCGTTGGTCGAGAATCAGAACTGATCCAGCAGTCTGAAACCCTGTGATTGAATTGTTATCGTAATTGAATAGGTGCTGTTCATTCTTTGCATGTAGAAGGTGCGCGAAATTGAGGGTAGGGGGAAGACTTTGACTGAATTTTGATGAGGAACGATTGAGGAGGAGAGCGAGAGGGTGGATGGGAGCGAATGTGAGAAGGGAAGAAATTTCACTGCAGGCATTGTGGTTGTGCGTTGAGAAAATTAGAGGTACCAGTAAGTGGAAGTCAGGCGTATATATATATATACTGATTCCTGAAGCCAAGGATCATCGTGATAGACCAAGAGGTTTGTCAACCGAACAAACTTTCGGTGAGTGATTTAAAGCTTTTCTTTCGTTAGGTCTATGTTTCGGAACAACAAAGCTATCTCTCTTTTTAAAACTAATGGAGGACAAAATATTTATGACAAGGGACATAATAAGACCGTTTGATTGGTCAAGGGAGTTAGTGGCCTGGCTGAGGAAGGTTGCACTCGTGGCTTAACTTAACAAAATACAGAATTTGTCGAGTTTTATGTTATAGTATCTGGAAGGGGATGCATCGTCTATTTATCTAGAAAAAAGGAAGAGGGACAAGATGACATTGATAAAATAAAACGAAGTCTAAAAGATGCATTTGTTATGGGACCATTTAGGGTGTGTCAGGAAACTGCCCCTGTTACTAGTTATTTTGTTTTGTTTTGGTTTGTAAATATTGTATCTAGGATTCGTGATTACCGATAATTTCTCTGTGGTATTGACGCAAGTAGACGATTGTTCTCGGCAAGAACTAAGTGAGTCACTTGGGTTAGGTTCAATGTCACGGGCAGTATTGCGTGTGTGACATCGGTAATTTGCATGTAGGCGTGTGAAATTTAGAAATCAATGAAGCCGATCATATTTTAGATGTGATTCATGTAATTAGACATTCGCATATATACTTGTGATTTTGTACTTCAAGGTCGTCGTTTGAAGTGATCTTCGTTGTGATAAG
>RDPX01000367.1:119031-156273 GCA_003991215.1 Morbakka virulenta
AAGGCCCAAAGGAATATCGATTTTGCTACCAAAGTAAACTCGGCATAAAAATTTGTAGCGTAGTACTTTTTGCGTAGGGGTTATTGCATTGAATGCATCCCTGTAAACAGTGGGGCCATCAATGCCTTTTATAGATATAAATCTATGAAAGACCCGAATAGAGAGGACAGAAGAAATAAAGCTGAGCAGAAATCACGTAATACACCAGGGACGGAAAGACATCCGAATCACTCCCCAAAGTACGTCTTTCCGGTGGCACATCATTTCCGTTGGTCGAGAATCAGAACTGATCCAGCAGTCTGAAACCCTGTGATTGAATTGTTATCGTAATTGAATAGGTGCTGTTCATTCTTTGCATGTAGAAGGTGCGCGAAATTGAGGGTAGGGGGAAGACTTTGACTGAATTTTGATGAGGAACGATTGAGGAGGAGAGCGAGAGGGTGGATGGGAGCGAATGTGAGAAGGGAAGAAATTTCACTGCAGGCATTGTGGTTGTGCGTTGAGAAAATTAGAGGTACCAGTAAGTGGAAGTCAGGCGTATATATATATATACTGATTCCTGAAGCCAAGGATCATCGTGATAGACCAAGAGGTTTGTCAACCGAACAAACTTTCGGTGAGTGATTTAAAGCTTTTCTTTCGTTAGGTCTATGTTTCGGAACAACAAAGCTATCTCTCTTTTTAAAACTAATGGAGGACAAAATATTTATGACAAGGGACATAATAAGACCGTTTGATTGGTCAAGGGAGTTAGTGGCCTGGCTGAGGAAGGTTGCACTCGTGGCTTAACTTAACAAAATACAGAATTTGTCGAATTTTATGTTATAGTACCTGGAAGGGGATGCATCGTCTATTTATCTAGAAAAAAGGAAGAAGGACAAGATGACATTGATAAAATAAAACGAAGTCTAAAAGATGCATTTGTTATGGGACCATTTAGGGTGTATGAAGAATTGACCAAGAAAAGATGGGTGGGAGAGCAAGTTGATGTGTATTGCTCAGAATGGAACAGGTTGGCAAGCTTGGCAGATTTCTCGGGTGGTGGGTTTGACATTGAAGTAACGCTCTCGTTTATAAAAGCCTTTCCTTATCTGATACCAACAAATCTCTAGCAGCTTAAAGGGGTGGAAGGGTTAGAGTTATATCCTTATATTATTACATTATTTTATTATATTATTACATTAACCTATTATTATGTCACAACATTATTTTATCATTATAATATTATATTATTATAATATTACACTATTATTTTATTATGTTAGTATATTCTATATTATTACATTATTATGTTATTATATTACATTAACCTATTATTATGTCACAACATTATTTTATCATTATAATATTATATTATTATAATGTTACACTATTATTTTATTATGTTAGTATATTCTATATTATTACATTATTATGTTATTATATTATTATCTTTCTACAGAATACTTCTCCCCTTTGACATACATTTTGGGGTTTTTTTTGTGCCTTTTGTGCCTATTTATTACTGCTTTTGTCACCAAACATGGCAATAACTAAAATCCAGTCTGAAGTCAATGCTACAATACCAGACATAGTACTAGTACTAGGATATCTTTCCATGTATTGTCAGTTATCAGACTAGGAGTGGGGAGTACTGAAGTGATGAATTGTTGTGATACAACAACGACCGCTTGAGCATTTTGGTATATGTGGTGATCGGATGGAGTACTATCCGGTGGCAACCATCAGCTGTTTGCTCTTCCTGTTTGTTCAGGGATGGATCTGCTAGTCTTTTGATGTCAGCCAGCTGTCATGTCTGGCTTCAAGTAGCTGCTTTGTGCACAGCGACTTCGATAGGTCGACATGGTTTCACTAAGTCATTCTGTTGGGCTTTAAAGAGGGAAATATTATCGTCCTATATGACAGTAAGCGTATCATTCCCGCTAAAGAACTATAATATCCTAAATCTTCTCTGTGATACAATTATTTTTCATATACTTTAAAATGTGAAAACATTATATAATAAGTAAAGACCATCCTTTGTAAACTATGACTTCTCTTTGCAATTGAATTTCGAAAATGTCTGATTTCCACAGTTGTTATCACAAATAATAGTAAAAAGAAGTTCACCGGCATTTTTAAAGCAAACTCAAACAATTTGGGTCTCCTCAAAGAGAAAATCACCATCTAAGAGCCTGACAGGTATCATTTTGTGGACAAAGCTTGGTCCACTAAAAACGTAACAATGTAAAGTCCAAGATCAGTGTTACGTGGCTTAACAGACTTATTCACAACCTTTCCAGACAGAGATCAACCATGATGGGGTAGTGCAGGTTCCATGTATACTTCGTCAGTAAGAAGTTGTCAGGCGAGCAGAGAGATCCTTAAAAATACTCTTAAATAACCTTATGGACATGATGTCAACATTGTAATCCTATTTCTGATCGGTGGAAATTTTTTGGTACAATGGGAGGCACTGAAAAAGAAGTCTTTCTGTATCCTCAATAAAAATCGGGATTTACATGACAGTTTGAGAGTGTCCTGAGATTGTATAGTGACAGCATCAGCAACCATGTACGAAGCAATAGAAAAGAACTTTTCTTATCATCAGCTAGAGAGGTCATTAATAGAAATTCATCGAGTTGATGACAAAGCACCACATTTTGTCTGACGCGTCTTTTGTGATGCTTTGGAATGACTCTTGGTGGCATATCTTCAAATGGAGATGGATGTTTGGGTAGTTCTTTGCCATGGACAGAAATGGTTTCGAAATCCTTTGACCATTGCTGTTTACATATAACAGTATCAACTGAGTCTGGTCGATTCTTACGCGGAATACATTTTCACCATATTTCTCTCTCCGTTGGATCCTTAGGGGAACAAAGCAAAGTTGCTTTATTGCCGTGGTTGAAATTTCCATTGTATCTTGGCATACAAGAAGAGGAAAGCAGCCTGACACATATGGTGTATTCAATTTGTCATTCGGAAAACGTGGAAACAGACAAGTCCAAAATAAACCAAATGGAGAAAAAGACATCCCAAAATATGGTTGGCCCTTAGTTCTTAGCCCTGTAGTGACACAAATAATTTTTTGTAAAATTGTAAACCTTTCTACGCGATAAGCCTAATTGCACACCAGTAAGGCGCGGCACACGTCAATGTGTAGGAACGGCATTCCCTGGCTTTTCAATAGGCATTCAAGAAGATTTTCCCCAACCCACCCAACGCATTCCATTTCATACAAGCCTCCTACTTCCCTTCTCCGCAATATCACATTTATATTAAGGGAAATAATAAACAACAAGTTGACAATAGAGATATTTGACATTTCATCACAACTGAATTGTTATTTGCTTACTTTCCTACAATGCGCCACAGCGATCGTAAGCCCATTTTAACTTTTTTTTTGTAGTTACTCAATCAAGTAACAACAGCCGCAGCTGGATGCTGAATCGGCCAGTAGTGAAGAACGCCACGGTAAGAAGGCGAGAAAATAGAATAGAAAAGAAGAGGTTAAATAGAAAAAAGTGAACTGGTTTCAACAATCTATTTCTACTCAACAGATATACGCCAAATTCCCCAGCTTAATAAAGTAAAGCATTACGTTGGCCAGAAGTTTAAATAACTACGCTGTTCGAAAACCATGTTCAAAATGGCGCGGGCAGGACTGGTGCCTCTTCAAAACCTGAGGTGAAAATAAGGGAATTCAGGTCAACGAAGACAGGTTGTTGAATGGCACAGTGACAGTTGGTCACATTTACATTATGTTTTGTAAAAGATAAGAAAAGTACATAATTATTATCCAAGATGTTATCTTTTTCGATATCAACTGTCAGCTGAACTCAAAACAAAAATTAGATTCCCGTATGAATACAGATCACGTGGTACATCTGGTGCTTGCGCGTTCGTTACAGTGTTCGTGCCTAGACGCATGTCTTTTCTTCACAGCATAACAATTTATACCTAAACTAGAGGGTATGGCTCAATACTTGTGAATAACGTCTTCGAAAACTTTACTCCCGATCAATCTGAACAATGAGGAGCCGTGGCTTAATGCAACTGTACAGTAACCAAGTGAGGAGAATTTGGAACTTCATGAAGAAAAAAGCCATTGGTTGGCGTCAGGAAAAGCATCCGGACAAGAAATTCCTCACTGCCAACTCAAAGTCCCTCTGAAGGGCAACGTCTGAGCCCCAATTGCTGGGGGGAAATGACGTCAAAACTAAAAAAAAAAAATCTGAACAATCCATGGGTCAACACGTGTTCTGAATGACGAGGATGACCTTAGACATTTGACTTTGTGCATGAACGAAAACGGAAGAAGGTCAAAACTGAAAACCACGACTTCCAGTATCTTCTGCTTGACACTCCCCGTTCTAATGAATAAAACTATTTATAAAACTATTTTTGAAAATAGTTTTATGAATAGTTTTTAAGCCATATATAGTATTAAGCTGAAAGTAAATAACGAAAGAACAGATGCAGCTTTCTTTTATTGCCATGGAAACATCTGAAAAAGAGATTAGTCTCGGGGAGTTCAACATTAACGCCCACTATTCCAGCTTAAAATTCAAAAAAATGATATCAGTTCCCCATCATTACTAAAATACAATGTTATGCCGGCTGCGTCAGGATTCTGGCAAGGCATTCTGGTTAACCGATGATATAAAATCACGGATAACTTTACAAATAAACAAGAAACTAAAATATAAAAAACAACAAAAAGCTTGAGTATTGCATTAATTTAGTAACTACATTTAGTTGAATTCATTAATTTATTAACTTACTAATTTTCTCAGCAATTGTTTAACGATACCTGGTTGCTTTTCGTCTGCAGCATTTGACTTATTAACAATTCTGGTATGTTAAATGTATGTAAATGATAACCAGTATGTGACTATCTTTCTTACTTCTGTAAATCAACAAAAGCATTATGAAAGACGTTTTGGTAATATTTTGATATGTTTTATTCGTGTCAAGTAGAGTGGTGATCGGGGTAAAATTTTGATTTCACTCTTTTGAAATAGGATAAGCCCAAACTCGAGGAATTTTTCTTTTTCCGTCAACCTTGCCTCTGGCTGCTTAATCATTTCCTGTTACAAATTTCAGGCATCGGATTTTTTTTCTCCTGCAGTGAGAAGGACGGTATCAACAATAAGCTGACAGAGTGGAAAGTAAGCATTTGCATGTTTTTTTTGAAAGCAAAGCAAGGGTGGCTCAATTCTATGCTCAATATTAATTTATTTGCTTCGGTTAAAAATGTACGTTTCTACGTTCTTTAATTAAATCAGTTGCTGGAACAAGCAGATTGTGGTTGTCTGAATGACGTTAATTTGCCAGGGTGTACAATGAGTGCTTCCACATGTTTAATTACAAAGGTGTCGAGAACAGTTCCGCTAAATACACGAAGAGCTTAAGTGATAACTGATAATTACTGTTGATTAACGTTAGCATGTGCGAGCTTGCACACGACCAACATGCCTTGACCACGTGAATTTCATCAAGAAATGAATTTTCAGAAAATGGCTCCCAATTAGTGAGTCCTTTGACCACTTGTGGGCAATGAGCTTGGCAAAGAAAAATTCTCACAATCATGTGCTTGACGACACTTTTTAAGGTCAAACAAGTTCAACATTCCATTCAACTCGACACAAATAAAGAAGATAACAACATACGTTAGTGAATGTTGCGTTGATCCTTTTGCAGATTGGTTGCACGGTGGTCAAATAAAATTTTACTTTTTTTATGTTTTGGACAGTTTTGAGAGTTCTAAAACATGGGTAGGATGGTGTTAAAGACTTAGGGGTTTTTTGTGTCATGGTGTGCACTTTTCCCTATGGGCAGTGGGCATGGTCCGGCTCAAGCTCCATGCAATGGAGAAGTAAGGCGCCTCCTTCCCTCCACTAGTCCGGGGTAGAAACTTGGGCAAGTGCTAATAACCCCTGTATCCCCCCTTTCCTGAGTTACGGAAACCCATCCTTCCAGACACTGGGAGTTGTGACAGCCAGGGTAGGCGGCGTGAAACTCTTTGCCAAATCAACGGACAACAGAAAGTGTGACTATGCCGGATCGGTCGAGCCCCAGGTTGACAACGGCTGCCATTATTGCTGATGACCTTCAGGGTGGTAATGGAAATAATGCTACTGCAGGTTGACGAAGGAGGCGAAGGAAGCGCGGTGGGGCGCGCGTCAGAAAAGGGAGCATGGAAAATGTGAAGTGTGGATGTGAGGGTAGGAACACTGAATGTCGGAACAATTACAGAAAAGAGTCATGAGATAGCGGACATGATGAAGAGAAGGGATCTGGGCATCCTCTGTATGCAGAAGACAAGATGGACAGGTGCTAAGGCCAGGAACATCGGGGTAAGTTTCAAGCTGTACTACATGGGAACAAAGAAATTTTAAAATGGTGTGGGGGTAATATTGCAACAGAAGTTCACACATGGTGTGTTGGAAGTCATCAGGACGTCAGATAGGTTGATTACCACCAAAATGGAACTTGGACAGGACGTCGCGAACATCCTCAGCACATAGGCACCACAAGTTGGCTGTGAACAAGAGCAGAAACATGATTTCTGGAGCGATCTGGAGGACCTAGTAAGTGGATTGCCGAGAACTGAGTGTATCATCATAGGTGCTGATTTCAACGGATATGGTGGAAAAGAAAGCGATGGAGATGATCCGGTGATGGGCAACTTTGGTTATGGACAAAGAAATGAAGAGGGGCAGAGGATCGTGGATTTTGCACTCAGCACTGGAATGGTGGTGGTGAATACCTTTTTCAGCAAGAGGGATAAACATCTGTTGACCTATGAGAGTGGAGGGAGAAAAATCCAAATAGATTACATGTTGTGTAGAAGGTGCTCACTCAAGGATGCAAAGGATTGTAAAGTTATCCCTGGTGAAGTAGTGGCTAGACAACATCGTGAGGTTAGTGGGGATTTCTGTCTGAAAGGAAAACACCAGAAGGCCGAAAAATGTGAACCAAGGATCAGATGGTGGAAGTTAAAAGAAGCTAAAAGTCAGGAGGACTTTTGCAGAGCGGTGATGAATGGACTACCGTCAGAGATTGGTTTGGCATCGTGGGAGAACGTTTCCGAAACCATCAGAGATGCAGCGAGAAGTATCCTGGGTATATCATCGGGCCGTAGGAAGGAAGATCTAGGTAGCTGGTGGTGGGATGAAGAGGTCCAGAATGCGATTGGCAGGAAATATACAATGAAAGGATGTACAACACGTGAGAATGATCAAAGGAGAGGACAGTCAAGTTTTGACAAGCAGGGATGACATTCTGAAAAGATGGAAACTCTACTTTGAAGTACTGATGAAGGTGGAGAACCCCAGGGAGAGACGGTCGGATGAGCAGATATTAAATGAGGATGAGGTGCCAGGCATTGACAAGGAGGAAGTGAGGAAGTCCATGAGGAGAATGAAAAAGGGGAAAATATACCAGTGGAGGCGTGGTTAGCCTTGGGCGACACTGGGGTCGAATTCCTCACCCAGTTATTTAACAAGATCATCCAGGGGCAACCAATGTCAGCAGGGTGGAGGAAACGTACCCTTATCCCAATTTACAAAGGAAAGGAGGATGCGCAGTGCTGTGGAAATTATCGCGGTATCAAACTCACGAGTCACGCCATGAAACTGTAAGAGAGAGTATCGATGCTGAGGCGGATTGTCACTATCAGTGAGGAGCAGTTTGGCTTTTTGCCAGGTAAAGGCACCACCGATGCGATTTTCGCCCTGAGATTGTTGATGGAGAAGTTTTAGAGAGGGAGGACAACAGCAACTGGTATGTGTGTTCGTAGACCAAGAAAAGGCCTGTGATAGGGTCCCCAGAGAAGAAGTGTGGTACTGAATGAGAGCCTCAGGAGTGCCAGAAAAATATATCAAAGCAGTTCAAGACATGTATTCAGAGTACGAGACTGTGGTTAGGTGCCCAATGGGAACAACAGTGGGCTTCAGGGTTGGAATGGGATTGCATCAGGGCTCACTCTCAGTCCTTTTTTCTTCGCAGTGATAATGGACAATCTTACGGAGGAAATAAGGAGGGAACCATCATGGAGCATGATGTTTGCTGACGATATTGTACTCTGCTGGCGTACACAACAAGAGGCAGAGCATAAACTGGAAAGATGGCGATATGCACTGGAGAGGAGAGGTCTGAGAGTGAGCAGGCCAAAGACAGAGTTTCTGTGTCTGAATTATAGAGAGAGTCAAACGAAGATATTCATGGACGGAAGTGAGATCAATCAAGTGGAAGAGTTTAAGTACCTGGGATCGACACTAGAAAATAGCGGGGACTGCGAACGAGAGGTGCAGAAGAGAGTGCAGGCAGGATGGAATGGTTGGCGAAAGATGACAGGTATCTGTGTGACAACAACATGCCAAATAAACGTAAGGGAGCAATCCATAAGACAGTGGTAAGATCAGGTATGATGTATAACATGGAAACAGTTCCGGTGACGAAAAGGCAAGAGAAGAGGATGGAAGTGAATGAGATGAAGATGTTGTGGTTCTCCATCGGAAAAATAAGGATGGATAGAATCCGAAATGAGACAGTACGGGACACACTGGTGGTGGTCAGACTGGGGGAGAAGTTAAGAGAGTCTAGGTTGAAGTGGTTCGGACACGTGATGTGTAGGGATGAGGAGTATGTAGGATAGCGGGTGATGGGAATGGACCACCAGGAAAGAGGAAGTGTGGAAAACCGAAGAGATGTTTCTCTGACTCGATTAACGAGGACATGAAGGTGGTTGATGCCTCTGCAGAGGACACCACTGACAGACAGAGGTGGAGAGCGATAGTCCGCTGTGGCAAACCCTAAAAGGAAAAGCCGAAAGAATAAGAAGAAAGAAGAAGGTGTGCACTTTTCCCTCTCACAGAACCTTTGATACTTAAATTTCAGAAAATCTTATCATTTAGTTGAAACAAAAAAAAAGCTTCAATGGAGAATTTCTAGATTAAGTCACCAAAACTATGGGATTGGTGTTCTATTGACATTCTGATTGTAGCAACCAGCTCCTGATATCACATATGTGAAATTTATACAAGAGGACTTTGTAGTTTAGCTTTTTTGAAACTGTTGATAGAAATTTAATCATGAGGTGACACCTGATTCGTATGACACGTGTGATTCAGGCCATAGCCTCACAATGGTTGGCGTACACTAAATCATAATTTGAACATTCTCACTGGCCAACCATTACACGATAACATAAGCACATAAGTCCTATAGATGGATATTCAACGTGAACATACAATCAGGATTTAAAGTGTTCAAACGTTTTCTTCGGCAAAGGATTTGTAAGTATGTCTGCAATCATTTTATTGGATGGGCAATACTGTAACTCGATCTGTCGAACTTTCCAATATAATAGTGTTTAATATCTATATGGTTGCCTCTAGCATGAAATTTAGGATCACTGGATAAATATAGGCAACTTTGATTATATTATCTTCATAAAGAAGAGTATTGGTAGACTGATCCAAATTAAAGTCATTTAATAAATTGCTAACCCAAACTTCCTCCTACTCTTCCAAATTTGCGACTTCACAGTCTGTGCCAGTGCTAGGTAAGGCTGTAGTACTCTGCCATTTACTTGTCTACGAAGATGGACTCTCTCCAAGAATAAAAACGTAACCAGTCTGCGACTTCCTTGCATCACTACCTCTCCAATTTGCATCTACGTTACAAGGCCTGGTCTACATCCACATTGTATAACCGCAAGCTCAGGGACAATGTGACAAATATAATGGAATAAAAAAAGAATTTGGCAAACAAACCAGACGTAGCTGGCAAGCATATTATTTTGGAAGGCAATGAACATCATGTCAGTCTATGCTCCACAATAAGGGTATGACGAGGAGGAGAATCAGAGGTTTGGAATCAACTTGATAAGGTAATGAAAGACATCCCAGAGACCGAGCATCTAGTGTTGGCAGGCGACCTGAATGGGCATGTAGGAAGTGAGAGACCAGAGGGTTTTGTGAAATGGCATGGGGAAAGATGCAGGGAAGAGGAAACGAGGAGGGTAATCTATTCTAGAGCTGGCACGGAGAAACGATACGGCGGTAGTGAATACATTCTTCACGAAGAATGACGAAGACACATACACTTACAAGAGGGGCAATAACCAGACAGTGATATATTCTATCTTGGTTCGCAGAGAAGTGTTGAATGGGGAGGCGAGGGGGAAGCACCATAACACTAGCTCTTGGTAATGGACCTGTGGCTAAAGGAAAGAAGATCAAGACAGACAGAGCGACCAAAGAGGAAGAACTGGTGGAAGCTGAGAGGACAATTGGGGGAGGACATGAATTGGATAGTACCAACAGCTGTTGCGACAGGATTGTTGTCGTGACGCACCAGTGACATGGAAAGGGACCTATTGAAGGTCAACCGGGATAAAACCGAGTACTTGCCATCACCAGGGAATAGTGAAAACAGCAGCGTCAAACAGTATGGACCTACAGATAAAGTAGACCTTCGTCAGTGTAAAATATCTAGGATCAACGGTACACCAAGAGGGTGGATGTCAGACAGAGGTAGAGTTGCGAATTGGTAAAGCCTAGAACAAGTGGCACGAAATGTCAGGGGTGCTCTGCAACAAAAAGGTTCCAAAGAGGCTGAAACTGCTAATCTACAAGACTGTCATAAACCCAGTACTTTTGTATGGGAACGAGACATGGCCTGTTAGCGACAGCCACCCAAAGAAGATGGCATTGTGGGAGATTAGAATGCTGAAATACTGTCTTATTGCAAGCCTGGAGGAGCCCCGCAGAAATGAAGAGATCAGGAAAGAAGAAAATGTGGTCCCAATAGCAGATCGCACGAGGAAAAATGACTGGAATGGTATGGGCATGTTAGCAAGAGAGACGGAAAGGAAGACATCAGGAAAGCGTATGTGATGGTAATAGCTGAAAAGAGAGGCAGTGGTCGCCCCAAGCATAAATGGAAGGGCGCGATCAAGAAAGGTTTGAAGGCCTGGAACCTGGAGAAATGTGATGTGAGTGATATACCAGCGTGGTGATCAACACTACAGAAATGTCTCCAGCAAAAACCTGCTACCCGACAAGGAGAATGCGGTGGAAGGTGAGAAAAAACCCCAGAGATACATATATACTCTGTGACAAACAATTTAAAACGTATTTAGAAAAACACCCTTTAAATTGGTTGTATCAGAGTTACACTGTATCTCTAAAATATTCATGGTAACCTAGAAACCTTCTATAAGAATTTCATCGACTTAAAAATATGAATACCAGAATATCAAATAAACTTGCGATACTTAACATTTGATTATGCACTGGTCTGTATATTGAACTTCTCGTTTAGTGATCAAGTTCATTATTCCTCTGTTCGTTTTGTACGCGGTATATTGGTCACCCGTTTTCACTGTGAATTTGAAGAATTGCACCAAATGTATTTGATGAATCTAAACAAATTCAAGGTTCCAGGTTTTGTAGCTCACGCAATGGAAGGTCTGAAATTTGGCTAATTTTCAAGACTGGACTTTCGCTGATTACTCAAAATTAACTCATCTTGAAATTTCAATCCTATTTTAGAATTTGAGAAAAGCTCCCAAAACAGATTTGTTTAAAATTAATTGTTGGTAGATAATAAAAAAAAAAGACAAACTTCTGTTAACTGAGTTGTTTTTTCTTAATATCGACATAATAGTTTTTCAAAATAAATCCACGACTTGTATAGTGGGAATGCATGCATTCAAAAAGTATTATTATAGTTATTATAATGTTATTATAAAACCAAATTATTGTCATCCTCCTCCATGCAAAAAATACGTTACAAAATATCAATAGCTATTTCCCCCTTCATTTTCTATTTTTCTTACAATAATTAATTGGTATTATATCTTCAAAACTTTCTCTGTATACAGTACACCAACATTTTCTTACCTCTTTCAAAACTACAATTCTCTCACAGTAGAGTTCTGTTACTTCTAACAAAACATCTGCATTTAGTGATATCCAGATACAGTAAGACTATTTACTAGTATTAAATTAGGATGGATCATATAACAAAGTTGTAAAAATTGTGAAAAGGAGAGAACAATGTGGCTGTATTATTCATTTGAGTTAGTAGAGGGATCGTGATATCATTTGAGAGCAACATACTCAAATAAAATACTTTACGTGCTACGAAATAGGAGACATCGTAAATAACAGTCATAAATAATGAGTTCGCTTTAGCCCAAAAGAGGGGTCTTTGTCATAAGAAAGGTAACATTTTGGGGGAAAATGTAGTGGTAAATTTATATCACCAAATTATAAGGTATTTCATTAAATCATCACTTGTAAATATGCCCACTTTTAGTCTAAGCGTATCCTGTGAAACACAGCTGGGATGTAAATATGCCCACTTGGTCCCTTTTAGGATAAGCGTATCCTGTGAAACACAGCTGGGATGTAAATATGCCCACTTGGTCCCTTTTAGTCTAAGCGTATCCTGTGAAACACAGCTGGGATGTAAATATGCCTACTTGGTCCCTTTTAGTATAAGCGTATCCTGTGAAACACAGCTGGGATGTAAATATGCCCACTTGGTCCCTTTTAGGATAGGCGTTTCCTGTGAAACACAGCTGGGATGTAAATATGCCCACTTGGTCCCTTTTAGTCTAAGCGTATCCTGTGAAACACAGCTGGGATGTAAATATGCCCACTTGGTCCCTTTTAGGATAAGCGTATCCTGTGAAACACAGCTGGGATGTAAATATGCCCACTTGGTCCCTTTTTAGTCTAAGCGTATCCTGTGAAACACAGCTGGGATGTAAATATGCCCACTTAGTGCAGAACTGTTATCTTATTAAGATTAATGGTGGAATTGTTTAAGGGAGGTCGGACAAAGGTCTTGAATTATTTTTGTGATACCTTATGTCATGGTATGAGCTTAACAGCATACCTTAATGAGCATCATCACTTTCGTACTTAAATTGAGCGACCAACCTGAATAATATACAAATACAATAATAAAGTTAACATGTTTAGTTCCTGTTGATTTATTCCAAGTTATAATTGTTAGGTGTACCCTCTACTCTTTGAGCTAAAGAAGCAAAAATCATTTGTGTGAAACAGATGATGATATTTAAGAGATAAATGGCAAATCAGAAATTAAAAGAGATTATTGCAACATATCACCACCGTGTTCTATTGCATACTCTTATGGTGTGGTATAATGTTGTCAATTTTTGTATATTGTATTTTAGTATACTATAACAACATAACATGGTATATATAAATATACCACATATGGATTCATATAGTAATGAAAAATACAGTACTCTCTAATCTCTATATAGCATAACATATAACAGAACAGTCCAGCATTGGTGCAGGTGCGTGTTTAGTTTAATTTACTATTGCGCATTTGTGGATGCAAGAAAGTACAACAAAGTCCATGGTAGTAGTACTACACTGTATTCTTTTCTTCTGAACTGTAAGTTGGATGTTAGTAGTGGCATTGTAGTCTCTGAAACGTCCATTGATACATTTATAAAAAAAATCTTTACAATCTCAACACTAAAAATTGTAGAATAAGTCATCAACTCTTAAAAGCTGTTCAACCTGTAGTCAAAGAGTTGCTTATTTACTTAATTAGCAAAAAATGAACAACACTGTCAAATGACTAATGGCTGGCTTAGCACCTATTAAGTGTGTGTGTGCGCGCGCGCGCGTGTGTGTGTGTGTGTTTGCGCGCGTGTGCAAATACGGTGGTCAGGAAATTCTTTCGTAAGCCCATTCTTACAAATTTCGAGACACTTAATGAACATACTTGTTTATTGACTAACTAATTCATCAAAGGCCCTTTCTTTGCAATACTGTTTATGTGTAGACACAGAAAAACCATGTCAACAAGATGTCAACAAGAAGCAATAATGAAATCACGTTCAAAGCAAAAGAAGGAGATTCCCAGGACAAAGTTCAAAATCCTGAAAATCAGAGGCTCAAGATACTACTCTGCACAGACCTGCTATTGGTAGAAACAAAACCTCTACGATGTCAATAAACAAATTCATTTCCTTTGAAATTAAACTACACGACGATTTCGAAAGCAGCATCCTTTTTGGATTCATTTACTTTATTTTGTTCAGCTACTGTGGGATGATTTGGGGTACTATTGGCTGTAGGTTTGTCGTTAACCAAAGGATGAGTTTGATCAGAAAGAGGTATTCTGGAAACATTTGCATTCGTGTCCACTGGGGTTGATAGCTCCTTTGACGTTCGAGATTGGTAAAACTCACGGAAGTAAACAACTAATCCATGATAAATAAGTTCGTATTGGTTCTAAAAAAATGGAATAAAACTGAGTAAGCAATATTCAACTTTAAAATTTAAACGGATATAGTAAGCAACAAAAAAGGTTTTTAAACAAAGTTGATTAATGGCAACGAACGTTTTGAAGTCGTATCGCCGGACATTTTGTTCAATAAGCTTAGATCCAATCAGTTCTAGGGAGACTTGGTCTATGAAGCTTTCATATCTAAAACTACAAATTTATTTCAAAAGGTTCGTCCAATTCGATACTTAAATGTCATTTATTATTGACTTCTAATATCTCAGCTCGATTTGCCCTTTTACTTTGATCCTCGGGATCCCTCAGTATGAAGTAAAGTCAATCTGACATTTTTAAGTCAAACATATATCCAAACTTATAATTTGGAAATCGAAAACTTAGAAGACACTATTTTGATATTCTAAGATATGAACTATAGAACAACAATTTTTTTAAAAATTGAGGCGAGTTAAACTAATTATCAAATCAAAAGAATTTGCATGATTACATTTAAAAAACGTTTTAATCCATTCACCTGAAACAAATATACTAATATCGGTCAAGATCCAGTATTGTAATTGCTGTAAATAGCAACATTTATCTCTCACCGCGAATGACGACAGAATAAGCCCTGTCCCCTTCACAACATGCTACACCATAAAAGATATAATTATTTTGCTTTTGAAGGTAAAATCCATCAAATATTATTCCAGGCATACCATATTTTTGCAATGTGTTTCTTTTCTTCTTCTTTTTTTTATGTTCTAGTGAGTCAACACACATCAGAGGTTAAAAGCCACTTGAGGATGAGGTTAAGAAAGATATTCTTCTCTTTCTTAACCTCATCTCGCTTTTTCCCACCATTCTCGATGGCGGTTGTAAACAAATTTGCTTCGCGTGTTACTAAAAACTCCATGTGAAGGTGGACAGCTAGCATTAGAGCTCCAGACCATTGCCCCCAATTAAGTAATATATTTTAGAGGATCATAACCTTTACTGATACATGGACAAGAAATCAGCGGGCACCTTTCTGTGTGGTTCTGCAATTTGCAACATGACAATTTTTTGGTTACTATTATATTAAGGGTTTTATGAAAATAATTCAAACAAATTGATTTATAATGTGTGATGAAACGATTGATATTTACATAGGCAAAAATGCAGTTGGAGACAGAGCTTGTTTCCCAGACAAACAACGCTGAATACAATGACGCAACAGAACCAAACCTGTTGAGGCTCTGTTCCTGACACTATGAAAAGAAAAAGGAATGGTAACAAATGTTTGACAAATAATACGTCTGTTAGTTGGAAAGTAACGAGCATGCACAAAGGAAAATTTGATGTCGTAGTGTCCAAAATAGAAAAAAGAGGCCAAGATATTCTCCGAATAAGTGTACTGAAGAAGACGGAAATGGGATATTTTCATTCGGACGAACATAAATTTGATATTCTTTAGCGGACACGAGAAAGCAAGGCAGAATGATGTTCTCATCATTCTCAATGGGAGGGTGGCTTAATGTGCATTAAATTACTACCTGGTAAACTGTAGAATTATCAGTATTCTAATGAAAGGTCATCTTGAAAATGTCTCTATCCCACAGGTCTATCCATTGACAAGAGATTCAGAAGGAGAGGTTCTAGACGATTTTTATAACACATTGCAGCAGATCATCGATTTGATTCGACGCCAAGAGGAGATATGGTATTTGAAATGGGAGAAATGAATGCCAAAGTACGAGACAGAAAGATGTTCGAGATTTCTGGACAGTACAGAGCGGGACTGCCAAGACATTATAATATCTATATAATTCCACCAGGGCTCAGGGTAGATTTACAAAACAAGTTCGAAGCACTGTTACAAGTGAACAGGCAACATGAAGAATTGTGGACTGAGGTGAAAGAAATTTAAGTTGCTGAAGCCAGGAAGAATTTACCAAAATCGATTAAGAAAGCCAAGATGAAATGGCTATCAGACGAGAGGATTTCCATAGCAAAGGAAGATTGAGACCAGTACAGGATGCTCCATGCTCGATTACAAAGGGAAGCTAGAAGTGGCAAAGAAATGACAAACTGCAATGTCAATAAATAGAAGAAAATAATACGAAAGAGAAGATCAGGATATGTTTGAGACGTTTGAGAAAATGACAAAGCAGTTTACACCTCGAGTGCCAACGATCAAAAGTTCAAATGAAGAGGTAATTACCAAAGAAAACGATATTGAGAAGAGAAAAGAAGGGCTTATACGGAAAAATGTGTTCAGGAGAAATCCAGCCATGACAACAAAGTTTGACAAAAGAATGCACAGCAGAATCAAATAAATTAGAAAATGAAGTTGAATCGGAACTATATCAGCTATTGAATAGGAATCCTGGAATTCATGAAATAATAAAATAATAAAATAAAATAATGAAGGGAGCAGAACAGGAGCAGATAAAAGTAATTACTTTGCTCTGTTAACAAATATGGAAAACCTTGAGTTGGCAGAGAGAATAGAAAGTGTCTGTAAACATTCCTATTGCAAAGAAAGGTGATAGCAGAGAATTCTCCAGCAAACGAACAATTGATTTAACACCACATTCTAGCAAGGTACTACTAAAAGTGATTCAAAGTCGACTAGAAAAAATAATGAAGAGCGAATTGCCAAAACAGGAAGCAGACCCCATGAAGGGTAGAAACACCAGAGATTAGATAGCAAACATTAGCTGATTGATGGAAATATCAAGAGAATATTTGCAAGACATCTATCTGTGTTTCATTGACTGTAGCAAACCTTCCGATTGTGTAGACCACAAGTTACTCTAGGACCTTTGGAGAAAGATGGTTGTTCCAGAACACCTGGTAACCCCCCCCCCCGCAACCTTTATAATGACCAAGAGGCTGTTGTTCAAACCGATTGCGGCGATACAGATTGGTTCCATATTGGTGAGGGTGTAAGACCAGGATAGATCCTTTTGCCAATCGCTTCAATCTATATAGTGAGTATACCATGAGAAGATCGAATCATGATGAAAAGCCAGCTGGAATGCGAGCTGGAGGACTAAGAATTTACAACTTTAGCTATGTTGACTATACGATACTGTTGGCAGAATTAAACGCTCATCTGACAGAATTACTAAAAGCAGTCAAACTACAAAAGCAGGCTTGAAAACACGAGAAACACAACAGAGACGTCAACTGCCGACATTGACATTTTTAAGTTCGTCTTGCTAGGTGCCAGAATTGATGGTGATGGAGATTGGTCACCTGAGCTTAAATAAAGGATAGCGTTAGGCAAGATGGCGATTTCCAAAGTGAGTAGATTAATGCAAGACAAAAACTAGAAGAAAACTATTACAGTTCAAATAGTTTGGTTAATGGTTCTTTCAGCAACGTTGTGTGGAAGTGAAAGCTGGGTAGTTGATTGTTGAAAGGAAGAAAAAAATGAGTCATTTGAGGCATGGCGCTGGCGAAGATTGCTCAGGATGTAGCAGTATGTGTTCCGATGGTTTAAAATCTGTCAAGTCAAGGTTGGCTTCATTTGGCAACATTCTTCGCATGAACTGAAGATCTGTTGCTTCAATAGTTCTCAGATTTGAGACATGAGTTAGGAGAGATAGCGAGCATAAATCAAAAGACACCAAGCAATGCTTTTGGAACTCATCAAAATAGGTACACGTCAACTCCGGGTTTTAGGCCAAATAACACATGCTAAGGCATAGCACACAACACAAACCTAAATAGAACACCAGAGCTAAATAAAGGACTGCTTGTTATAAAGTTAGCTCGGTAAGTGTGTTTTCTTGTGCATTCGAGAACTACGTAAACCCTTATAACTCGCTGTTGAAAGTCAATGTCGTATCAGCGTAACAATGCACAGAATAATCTCAACAGGCCTCGTCACTACTTAGTGAATTGTGAGTCTTTTAGAAATGGCTGAGCAAGGTAAAGAAGAGAGAATTAATCTACTGAATTTTCTCTAGGTTCGCTAGAATTCTCTCAAGAACATAGAGATCTGTTCATACGGTGAATTCATTTGAGATGGCCAGTCTCTTTACTTGGGCATTTTCAATAGATTATTATTATCTTTTAAATTAGATTTGAATTGATAAGTAAAACTGCCTACGTTTTAAGGTAAGTAGTTACTATGAAATAAAAATATGCAGTTTAAACTAAAGATTAAATTGGCTATTAACGAACAGAAAACATACCTTAGTTTGAACCATGACAATACGTTGTTGTCTGAGCCTTCTGACGATATTGAATACATTAACACTTTTCTCTAACTCTCCTTGCTCTATTGCATTGTGTAATGCAATGAAAACTCCAGTTTTTCCACAACCAGAGCTGCAAAAGAAAATAAATCCTTGAACGTGATTAATTCATACTTAAAACAAAATTATTCTGTTCATTTTAACAATACATTTTAATAATATCCTCATAAATTATATCCAAAATTAATAAAAGCATTCAAATAATCACTCTAAGAATAAAAGATAGTATTGCTAAAAGAGAATGGTCCTAACAAACATTGATATTAAATTTACCAAAAATGCTGTCAATGAGCTGTGCTTATGACACTTTTTCTGTTAGCTTCCCTTTTGCTACAGTACGATTGGTTGTATCTTTTACTTCCCACTTCTTCTGCTTCCTTACTCCATTGCCTGCTTTCAAAATACTTTCTGAATGTGTATTTTATTCCGGTTTTCATACTGCGCCTGGCAGATTGGTCTATTGTTAGAAGTTGCTTTATTTTTATTTACACATTGGCCATTAATGTTTGCAGTCATGTTCTCGGTAATTTTTGAGATGACTCCCTGCACATGTTAGTTCTACGGAAGCTCTTCAAATGTATACAGGAAGCCGATATATCCCTCGATATAGTCTGATGTCTCCGATATCTTAAAGTTGAATTTAGAATCAACTTTAACGTACATGAAGTAGCAAATAACCTGTTATTCCAACAGTTGAGTACCATGAAGTGGAGCAGGTGTAGGATCGAAGACTGCTCCCATTGAGTAAGACTCGTGTTGGTCTGGGGTCTGCTTTACGAGGTATCAGAAGAGGTCCTCAAGGTAATCGGACAATCAACGTCTCTTCAAAGTCGTGGAGTGAGAAAGGAGAAGAGATGGGTCTGATATTTTCACAGGAAACAAAAGAATGAACATGACTCTGAGAAGAACCATCCTCAATTACTTTCATATCCGGTGTTATCAAGTACAGCAAACCTAATTTATTCAAACCAGGTCCTGCAGGAAATGCGTTTTGATTATGACCAGAAGACTTGCATTGAGAACAAATTCCCCCACTGTATGGAATTTTCTCATGTAACACTAGCATGTCCAGATCCTCCAAATCAGTGTTCCATGCTATGGAAGAAAATTATGGACCTTGTACTCCACCAAACAAAAATGAAAGTAGCCGTCCTCAAACAATCCCACCACAACAACCCCTAAATCCTATGCAAGACTGCATCGGATTTTGGGGTTATTAACAAACAGTAAGAAATGGAAAGGAAAGAGAAACAGAAGAAGGAAAGGCAACAGAAAAACGTAATTCAACAAGAGCAACAAGACCATTAATTTGAACCTACTGAAAATTGCGAAATAAAACCTATAGAAAGTCCCAAACATCTCCCAAAGATAAAAGAAATACCCGGAACCACCACACACTTATTTCTGATATCCTTCTGGTAGAAGGAGATGAATGAAGGAGAAAGGAATTAAAGAAGAACATTCATCAAGCACTTTAACAGCCTTTCAGGTGATATTCTTTCACGCTCCACGACGCTCCACTTGAAGACATATCAGGGGAAGTAAATAAGAATAGAGTCGACTCCCATTCCCTTGAAGTTGGATGGAACATAATAAAGGCTATACCATAATATAAAGATGACCAGACTATAATCCAAAAGTCAATTCTGCCACTAATTATTCAACCGTCTTCATCAAACCGCTCTTGTTACAAGGTTTTTTTTATTCAGAGCTAAAATTACCCAGTAGATTTGTAAAATTTCACTGGAAATGTTACTGAAAAGGGTACATCTCTGACAGCCTTCTACTTTCTATATGTATGTATGTATGTATGTATGTATGTATGTATGTATGTATGTATATAAGTATGTATGTATGTAAAAATGTCTGTATGTATGTATATATGTGTGTATATATGTATGTATGTATGTATACATATATGTATGTATGTGTAGATGTTACATTTATTTATTTTTTTATCTAAATATGAAAAAAAAACAGGGCTGGCCTGCCGAAAATAATGAAACAATTAAATCTAAATTGAAATATCTTCATCTACTGTACAAAGAACTGATAGAACCTATAAAGCCAAGAAAAACGTTTTTTAGCCAGCAAAAAAAAAAAGAAGCTGTACAAGCTAAACAACAAGATATGAAAGAGATATGGTTGAAAGAAACATCTAGAGCTCAAAAAAGTGCAGATAATGACGTTATGTAGCTAAAAATTATTTTGAGAAACTCAGTTTACTTATTGCATCGATTCTACATGTGGAATCAAGTCGAGAAATTTGCTAGAAGAGGGACTTATATTCAAGGAATTGTGACACTGTGATATAATAATTTTCATAAAACAAATAAAAGTTTGAAGTAAAAACGACTCTTAGATGAAGCAATAAGTGTGATAATATAAATAACAATAAAAACTTGTGGGTTGAGAATAGCAGAGATGATTGAATTCGAATTCCTTAGAACTTACCTGCAATGAACTAAAGTTCTCTTTCCATTTGCTAACGCCGTGAATAACTTACACTGTAGTATAGTATTTATGACATCATACAATCCTTCGTTTTGAGTTTCAGGATCATTAGGCCATTTTCTGAGATGAAAAAGTCTTAAAAGTCGACTCTCTTCCTTGTGCTAAACAAAAAAAAGTAACAGAAGAAAGTGATTTTTTAATGTGATCGCCTCAGTGAATGAAAGCAACTACATAGAAGTACCAACACTATATACCAACTGTAAGAACTCAGAAGAATGTTTGACTTATCATGGCAGCTAGATTATTTCGTTTTAACCATGAGGCGAGACAGAATCAGTCAGTCATCCCAAAGATATCGAGAAATTCTAAAAATGGGTCGCGCTTGGTTACTGCGAGGCGATTGAAATAGATAACCATTGTCGAAGCAACCACTGCCTTAACCTTGTTACTGTGGTAACAGCTCATCTGGTATTACCAGGGCTCTGCTGACGTCATCATTGGATTTCATAGTAGTCAAGGCACCAACGTTTTGCCTACAGCTGGGACCTTGTTAGATGCTATAACCACGGGACTGAGTAAACCAGGGAGTAGTGGCTTATAAGAGGTGGCTCCATAGCCTCCAACCTTCCCCCAGCTGATGGAAATTCTACTTGCCAATTAGATATGGATTTGCTTTCAGGTTCCTGATGTTGTCTGATATCTTGACAGTTTGAGAACATTGACTACTAACCATAAGCGGCACCTATCTATCTCTCATGATGACGACTGGGACCCCTCTTCTGTGCAATAGGACACCTGCCAGGCGAGGGAACTTCACCCGGGGTTTCAGCCTTCTTTACACTATTTTTAAAATCACTTGTTCTTGACATTTTATTTCACTCAAAATGAGGTAAGTGGCGGCGAAGTGAAACTACGACCACTTTTTATATCGAGATAACATTTCTAATGGGGTTGTCAACCAATGCTAAAGTGGCCCTACTCACCAAGAGATGGACTTTAATTCTGACAGATGCCAACTTGGTATTTCAAGGTATTATCGTAAGATAACACGTGCTGCATCTTGCTTATTGGTAATCCGCAGGTAGCTTTTCTAAAGGGTAACATTATTCGCATATGTCGGGACTCCCTAACTTATTACACTTTAATGTCAATACCCAGAACACATTATTATTATTATTATTATTATTATTATTATTATTATTATTACTATTAACAATGATGTTATCGCTATTTACTTATCATAATAGATGGCAAGTAAATTTTTGTAGCAGAGGTAAGCATGGATTTCGGAGCAAACTTGGGAATTTATTCAAAAGAGAACAATAAAGCCTACTCATTCATACACTTAAATCAAGGCACTTCATTAAACATATTTATATCAGTTCCACTGTAATCTTAAGTCTTTCCTGTAGGTATTTCATAAAATTGTACATTTCCTTCGCAAAGAATAAATCATACCAATGCTATCTTATCTGAAAACGTTCTGCAATCATCATTGCATGCACTTTATTTGTTTTCTTTGGTCACAACACATCATAGAACAATACTCATCTTTTGTAATTAGTCTTTAAATGCTAACATTCTCAACTAATCACTTATTATCTTTCCGCAGTATTATTTGAGCTATAATATGAAATGAATCTTAGTGATAGAAATATTTACTTTGTGTAATCAAGTCAGCCAATGTGAACTATCAGTTATTGTGAGGTTTGATATTGAACAGCATCATTAAATAGGAAACAAACAAATTCCTTTGAAAAACAAAATTTGTACCTCTTTATTTGTAATAATAACTTGTCTTAAATCAAATGACTTCATGCTCTGAAAGGATAATACTTTAATTTGAAATTTATCTGCCTCTAGGACTTCACCAGTTTCTGGCCAATATATCTCCTTCGGATGAAACTAAAAAAAAGTAAAATCATGAATGATAAAGTGAATATTGGTTCTTATTGCTATAGAAATGGTTTGACATGTATCGAGGATCCTTTACACATCCAAATAAGTAGCTTTTTCTTATTTGCTTTTGTTAGATGCATACATATAAATATATAACAAAAATAAACAAAATCTATAGACAAACACATGCATAAATAGACAGATAAAGCAATAAAAAATTGATAAAATAAATAAATAGATAGATAGATAGATAGATATAAAGACAGTGGATAGATGGATAAATCGATAGATACATAGATGGATGGATAGATAGATAGATAGATAGATAGATAAATAGATAGATAGATAGATAGATAGATAGATAGATGGATAGATGGATAGATAAATAGATAGATGGGTAGATGGACAGATAAATAGATATATAGACAGTGGATAGATTGATGGATAGATAGATAGTTAGATAGCTGGATGGATAGATAGATAGGTAGATACATAGATAGATGGATGGATGGATAGATAGATAGATAGATAGATAGATAGATAGATAGATATGAAAAAGGTGTTAGTGCTGGAATTTCCCCCTGTTTTACACCGTCATGAATTGGAATCTCTTCAGACAGTTCTCAATTAAGAAAAGCAGGAGCTTTCATGTTAAACTGCTTCAACATGCTTACAAATAGTGGTGGACATCTTTCCATTAGCCTGTTTAATAGTAGTCTCGCAAAAACTTTGCCTATAGCTTCTAGGAGTGTTATACGCCGATAATGGTGACACCCTTCTCTCCTTTTTCCTTATACAGAGACAATAAGATACCATCTATCTAATACCTGGGTACGTTGGTGCCAGGTCTTAGTAATAAAAATCAACACTGCATTTGTCACATTTTCACTTCCAATCAAGAAGTTTAACTGGCAGACCATTTTAATCAGGTGCCTTGCCAGCATTGATTTGTTTGAGGGCGACTTCTGCTTCTTCACGAACTGGTAATCGATCCATTCTATACCTAACAGCACATTGTGGGGAATTCTATATGGCATTCATATCCACTAATGAAAGTTCAGCAAAATTCTCGTGCCAGCGCTGCAGAATCTTCCTTGGGTCTTTGATAAGGTCCCTGTTGTCAAATACTTTACGCAATAGACTCTAAAACACTTCATATCTTAAGCTTCATATGCTCTTTGAAGTTCTGAAGAAATCAGATGCAACCATCTATTTTTTTTTCTAAGTTCACTTTGCAAAGCTGCTTTGTGTTCTTTGAAGGCTGGTGGGTCATGCATGCCTCACGGCGCTAACACTTGCCGACCACTGGAGCCCCGTTGGCAAAGAAGTGCTTGCGACCAACACGTGGGGTTGATTTGACTTAGAGAAGCTTTGTTTTCCAATATTTTTGTGCTTTTAACACATGTCCATACCAGTCCTTGAGCACCATATACATACATATATACATACACACATACATAAATATATACATACATACATACAT
This sequence comes from Morbakka virulenta, assembly GCA_003991215.1. Classification (NCBI taxonomy): domain Eukaryota; kingdom Metazoa; phylum Cnidaria; class Cubozoa; order Carybdeida; family Carukiidae; genus Morbakka; species Morbakka virulenta. The sequence goes on from RDPX01000367.1 coordinate 143,389, forward strand.
ACATACATACTTACATACATATATATGTTATGTATATATATAAATATATGCATACATATATACATATACATATATATGTTATGTATGCCCTTTGGCATACATAACAACATGGCTTTTTGTGCCTATTCATTGTTGTTTTTGTCAAAAAACAGGGCAATAACAAATATCCAGTCTGAATTCAATGCTGCAATATTAGACTTAGTACTTGTACTAAGATATCTTTCCATGTATTGTTAGCTATCAGACCAGGAGTGGGGAGTGCTGTGGTCATAAGTTGTTGTCATACAACAACAACCGCTTGAGCAATGTGCCTTTCCTCACTGGTTGTGGGGTGGCACTTGCAAGGTTGAAGTGATGTTGCCATTTTGATTTGGTTTCTNACTGTTTGGGGGGTGGCACTGGCAGGTTTCATGTGATGTTGCCTTTTTGATTTGGTTTCTATTTATCTCGCTCTTCTTGCTGCAGTACATGTGCCTGCATTCAACTTGTCTGGCTTGTTGCTGGGCGCTGAATGTGGGTTTTTCACCCAACCACCAATAAATGGTGTGTAACCACTCGATAATATATACATACATACAAACATATATACATACATACATATATACATACATACATACATACATATATACATACATACATACTTACATACATATATACATACATACAAACATATATACATACATACATATATACATACATACATTCATAAATACATACATACATACATTCATACATACATACATACATATCTACATATATACATACATACATATATACATACATACATATATACATACATAAATACATACATAAATACATACATACATACATACATACATACATACATAAATACATGTTAATTACTCCTTCTTGACAGAAGTTTGTTTTACAAGAAATAGAATTAGACAGTAACTTCGTTTGTATTGTGTTTGTCGTTTACTTGTTTGTATTATTAGAGATTCGTGTATACTAAATACTCTATTGAGATTGGCTGCCTTTTGAGGAGGTATTCGTCACATAATGCCACAGTCATCGATCATAAACAAAGAGAACAGTTGGGGTTTTTCTGGAACATGCTAAATGCAAGAGCAGATAAGGGTCCAGCTCTCTCTTTACGTTGGAGACGGAATTGTGCTTCGCAGAAGGAAATGTCATCAATCCGCTGGTTACAAGTACCTTGGAATAAGTTTGTAGATTTTTAGAAAAAAGAGACTCTTTTAACTGGGATTGTTTATATTTAATTCTACTTGGATATCATTACGCCGAAACGTCAACTCCGTTTTCATCCAGGAATAAAGGAAAACTCTTTAACTTACGTAGTTCTTTATGACACCATGATCTACACGTCTCTCTTCAAATTCTTTACCTACTTCCCTGATTTTTATCCTCCATATGAAAAAAACCTGCATCTATGACTTCCCAGTTATTCACATTGATCCCCACTAGTTTCAAATTGCTCTTCAGGACATCCTTAAACCTTTTTCCTCATACAAACAAACATACATACATACATACATACATACATACATAGATTGATAGATAGATAGATAGATAGATAGATAGAAAGATAGATAGATAGATAGATAGATAGATAGCGGGATAGAGGAAGAGGGATGGAATCATTAAGTGAATAAAAAAAGAGAAATACATGAGAAGTAAAGTAAATATACAGATAGACAAAGATATAGACAGATGAAGAGAAGAATAGCCTTCAAATGAAAGAGTACTTAAATGGAATGTGAAATAAAGCAAAAACAACTACAGAGAATTATGATAGGACGCATGGTAGAAGAAAAAGAACAGAATAATTTAGAGAATTCGCATGCAGCACCATGAGTAAACAGAGGAAAATATCTTACCATGTCCTTTTCCAATAAATTTGCTATGCTTGTGACGTTGTATTCCCAAACCATTCTCCAAAAATCAAATATAGTCTCTTCCAGTGGTGCTTGCGTTGCGATGAAGTGGGCATTTTTGCGGTAACTATCAACAAAACTTGCATTAATGTATCCATCATGACCAGCCTTGTTTCTATGCAATATAACACGAGAACCATCAAATGGAAGAACTGTATTAAATCTATTTTTGCTTCTGTTGGAAGGTAAATTCCCCACTTCACATTTATTATCAGTCTTCGCATTAGCTCTTGAGAGTTTTTCAAAGTCTAATTGAAATTTTGACACTCCTTCTGAAAAAGAAAAACAAACATATTTTTAATATTGCTACAGGTAATAATTAAGGAGAACAGTATTTATTTGAAGGAGTTTAGATTTTCTTTTTCAGAACCAGCATTTCACAGACATGACATTTTAACCTCCCATTAGACATTACTTTTCCTTTGCACTATTTTTTCTTGCCAAAAGGGTACGTCCTAAATACTTTTCGGGAACACATGTTATTAGCGGAAATGTTGTTTCAAAAGAATATATACTCTGTAAACCTTTTTTACATAGTTTTGTTTATGTAAAAACAATTTATTAAATACGGAAAATTGATATTTAGTATATTTTGGTTATGTATAAACAATTAATAAATAAAATAAATAATAAAAATCAATAAAAGTGAGGCCAGTAATCCTTTGTAGTAAATATTTTCTGAAACATAAATTGATTAAACCAAAAATTATTGTATGACGTTTCTGTTGCTTTAAAAAAAATGCCAATACTTTGAAAATCCCTTTAAATAATGGTTTCTTGATTAGATTTTTATGTTTGCCTTAGTTCACATTATAACAATATCGGTGAGGAAAGAATGGATTGAAATCAGCAAAGGAGTGAGGCAAGGTTGCATTTTATCTCCCTACCTGAACTATTAACAGAGACACCATTAAAACCGAAGCACCACAGCGTGTCATCCCTTTTATCATCATCTATTCACGCACCAGTAGAAAAAAAGTGTTCAAAGAACCGTCCAGAACACACAATAAAAAACTAACAACACTTACGACAGAACAAGAACTGATGTGTCTTACATATTCAATGTGGAAAACACTGTGGTGTCGTATGAGCTTGAAAATCAGCCTCCAGAATATGGCTGAAAAAAATGATGAAGTATTAGATGAATTGGACCCAAACGACGTTCTAGTAGAATTAGACAAACTACTGAAATATTGTAACAAGAACAAGATGAGCAATGACACTATCACTGATATCAACATTACAACTCTTAATTAAATAAAAAAAATGCACCAAGATGAAATCCTCAAAAAATATCATAATGACTAAGAAGTACCTGAAAGATTACAACCTTACTTTTTGACAAAGGTGTAGGGATTTGTGTTATGAAAAGAGAAACGTATGAGTTAAAATGAGATGCTATCATCATCTTGCCACAATTTGAAGAGTTAGCCACCACCAGAAAAAATGCAAAGCACCCAGTATTTTGCATTCTACAAAGATAGATTTTGCAAATTGATACAACAAAGATAGGAGAGTTTTCACTGTATAATATGTTAAACATATTAAACAATATATATACATATATATATATATATATTAAACATGGAAAAATATAAGATATAATGTCAGTAGAAGAGGATATGATCCTTCCGAAGGAACATCTAGCAGTAGCGATGGAAAGCTTTTCAGATTGAAAAGATCGTCTCATAACTATCGTTCCGGTCAGGTCGATGCTGTAAGGTAAGTAACCCGTCAATATTACTCCCATTTACTCATCTGACATTTTACCTAAATTTGATTTTATCGTCTTTCATATAAATGTACTTCTATTTGTTTGTTCAGTCCACCTCAATGTGGTAGAATATGATTCATCTCTTTAGAAATTAATGAATTACCCTTGGGTACATTGCGAAATATACTGTTCCTATCATCATCCTATCATCATCATCATCCTATCCTATCATCATCAGGCAGTAAAAGTATTGATAAAAAACTGTTATTTCAGTGCAATACCTAAAACTTATTCGCAAAAATAAGCTAAAAACAGGTTACATTGTTACTGGGGCTGGTTAAAAAAAAAGAGTCCGTAAGCTTAGATTTATGGTTAGTTAGACAATTTTGTGTCATAAAAATATATATTAATTTAATATTTTGCTACTTATTTTTTCATTCCAAATTTTCCTTTAGAAACCATCAAAGTCTGTTAAGTCCGATTTCAATTTTTTATCAACTGAAACTTACTTTTTTATTAGAAACAAAAAATGAATCACAAACCTTGCTATTCTAAACTAACAGATAACCTGATTTTTAATCTTAGCACCAAGTTAAAATGATTTCATAATCTTGATATATTGATATATATCGATTTCATAATCCACCGTCTAATGGATCAAAGCTGCATTCTTATCAGAAATACATTTGCAAGGAGCACTATTTTTGTCACGGACTTCAATCAACATTTTCAAAGCGGCCCATTTGAAAAATGAAATCTTAGTTTCATGCCTCCAAAATAGGCTTTATTTACCTAGCTGTTCCTTTGCTCCCTCGATAACAAAATCAGCAACACCATTGAGGGGTATCGGCAGCATATCCTTATAAGTGAAGTAAGCCAATATACAGTCATGGATAAATATATATTCTTGAAGACTCTTTATGGCTCGGTATCTTGCGTCACTTAAGAAAAAAGAAACAGAAGAAAGCAATTTTGTCATGCAAATAGTTTGATAAGAAACAACATATTTAGATCAATACGTACTGATCATCCACTCGCATTACAGCAAATATAAATAAAAAAAGCTAGAAGATGACTTCACGAAAGAAAAATGAAGACCTGTGAGTGTATTTTGAACTACAAGTAGTTGTTAAAACGAGAAAATCCAAAATTAATAATTTTATTTATATCCGATCAATTTTTTAATCAAACTTCCTGACATTGTGCTGAGTTACCCCTTCGATCTTCGTCAAAAAAAATCGGTATTTAGATTTGTTGTAGCTGAGGAACAGGCCTCTCTGAACATTTTCAGATCCTTACAGAATGCGTATTAGGACAATGTTACAAGAGATAGAATTAGGTTATAGATTCGTTTGTATCGTGTTTGTTTGTTTACTTGTTTGTATATTAGAGATTTGTGTATACTAGACTCATGTTGTGTGTTGTGAGGCTGCAACAGTCACACACCCACTCCAAATAAACACTGTATGATTGGCTGCCTTTTGAAGAGGTATGCCTTACACAATGACACAGTCACTGCACAAAATCAAACAGAAAAGTTGGGATCTCTCTGGAACTTTCTAGAACTTTCTACATGTGAGAGTATAGAAAGGCCCTCTCTCTCTCTCTACACCAGTCAGTCAGAATTGTGCTTTGAAGAAGGAAACATCATCAGTCATCTGTATGCAAGCATCTTTGAATAACTTTGTGGATATTTGGAAGATACATCATCTTCAAACCAGGATTATTTATTATACTATTGGGATATCTACCGACTCCGAAACTTCAACCCGGTGTTCATCTAGGAATTAAGGAACACTCTGCAATCTGCTTAGAACTTTCTAGAATATCATCTCATAGTTATTAAGTCATCTGGAACCGTCCGGAACATTAAGATATTTACTACAGAACTCTTCAGAACCAAATTACAACAAACTAGGACATTCATCTCATAACCTAGTTTATCACCTAGATAGAACCTTCCGGAAAATTCAAATATTTCAAGAACTGCTTCTCAGAGACTTCTATGTTTAGAATTACAGGATCATTCAGGTTAGGCCAATCCATTTTTGTATCATTTTAACTGTTCTTATATCTTGTAATTACTAAATAAATCAAACATTATTATTCAATCTATATTTAGGTTTTTGTAGTTGTTGTTATTTGATCTGTTATGTTACCATGCGGAATCACAGCTGGTAACAACAATGTTTTCTTTCATAGCAATGCACGCAGATAGATCTGTGGTCTGAATGATGAAATGTGTTGACTGAAACCTGACTAGCGAACGCAAGACTGACAGTGTCAACATTGACACTGAACTTGACTACTGAACAAAGTCGACTAGCTTCTCAGGAAGGCTTTTTTCTGATGGTAAGACAGGGATTTGTAGTGAACTGCCATCATAGTGGTAATCGATAGAATTGCTTTACTCTACGCCATAAAAACAAATGAATACAAGATGGAGAATTTAACTAGGAAAATTATGACGACTCTCTTTAAGGATACTAAAGTTGTAATTCCGGTTAATTTATCACGAACAGGAGGAACAGTAAACTATATGTGTTATAGGAATGAGGTATCTAACAACAAAGACCAAAGAAAAGAACGGCACACTGAAATAAGCGGAAGGTATGATTGCAAAAGTGATCTGCTTAAGAACTAACCCCTAGAGCTCAGATGGTAAAGCAAGTGACCATAATAGCCCCAGGCACTGGTTCGAACGCAGTTCGATATACACATAGCTTTCACTTTTCTATAAGACAATAAACTCTACGAACAGTCTCAAAAACCATCAAGAAGTGGCTCAAAGAACAGTTAAGAGAATGTTATGAGGAAGGGATACATACTCTCATTCAAAGATGAAATATTGTCATTGTGAGAAGTGGTGACTGTTTCGAGAAAATAGAATGTGATTTCCAAAGGAACAACTTTATTGGGTTTGCATAATAGTTGTTATTGTTGTCCTTGTTGTCTTGTTGAGAATTGACCTAGTCGGTAGCCTAAAAAGAGTGACCAACAAAAACGCGGAAACTAACTTCCCGGCCGTTAATAAATCTAAGTTTTTGTTTGAAGTTTTCTCGGCAATAACAAAGTTATCCTAAACCTTGGAAGTCATAATTGGTAACATTTTCCAGGAGGAGATCAATAATCTTTATGAAGTAGGTGATAAGATGTTTTCAAACGAGGGTGAGGGTTTGTGTAACCATGTAAGTAAACAGTTTTTGGAAAATTTCCAGATTTGACCATTGAATTTTGCTTGCAGGTAATAGCGTGTATGATAACCAAAGTCACACAGAACATAAAAACTCCGGCAGTGAAGTTGTGCAGTCGTTGTCTGGTTTCCTGCTTTGATGCAAAATGGTCAATTGTTCCCGTGAAAAGAAGAAAATATTACTGACTTTCTCACCATCAATTCACCAAAATAAAGCACAAATTTTAATTTCTGATGATGAGGTCAAGTATGCAGGATATTTTTGTTACATTACTTGACAAGTTTCTTTAACATTTCTTCGATTGTACTGATTTTCTCTCCTCATTTTGTGTTCATTTCATCAGAACTGTCAAGGGAACGTGATTTTTATCATCTCAATTGTTGGGTCAAAAGAGAAGAGCTTTCAAAAAGGCAAAAATAAGAAAACATTCTTTACCTACAGAAAATGATACAGCACTGCTATTTACAAAAAAACGTAATACCGGTTTCCAATATTTAAAAATGAACAGGACATCACATAATTAGTCTTTTCTTTTTGTTTCTAAATGTCCTTGTAAAAAAAACCATTGCTACCTAGTCCAAACTTTATTTTATCAATATTTATTAATAATCATATTATTGCAATGATTACCTTTAAATGGAACACTAAACATTGCTACCTAGTCCAAACTTAAATTTATCAATATTTATTAATAATCATATGATTGCAATGATTACCTTTAAATGGAACACTAAACATTGCTACCCAGTCCAAACTTAATTTTATCAATATTTATTAATAATCATATGATTGCAATGATTACCTTTAAATGGAACACTAAACATTGCTACCTAGTCCAAACTTAATTTTATCAATATTTATTAATAATCATATTATTGCAATGATTACCTTTAAATGGAACACTAAACATTGCTACCTAGTCCAAACTTAATTTTATCAATATTTATTAATAATCATATTATTGCAATGATTACCTTTAAGTGGAACACTAAACATTGCTACCTAGTCCAAACTTAATTTTATCAATATTTATTAATAATCATATTATTGCAATGATTACCTTTAAATGGAACACTAAACATTGCTACCTAGTCCAAACTTAATTTTATCAATATTTATTAATAATCATATTATTGCAATGATTACCTTTAAGTGGAACACTAAACATTGCTACCTAGTCCAAACTTAATTTTATCAATATTTATTAATAATCATATTATTGCAATGATTACCTTTAAGTGGAACACTAAACATTGCTACCTAGTCCAAACTTAATTTTATCAATATTTATTAATAATCATATTATTGCAATGATTACCTTTAAATGGAACACTAAACATTGCTACCCAGTCCAAACTTAATTTTATCAATATTTATTAATAATCATATTATTGCAATGATTACCTTTAAGTGGAACACTAAACATTGCTACCTAGTCCAAACTTAATTTTATCAATATTTATTAATAATCATATTATTGCAATGATTACCTTTAAGTGGAACACTAAACATTGCTACCTAGTCCAAACTTAATTTTATCAATATTTATTAATAATCATATTATTGCAATGATTACCTTTAAGTGGAACACTAAACATTGCTACCTAGTCCAAACTTAATTTTATCAATATTTATTAATAATCATATTATTGCAATGATTACCTTTAAGTGGAACACTAAACATTGCTACCTAGTCCAAACTTAATTTTATCAATATTTATTAATAATGATATGATTGCAATGATTACCTTTAAATGGAACACTAAACATTGCTACCTAGTCCAAACTTAATTTTATCAATATTTATTAATAATCATATTATTGCAATGATTACCTTTAAATGGAACACTAAACATTGCTACCTAGTCCAAACTTAATTTTATCAATATTTATTAATAATCATATTATTGCAATGATTACCTTAAAGTGGAACACTAAACATTGCTACCTAGTCCAAAGTTAATTTTAGACTGGACTTATGTTGCCACCTATAAGACACAGCATGAGATTGGTGAGGTTCACAAATGAACAGAAGTAGTTAATGTACAATATGATTAATTCTATTCAACTCATGAAACGTGAAAACAGATCCTTCTATCTGATGATTGTGGCCTAATTGAAAATCTGACTACACAGAGCATGTTTATTAAATCAATCTGAAAATACCTCGATAGTAACTTAATAAATCAATGCTCCAAGGTCATAAGTCATCTCCCAAGAAACATTTACAACTTTACCATAGGATATCTCAACAATACGCTTGCAAATGGAACAAATGTTATCAAATAGAGTACATCAAATTTCTCTATCTGCAATCTTTGTGACGAACAGCTTGCCCTCCATCATATCATTGGTGTGTTTAAAAGTGCAGTGTCACAGTTAAGATGTAAATATATCTTGACTATGCTATGGCTGAACGTCATAGATAAATTTGTTATTGTTGGAACTTACTCTTGGTTTTGAAACAAATATCAAGACAAATTTTGACCGTAAAGCGAAACGTTCTAAATTGTTTGTTGTTAAGCTATTAAGGTAGGTACACGAATTATTATGTGTATTTGAGTCTTGGTGCAATTGGTGTAAGAGGGAATGATATCTTAGTTCAAACTAAAATGAACACTTTGATCTAACTAATAAGACCATGAATGCTACAATTGCCAGAATAATAAGCGTATGCATAGGAACAATCTATTACATCTTTTGTATGCGTTATAATGAAATTCAAAACGTTACACCTGGTGAAAACTGTTATAAACGTCTTGAGTAATGTGCCCGACTCGGAGACCATTACTGTAAGAGAAGATGAAAATATGTCAATGTTTTGTTTGAAAATAAAAACCAGGTGAAGTTTAAAATAACCATTACATTGCCACTATTCATTATTACTACATAACCATTATTATTACCACACAAGCTTTTTCTTGTTTTAAGGTCTGGCTGTGGAAGAGTCTTTCTGCTTTGCATTTTAAACACTTTGCGAAGAGTTTAAAAGTTATTAATACTGCAGTATTTTGCATCAAACCTATATTATAATCATTTAATATAATTATTAAAAGCAAGTAACTTTACCAAACTTCTTCAACATCGGAGAAAATACTGAGATCTCCCTTTTGGTCCACTCGTTTTAATTGATTGATAACAACAATAAATACTCCTGTTCGCCCCGTTCCATTAATGCAATGAACCACCTGAAAGAAGAATGTAATTCAATTAGTTGCAAAGAACAGAAAAGCTGGGGTGGGGGTGGAGTGGGGGGTACCGCTATTTTTATTTCATTCTTTCATTAATTTATTAGCTAGAGTAAAAATGTGGAAATCCAATGGAAAAGTATCTGGTATGACTTTTAGATTAACAACCGTAGATAGAAGGATCTTAATTTCTGCAATAATAAGAGATACAAAATTTAATTCAGTAATAATATTCTATGTCAAATATGCTATCAGTGGTTTTGTGGAAGATGTTAGATAGAAATTAAAAGTGAAAGCACTTTATTTATACTAAAAGTGGTCAGAACAGGAAACACAAAGAGCTTTCCACAAAGTAATATATTATATTAACAATAAATTAAGTATTAAGTGCGCCCCCATTCGCCTGGGTTCACTGCCTATTAAGAGAAGCATATCGGAGCTTTTTTGCAGATTAAAAACTAAAAGTAAAAACAAGAGGTAAGTGAAGTGCTGAGAAGTTCGGTTTCCACCACGAGAAGGGTAATCAAGCGCTTTTTTTTAGTTGTTTTTTTGGGGAAAAAAAAGCTCTTTTTGTTGTGCTAAGTTGTTGGCTCGAAGCATAATGTACGAGAGATAATGAAAAAACCTTGACAATATTATAATATTTAAAACATTTAATTTAAGGACATTGAAACCTGTTAATCTGAGGATAGTTCGGTGGGTAAATAACTTATAAAACCATATATATTTCAAACAGACATATTCGCCATTAAGAACATATGCCGTAAAACACAATAGTACATAAAAGCGATCACGCATATAGACTTGAGCCTTCCACGGAACGACGACGTCCCTTCCAAGGCAAGATCAACTGGTTTCAACATATATGGAGGGGAAGAAAGACTGTATTATATTATTTTTGTATATATATATATATATATATATATATATATACAGCGATGGAGTAATACAGACAAACAACTTTCCAAATTTATTCCTGAACCTACGGTGAAACCTCCAGGATATGACCTGAAGCGTGAACAATGGGTGCTCTTTAATCGATTACGATCTGCATATGGACGATATGCCGATTTCATGCACACACATACATGTATATATATATGTGTATATATGTATATATATCTAATTTTACATACCGTTGGATTTTCAGACATAGGTGATAAGGCATTAACTTCCTTAACAAACTCCAAGAAAGGCAGAGTGTGTAGTGGAGCGTCACGATACGCTGGCCAGCTTGTGTAGTTGAAATGCTTTATCATTCTTGGATTTCCTTTTGTACCCTTTTTTATTTCGAATGTCCTAATCACGTAGCATGCAAATTCATCAATGTCAATGAGGGATACAAAGAGGTTGTTATATTCCACAGTATCACCTTTTTCTGGCCAATACTTGGAACAAACTTGTTCTTCTTTTTCCACAAGATTGTTTAGCTACAAAAAGAGTAACTCAAAGGTTAATATATCTGCAGGAATTTTTGATTCAGCATTAAGAGCAACACTACTTTTTACAAAACAGGATATTTGCTTCTTCATAATATATTTGCCACCAGTAAATAAAACAGAAAAAATAAAGAAAATAATTCTTTACGTTGACAATTGGTTCCATTGTCTTAAAACATAGCTTTGCATCATGAATCGAGCCAAAAGTGAGCGTGACATGACTAGCAAATTAACAATGAACAGAATGAGAGTGATGCTTGATCTTAAACTTAAATAAAAACAGATCACAGCTTGTCAGAATACAGACGTTCTGAACAACTTTATTCAAAGTCTGTCGCCAGACCATTTTCACATTAAAAAAATCATAACAAGAACAAGAACAAGAACAAGAACAAGAACAAGAACAAGAACAAGAACAAGGACAAGGACAAGAACAAGAACAAGAACAAGAGGAAGTAGTATGCAAAGGGAGCCTTGGTCCCTCATACGTTACAATTCTCGGTGTTGAAAAGTCTCTTTGGCTCATTATAATCTCCTTCACTAATTACATCAATCTTTTATAGAAATGTTACTGATTGGTAAATGATTGTATTCTGTTGGCTTTTTCCTTTCTAAGAGATCAAAAGATAGAGTTGGAGGCTCCGGGAGCCATGGCTTTATTTAAATCTGCTCAAAACTTACCATTACAATTCTCTCAACATTTTGTTCCCAGATCATCCTCCAGAAATCTGGAATAGTTCTTGGCAAAGGAGCCTGGGTAGCAATATAAGCTTTGTCTTTAAAGTCCGTGTTTATGTAGCTGGCATGAATGTAATCGGATGTGGGGATGTCATTAAGAGTTTCCAACTTGACGCGACTATGATCATATGCAGGAATATTGTGCGACCTGTTTTTCTCTATATTTTGAGGATTGCTAGATGCTGCATGCTCATGACAGATAGTATTATCAAAAAAATCAAACTCTTTCTGGAAACCCTTGTTGTCGTCGAAACGTAACCGTGACACGTGGTCCTGGAAATCTTGATACGTCACAGGGAGACGGGGATCTAAAGTTGAAAAGAAAGATTGACTTCTTATTCTGACTGAGCAATCGAATTTCGGACAGCCAACTTAGCCAATTTTATCTAATTTCAGATTGGAATTGTTTGCTTGTAACAAATTGAGGTTAAAGGTTGGATGGTTTCATTTTTTTTACAAAAATATATGTATTATATTACAAAAAAAAGTATTACTAGAGAAGAGAGAGAGAAAGAGAGAGAGAGAGAGAGAGAGAGAGAGAGAGAGAGAGAGAGAGAGAGAGAGAGAGAGAGAGAGAGAGAGAGAGAGAGAGAGAGAGAGAGAGAGAGAGAGAGAGAGAGAGAGAGAGAGAGAGAGAGAGAGAGAGAGAGAGAGAGAGAGAGAGAGAGAGAGAGAGAGAGAGAGAGAGAGAGAGAG
>RDPX01000367.1:157826-175533 GCA_003991215.1 Morbakka virulenta
GAGAGAGAGAGAGAGAGAGGGAGAGAGAGAGAGAGAGAGAGAGAGAGAGAGAGAGAGAGAGAGAGAGAGAGAGAGAGAGAGAGAGAGAGAGAGAGAGAGAGAGAGAGAGAGAGAGAGAGAGAGAGAGAGAGACAGACACACACACAGACCATTTACGTCTTGCGTCTTATTTATACAATTTAGCAGAATACTGGTGTGGAAAAGTAGATCGACTACGTTTTACAAGGTCAAAGTCCAATTCTTCACAAAAGCAAATTGAATATTTTAAAGCTATGCATTTACTGGAAACACGTACAACAAAAAACTGAGAAATCTTCGCTTAGTATATACTGCTATATAAAATGTAAGAAAAAAGGTACTTTTGCCGAAAATAATACTAAACGTGTTTACAAAACTGAAAAACCCTTGGAACTGAAGTTTGGTTAACCAATGAAATCTATGATCGTCTATTGATGTAAGAACGTACATTACCTGCAAAAAACCGGCCAGAAATGAGTCTCTTTACTGTGGTCCTATGGCGCCTGTGCTTTCTATCATAGGCTTTTTTATCTCTGTAATGGACACAACAGATAGGTAGAAATATGAGAAGAAATACTCCTGCCACTGCACCAAGTGTGGCACCCACAATAAGTCCAATGTTTACCGGGGTATCTTTTGCTGATTTTGCCTTAGTTTTGACTGGACTAAACCAATTTGAGGTACGGCAGAATGTCATGTTTATACATGCCCTTTGGAAACCAGTGTAATACTTATTGGATTCTAATGGACCATTTAAATAGCCTACGAAGAAATAAAAAAAACTTGTTAAGAAAACCTAATTTTCTGGGCTAAAAGTGAAAAACACCAGGGATAAGGTTTTAAGCTATTTCTATTAAAAATAGATAAACACATTTACCGAATTGCACAGAAAAAGAGGCAGACATCATTGTTGATATTCTTCTATCACTTTGCATAAATTGTCATTTATATATATATATATCTATATACTAATTTTGTTTTTAAAAAAACCATTTAAAATCATAAATACTCAATAAAGTATTGACAAAAGTAGAATCTTCTTCATGCCCATCTCTTCATACATTCATGCATACATACATACACCCACAGACACACACACACACATAAAAGTAACTGTCTCTGCCTGTCTATGTTTTTCTGTTCTCCGTCGCTTTCTTTGTATCCCACTGTTTCTCTCTTTCTCTCACATGCACCCCCCTCCCCACTCTATCTCAGACGGTCAAACACAACCCCTCACAAAAATCCACACCATCTGTGTCTCTTACTTTGTTTCTGTGTCTCTGTCCTTCTTTCTCTTTCTGCCTTTCTTTCTCTTTCTGTGTCTCAACTCCCTGATTACAGTTTCTTTAATTTGATCGAGACGCTGTGATCCTTGGGTACCGGATGGTCAGAAATCTAGCAGCTTTTTTGTCAGCACTATTTTGTTGTAGCACACCACCATTGTACTTTGATCGTGGGAACTCGTTCACAAAATGTACTAATGTTTGCAAGTCACTAAAGGGGCTTTGTGGGGCTGTAACACTTAGAATGGTTGGCATTTTAGTTTTTGCCCAGATGTTAGGTGAGAACTTTTGAGAAACTGCTTGATAACTGATATGGGCTGGAGGAATATTAGAAAGTAGTATTGGGAGCCAATTTTTGTTTGTTGTTTTAGGTATGCCAGAAACAGTCTGCGATGGTGTAACTTTGTATCTATCAGTTAAAAAATGTACCGAGATTAACCAAACCTAATCACAGTACTCTGATGTTAAAAAATACATTGCGAGAGTTGTTGGCTTTGTTAACAAACCACTCTGGAAGACATTGGCTGACTGAGCTTCACCAGCAAATGCTTGTGTCAGGCTATGTCGCATGTAGTAGTTAGGTCTAGAAATTCAGCTCTAATTTTGAGCTTTTTCTGAAACCCGTTTTCTATGTACATGTACAGAGTGAAGACTGAAAGTTGGTCAGCAATATTTCGGCCTTTGCAAAGGCCAGATTGGCTCAGATCAAGTTTATCCTCAATTTCTTGTTAGATTCTAAGAAGCAACAATCTTTCTAGCACTTTGGAACCCATGCAGAATAGGGCGGTTACGTTTTGGCTAGCAGTGATATTGTTCTGGATTTTGGATTACGAGGTCACTTTGCAGTTCTCCACAATCATGGAAGTTCACGTTCACTTTTCAGTGACATGATCAAGTACTCTACAAAGAAAACATTCAGTGAAAAGGGGACCAAGTTCTTAAAAGTAGAAAGGGTTCCATACTAAGGTAAGTAAGACAGATTCGATCCAGTATGAAAGGGCTTGCATAGTATAGCTCTTCAATACCTAATGATAAAGATTATGCTATTATTCCCTTCATTTGAGTGATAGAACGTTAAATGGCCTAACTGAGAGTCTTCAATTAAGTTTTATAAAATATTTTCGTGATATCCTTAACAAAACTACTTGCAATAAATGTCTGTCCTTTCGTAAATATCTGGGCGTTGTGCTATCTTTTACAGTTCATTGTCATTATCTGAGTAGTCAATGAATACATTTTCAGTAGATTCCACAAGATAAAACTCAGTCTGTTCTCAGTCAAAATTAACTACGAAACTCCTTCACGAGAACGGTTTCCATCTAATTGAAAGAAATGTCTGAACAGGGAAAAGAGTAAAGTCATCATCATGTTTATTCTTCTTCCTTCGGCTTATCCCATCAGGGGTCGCCAAAGCGGACTAGTGTTTTCCATCTGTGTCTATCTAACCATCTACATGTCCTCGTTCACCGAGTCTAAAAATCTCCTTTTCAGTTTCCTCCGTTTCCTCTTCCCAGGTAGTATCATGTTCATCACTCGCCTGCTCACACACTCCTTATCTCTTCTCATTACAACGGCCAATCTAACTTAACCTGGATTCCCTGATCTTATCACCCGGTTCTGCCGCTCTTAGAGTGTCTCGCACGATGCCATTCTTCACTTTATCCTTTCTGGTCTTCCTAATGGAGAATCTAAACGTCTTCATCTTATTGGCTTCCGGTTTGTTTTCTTGTTTTTTGGCGAGAGGAACTGTTTCCATGTCATACATCGTTCCTGACCGTATCATTTGTATTCTAAGCTCTCAATTATACAATTTCCCACTATTTACTTTTAGATCAATTGGCAGATTTAAACAAAGTGAATAGTTAACTCTGCTTTTTGTATCACCTTTGTTTCGGTCTCTTTTCATCCATGATACTTTAGCCACCTCTGTAATTCCTCAACAAGACAAATTTTAAGATCTTTATTTAATTGGCATCTGGGATATCGGAATCCCTTGCTACAATCACCGATACAACTGGTGTTAAACGTCATTTTTAATAAAAGTTTGTTCGCACGTTAATGCCAGAATCCTTTAAAGTTATTGTATTTGCAAACGTATGAAATCTGTATGTTGATGCGCTATTTCCTTATTAATTTCGCATAATTTTCAATAAGAATTAAAAAATGGTTATAGGATGTAGGATGAGCTTAACTATACGCAATGATGACAAAATTCTACTAAAGAGATTGCAGTGAATAGCACTGCCTATGCCATATTCATGAATGTATAGAAGAATACATCCAAGAATGTGTTTCCTTGTTTACTATTCAAAAAATCTCCAATTCATAAAATTTGAAATCTTATCAAAAAATAGATACAAGAGCAGAATAAAGAAAAGGAATAAAGAAGTGTAATCGCAATGTAAACAATGAAATAAAGAACCAATTACAGAAGAAAAATTCTTCGTATCTAATATGCGAGATAAAACATAACCTTGACATACCTCTTTTTGTATCTTTGTTATATTGGTCGACTGACGTCATTGATCTATTAGTGACGATGCCATTGCCAACTGTGAAGCTTTGAAATTTAGAAAACAGAGAAGTTGGGAATTCAGCAGCAATATAAGGTTTGGTAAATCCAATTTTGTAGCTGCTCTGATAATCACTTAAATTTGAATCTAGGTAAGAGTTTGGTGACCAAGATGGCGTTGGAGCTTTAATAATAACAATTTGGTGATACCTGGGGGGAAAAAATTGACAGCGTGAATAAGAAAGTAAAATGAAACATTCTGCACTGGAAAGAGGGGCAGACCTTGGTTTCTAAAGTGAACCATTTTTTGCTTGAGGTAAAATCAGAGATCTAATGCGTACATAATAAAATAGCTTTTTCAATTGCTTCCTCCCACTTACCTCTCTTTTTTTGATATCCAGGATTTTAGAAGGATTTTTCATGTAATTAGTTTATATTTTGACTTCTGTGTACCTAATTGTAACTTTATTGTTTTCCTTAGCTAAAGTTAAGTCGGTTTATTCTTTATTGTACAGGTTGACAGTCGTCTTGCTATGCCATTCTTCTCTTTTCTTTCTCTTTTAATGCTTTTTGCTGTTTTCTCTTCTCTGTGTCTATTTGCATATAGTTCCTCCTACCTCTAATCTATCTCTTAACCTCTTTTCTAGAAGTTTCGCTTGTTCCCATCTCACGGTATCTTAATACATGACCACAACATTTACATTTTTCTTATGTGTTTGATGTATCTTCTCATTTATGTCTCATTGCTGTACAGTTTCCCTTGCCCCTTTTTTCCTGTAATTATTACCTCCTATTACTGTATTTTCATGATCTGGTTGCTTTAGAATGGTTTAAGACAGTAGCAGTTTTAAGACCTTTATTTTACAAATTCTAACTTTTATTTCTTAAGAAAATGATGTTAGAATGCAAATATTGATATCGTAAAAGTAATGGAATATAGATGAAGACAATCTGGAATTGCAGAATAGTGAAAATAACAACATGATAAAAAGGTAATAAGCAAAAAGAAACTAATTCAACAAGTTAAATTAATTTAAAATTAATTAAATTAACTAATTCAATTTGACTTACTTGATTTTTGAAATGTCAAGGATGCCAGAAAAGTTGGAAAGGACAACTAACAAAGTAGTTGCCGAAAGTGAAGTTAATGCCATAATTTTACTGCAAAGGAGAATGAACAAGAAATTCATTATTTATTGATTGATTTACGAATATTTATACAGGATAAAAACGTTTCAATAAATGTAAAATTAAAATGTAATATATACAAATACTGTTATCAACACGTGTCCTGTTTAAAAACAACAACAACAAAAACAATCTGTAAAACAATAAGAACCTGATAAAAACTAGAATCTATAATTTTTAAAAATATCTTTAAAATTCATTTCTGTATATTTACTTCTAAGTTCAAGTGGGAGATCATTAAACACTTTACCTCCCATGTAATGAATCTTACCTAGTAGATAGTACAAGGGTAGAGAATATGAAAAAAGATATTCACTGGTTTACGCCCAACTGCCCAATTTTTCAGTGTGATAAAAAATTGACTGTGAACAAATATTGAGGACACAAAGGTCATTTTGTAAAACTCTATTCCAGGGGGTTAAGCCTTAGCTTTCACTTCGTTGGCCTCTCCCTCCCCTCCCTAGTTTTTACCTCCTATTGGCAACAAATGGGAAGTCATGCAATTAATTTGGCAATCAGGAGCAGTGGCGCTGGCAAGGAGACCAAGTGGTACCTGACCCCCAAAGAGCATCTTGATCGTGAAATTGGGAAACGGAACCTTTATTTTGTTAATACTTTTACCTCCAACCACGCCTCATAACACCTGAAAATCTGAGTAGCAGTGACAAAATCAAATTTCGATTTGGAGTAATATCCAAGCCATAAAATATCTTTTCAACAGCAACTTTGTGCCAAGTTAACCTTAGAATATCAATAAACTGATTTTCTTTTGACATATAATTTTAATTTAATAAGAGAGATCCAATTGGTTTTACTATCGATACAAAGTACGTACGAGAGACCTCAAAAGGTATTTAATGCTTGTACGCTTCAAAAGAACTGATCATTACCTCCAGAGTTAACCTCATTTTGACGTATTTCACAGCGCAGGTGATTTCAATGCGAAGCTGAAGAAGGGACATAGGAAGGAATACAAATTAAAGGATTAAAAGGTAAAGAGCATATTCAAAGAGAGAGAGAGTGACCTGANCAGTTTATTGATATTCTAAGGTTAACTTGGCACAAAGTTGCTGTTGAAAAGATATTTTATGGCTTGGATATTGATTTTCTTTTGACATATAATTTTAATTTAATAAGAGAGATCCAATTGGTTTTACTATCGATACAAAGTACGTACGAGAGACCTCAAAAGGTATTTAATGCTTGTACGCTTCAAAAGAACTGATCATTACCTCCAGAGTTAACCTCATTTTGACGTATTTCACAGCGCAGGTGATTTCAATGCGAAGCTGAAGAAGGGACATAGGAAGGAATACAAATTAAAGGATTAAAAGGTAAAGAGCATATTCAAAGAGAGAGAGAGTGACCTGATAACATCGCACAGAAAGCTGAAGCAGCAGCAAGGTGTCAGCACATGAAGGCATTGTATGGTCTCACCAAAGTACTAAACGATGGAAATGCAACAACTAAAGGTAAAAACAGAGGGATTATCACCAACAGTGACGACTGAAAAGAGCGAGTGAAAGAACATTTTAGTGAAACTCTCAATCACACCGAGCCACGAGAACCCCCTTCATAGAGGGAGACACAGTCGAGCATGAAATTACTGATATCAAAACAAACCTACCCACACGTAAAAAAGCTCTGGACACCATAAGAAATCTGAAGAACGGCAAAGTGGCAGGAAAAATATCACAGAGGCAGAACTACTAAAGGTTGACTAAAGGAACATCGACTTCTAGACAACATCTGGAGACAAGAGAAGACACCAGAGAGATAGAGGAGAGGCCTTACAGTCAAGCTGGAAAACAAAGCCCTAAATAACCGCCCGAACTGGCAGGGCATTAGCGAGTAAAATCCTGGGCTAAATTCTGGTTAACAGTATTAAGGCCGGGATAGACAGAAAACTGAGAAATGAACAGGCAAGCTACAGAACAGGAAGGAGCACTACTGATCAAATCTTAATTTTGCGGAATATCACTGAGCAGCCTAACGAATGGTAAGAACCATTGTATGTCAGCTTTGTCGATTTTTAAAAGACATTCAACTCAGTTCGCACAAAGAGCCTTTGGATCATAATAAAGATGTGCAAAATACCAGAAAAGATCATCGGAGGTGGTACCATAAATCTGAAAGCCAGAGTAGCCAAAGCACTAGCTGAGGCTTTTCATAACCTTTATAAAGACTTTTCTTATATATAGCTGCAAAACATGGAAGATGACCAAATCAACAAGATGACAAGAAACTAGACGTCTTTCAGATAAAATGTCTTGGGCGAATTCTGAGGTTAACCTGTCAGGAATACACATGAAACGAACTTGTATTGGAAAGAATTAGGATGAAAAGCTTGAGAAGTGAAGTAAGAGGAAGGAGGTAGGAGTACATCGGCCAAATCCTAAGGAAAGATACAGAAGACAACTGAATAACAGTCCAGGGTGTAAACTACCTACGCTTCAAGAGAATTGTGTAATGAAATCATTGAATATCATACATTAGTGACTGTCATTGAACGTTACATAATAGGTCTACTTTTGAATAATTGTTTCCTGTGTTTTAACTGTAAACTGGAGGCGCTCAATAAGAGTTTGAAATTAACATTCTTAGGATTTATTAATATTCTGTTTATTGCCTTTGTTTACTAAAGGAATCAAGTTGTGTAACAAACAACTTCGTGCAAGTAAACATGATTGCTGTGAGGTTTTGCACTGCACATTATTTCTCAAATCGACGTTGAACATTGTAGAGTTTTTTCTTTGTATTTCAAACTATTATTTTCAGGCATCAGAAAGGTATCACTTTTTGGAGTCATTGGATAACGTTTGATAAACTCATTATAATATTGTTATATTTCATAAGATAATATAATAGTATTAGTGCTACTTTCTTATTTGATCATTCATTTGATCCCCGATTACTCGTTATATTAAATCTTGCAAAACGACATTCATAACATTTCAAACAAATATGTGTTCCTTGAAATAGAAACANCAAGCTACAGAACAGGAAGGAGCACTACTGATCAAATCTTAATTTTGCGGAATATCACTGAGCAGCCTAACGAATGGTAAGAACCATTGTATGTCAGCTTTGTCGATTTTTAAAAGACATTCAACTCAGTTCGCACAAAGAGCCTTTGGATCATAATAAAGATGTGCAAAATACCAGAAAAGATCATCGGAGGTGGTACCATAAATCTGAAAGCCAGAGTAGCCAAAGCACTAGCTGAGGCTTTTCATAACCTTTATAAAGACTTTTCTTATATATAGCTGCAAAACATGGAAGATGACCAAATCAACAAGATGACAAGAAACTAGACGTCTTTCAGATAAAATGTCTTGGGCGAATTCTGAGGTTAACCTGTCAGGAATACACATGAAACGAACTTGTATTGGAAAGAATTAGGATGAAAAGCTTGAGAAGTGAAGTAAGAGGAAGGAGGTAGGAGTACATCGGCCAAATCCTAAGGAAAGATACAGAAGACAACTGAATAACAGTCCTGATCTTGGCCCCTGAGGACAGGGGAAAACAAGGAAGACCAAAACCTCGTGGAGAAGAACTGTTGAGAAAGAAAGACAAGTTGGTGGATAGAGATCATGCAACGAGGCATTTTTCCCAGCCTTCAACAGGGCAGCGTGGAAACAGATTGTGGAGTCCTTATGTGCCACTTTTCACAAAGTAGATAGGTAAGGCAACATTCATATCATATTTATATCGTGTCTTATTTATATATCAGCCTATTGTAACCAGCATTTCACTTGATTTATTGATTTTAGTTTCTGATGTTGGAACATGTTGCTTATTGATCTATCTAAAATAAAGACTTTGTTGCCTACGAAATATTGTGCCCCTATTATGCCCCTTTCGTCACAGCGTAACCCCTTCTTTTGCAGACCAGAGGGTGTAAACTACCTACGCTTCAAGAGAATTGTGTAATGAAATCATTGAATATCATACATTAGTGACTGTCATTGAACGTTACATAATAGGTCTACTTTTGAATAATTGTTTCCTGTGTTTTAACTGTAAACTGGAGGCGCTCAATAAGAGTTTGAAATTAACATTCTTAGGATTTATTAATATTCTGTTTATTGCCTTTGTTTACTAAAGGAATCAAGTTATGTAACAAACAACTTCGTGCAAGTAAACATGATTGCTGTGAGGTTTTGCACTGCACATTATTTCTCAAATCGAAGTTGAACATTGTAGAGTTTTTTCTTTGTATTTCAAACTATTATTTTCAGGCATCAGAAAGGTATCACTTTTTGGAGTCATTGGATAACGTTTGATAAACTCATTATAATATTGTTATATTTCATAAGATAATATAATAGTATTAGTGCTACTTTCTTATTTGATCCCCGATTACTCGTTATATTAAATCTTGCAAAACGACATTCATAACATTTCAAACAAATATGTGTTCCTTGAAATAGAAACATGACAGTTGTGTTGAGAACGAGAAATCCTGCAACTTGACATTCGAACAATCTAAATTACAATGGCACCTTACTTAATGTGTTTCTCCGATAGTGATGGTTAGTGCTGACATTCTATGCTGGGGGAGACACAAGCTAGACTATATGATGTTTAATGTACTTTGCCAGATATAAACTTTTAGTACAATCTAACAAAATAACTCTTTTTAAACTTATGTGATATGGAACTGCTATGAAAATGGAAAATGTTTGCAAATTTGTTACAATTACTTGTTCTGATCTTTATAAACCTCAATTTTATACAGCAAGAGAACAAAAACACTGCAAAGACTTTCAAGAATAATGTAAACAATATTGCAATACATTTTGCATTTCTAAAAATGCTTTGAAGTAGTTTCTTTGATGGAAACTTTCTTTTATTAGCTCAGATAAAAAAATGGTTAAAAACGCCACTTCTAGGAATGGGTCGAGGAAGATAAAATCGTGTGAATTTGAAAAATGTAATCAACAATTGGCATAGTTTTCAAAACTTTGATCTCCTGCTCAGAAATATGCAATGGCCTTTCAAGTCCATATGGTACTTGATTAGATTAAAAGTTTTAGAAATTGTTCGATTTACCATGGGCAGAAACCTTTTCTACTGTAAATCTTTGTCCGATTTATGGCAATTTCCGAGCACAAACTCACAAGAATTGAATCAAGAAACACACATGGATATCGTTTTAGCAAACTTATATCATAAATAAATCGTAGCTTTTTCCAAGTTCTACTCGCTTCAAAAGCTAAAACTTAACCAAAACAATAAGACTCTACTCTATTGCATAATATGATGAAACTATAAGCTTAAATTGGTTCCGGATTACAATGACGAATAAAGTTCTCGTGTACAATACTAATCCCCTACATAGTGAATAAGGGAAGTGAAACTTTGTTTATTCACTATGTAGGGGATTAGTATACATACGTTATAATGCTACGAGCGTTTGCAATACTTGAAGTTATCTAATGCAAAATAACAAACAAATATGCATGGCAGTATAGGAAAAAGCAAAATGAACTAAGCAGCCTGATTAACCAATTAAGTACGGGCCAATAACAGTATCAAATCGGGGTTCTTTAATTAAGTTGCATGAAAGAAGCGTGTTCCCTACTCCTAGATCCACACTGATCTGGGGTGGTAGGATCTTTAAGGGCCCAGTTACGAGTCAAATATCTTCTCTTGAGACAATCTTTTCTATATTGTCATCTAGTAGGGATAGTGTGCCTTAAAATTCTTTTAAGCTTTCGCTGGTAACCTTCTTAGTGTTGGCACCATCACAAAAATGCCATTCATCAATTGGCAATGACTTTTCTTATTTGTTTCTGTGTTACTAAGTGTTACTAAGATTGCGACCTCCCAAAATTTTGACACTGTTCATTTCAATATCAAGCAAGTCCCAAAATTTATCATACATTAAATAATCCATTGGCTTTCCGTGTTTTAGAGGGGCAAATGAAACCTTGTCCCTATTCAACTGATTGCTTTGAATGTAACTCCTGTGAAAGTTGCCCAAGTGCAGATGGGGACAAAAGTACTCGCCCACTTGGTAATTGCAGACAACGTGGACGACAAGGTATAGGTGTACTTTTTCATGTGAAGATAGAAAAAAAAACTACAAAGTGCACAATATCAAAACCTAGCTGAGTACGTGATGATAAAAATACTCTATTGGTAATGAAGTCAAATTATACACCGAGGTAAAGAGAAATTGATTGCAAATATTTTTTGTGCGGCAATGGCGCTGAGACCGCTGTGTGTAATGGCCACCACTATTACATGTTAATTGCTTCACTAAAAAGAAATAGTGCATCAATGATGCATCATTTTCCAAAGATGATCTACTCAGCATTACCTTTTTTAAATGCGAGCTGCATAGGAAGTCAACTCACAGTTAATATTATTTTTTTTCCTCTAATTTTTTTTTTAGAAATATCTGAAATATAATGCAAAGAATTTGAAGTGGTCAAGCCACTCAGAAATATTGGATTTGAAAAGATAAATTTTATCTTTAATCAGCAACTTTATATTTGCTTTTTCAGCTCACGATTGGATTCTCCTTTCACACCAGCACTTTGTCTACAACCCCTAAAAGGAAGAAATGACGTTTCGAACTAGTCAGGATTTAACCAATCCAACATAATCTTGCAACACTTTGCTGATAACGAACCGTCGGATAGGTGTAGCACTTGTCTAAGAATGAGGAGTAAATTTCACACTGCACGCTTCTCCTGAAGAAAAGCAGAAATGCGAAGCGAATTGTTTTGGTTCTTGAACAAAGAGAGATAACACATCAACAGATATTAGAGAGATCGATTTTGGGGTTTTCAAAGCTTTTGAATTTTGAGGTTTTGAATACGCTAAAATCTCGAGTCCCGCCAAATTCATTCTCTTTTTAAAAAATCGGTGGTCTTAATAATGACATTCCTCCTAATAAAACATCTAGCTTTTACAAGATATTTTTTGCCTCAGTTGAGTTTATTTAACATTTTGATCAAAACTTAAAATCGACACTGTTTGAATAAAATTAATTCTCCAGACAGTGAAAGGGCTAAGCAATCTACATATTTACTATATTATTCATATGTCAATTAAATTAAATTATTGAAAATTAATTCATTTTAGTTCTTTTCCCACGACTACATCATTAAAAACCAACTTTTCGAAATTTGGTACAGAAAGAACTTGAGCCAGAAAGAATTTAATAACATTTTTCTTTTGTTACCACAAAAGCGAAAAAAAACCCTTTGCAAATGCTAAAAGCTTTGAAAGTGATCTTGTTTGACTCTTGTGTGATATTGAGCTGATTTAAAAAATGTTTTTTCATAACCATAAAAATATAATTTCCAATACGAGAAAGTGTAGGGTTTTTTAACACATTTTCCAAAAACACCTTCTTTTTGTCAATACAACTATTTTGCTTAATGACGCTTTTCAAATGTAACTTTTATATAATTAAGTAAAAAAAAGCAAGTAGAGTACCATCTCTTGTAACAACCTCCTATGGACTAAGGAAGCATACACTAATTACGTGTTGAGAAATGCCCATCTCAGAGAGTTCTGCTCTGTTAAAATTTTGCTTTTGTTGTCAAGTCCCCGTCCATTCCTTCCAAAGATTAGGAAGTCCAACTCATTTCAAGTTCATTCCTATGAATTCCCCAAATTTCACTGTGCTCTCTGTGTGTGCACATGGATTTATTTTCAATGACCACCCTTGCCCTGTAACAAAACAGTTCAGAAGCCTGGTTTTTTATGTTTATTGTGGCTCTGCTTCCTTAAAACTATCCCACTGTTTGAGTTATGTGTGGGTTTGATGTTTTCAGCAGATCACCTTGGTGATCAAAACTAGCGTAATTCATGATCACAAACTATAAGAGGTTCTGTTTATATTTTGAAAAGTGAAAACCACTACTTCTGAAGAGAAAACTTCACTTCGTTAAATCTGCTTTTGGAAAGTTTGACTCTTTTTATTGTGCTAGAAATACCGTACTCCTGAAGCCATTTTGTCTCTCTTTAAATCGACCACCCAGCCAGCTCCTCTCTTTTCTCATCTTGATGTTTCTTGGTCAGTTTCAAAGACATGATTTAAAAAATTATCAGTCTTTATCTCACCGACGACGTTTGACTTGTTTTAATCTTTCCTCGAGGTATTATCATGCGACGTGCTCTGATGAACTTCCCCCGCTGGTAAAAACTCAGCTTCTTGCATGTCGTGGGACTCGTTACTCTCAACCTTTTCTCCCTTGTTGTGATCAATGGACGTTCTTCCCTTGCAGACTTGAATATTTTGAAGGACAACGCATTTCTTGGCCTAATTATTCCCTGTCTCTCATCACTCTGTTTTTCACACTTGCATATACTTGATGGTTCTTATTAAAACAAAAAATACACCCCCGTCCTCCCCCCTACCCCCCCTAAAAGAAACCACGTCCATTTGTTTTCACGAAGCTGAATCATTATGCAAATGAAATTCCAGACATTATTTTGTAAAAAGCATTGCAGAGAATACTTATCGGTTTTATTCCTTTTTCAGAACGAAGTCCTAACTATTTACAACAGGACAGTTTTTATCTCCATGAACTATTTCAAAATAATTGTATTATTCTGAAAAAGATTTCATTCCCTGAAAGTCTCCTCTGAACTCCATAAATACTGGTATTATAGAAAATAACATTACCTAACTCGAATAAATAATACTGATACTTCTCCCATCGTCAGAAGTATCACCCGAAACGTAGAAAAAAAAGGAAAAAGCTTACGACTCATAACATGATAAAGCTCTTACATCTATGACTCAAATGTTGATTAATTCCAAATATCATCATTCCAGTCAACAGAAAATGACCTGATAATATAAATATATATAAAAAAAACTCAATCTGCAGACAGTAGCGTTTCGGCATTTGTGGGCTCATCAGTGCAGCACAGAGCTTCTGAGACATAAATAGGTAAATATGTATATTATATATATAAATATGTATGTTATCTGCCAACAATGGCATGACGCTGCTGCTTCTGATAATATATATATATATATCTATATTTATATATATATACATATATATATATACAATCAGTTGTGCCGCCTTTTCTTCATGTATCCATTTGCTGTTTAGTTGGTAAAATTCTTATTTGGAAGACAAAAACTCAAATATTCAATTTTTAAATAAAAGGTGAGCAGTTATAATATATATTTTTATCTCTTATATATAATATACAAACCAAAAGGGTAGATGTAATACACTTCTAACTAGTTAACTAGAACATCGATTGACAGCCAGCTTTTAGTATATTCCAAGAAAATATTTGATGAAAAAGTAAAATTCATATGAAAAACAATTTAAAATACATAAAAACTTATGGAGTGATTAGAAAAGACAAATCTCTACACCTACCTCTTCAGCAGAGTTATATGCTAAAGTGAATTAAGAAAGATAGAAGGTTGACTTTTTGTTTCAAAATTGTGAGTCGTATATCTAGTGGCTTTTGATTTTGTACAACTAAAACACATGCTTTTATTCTAACTGATAAACAATAACCTGATTTGGAAAGACAATCAATCTATGAGAGTAAATGAACAAGGCATAGCGATACTTAATGTAGCGTAACTTCTAAGAAAATACTTGTGGAATGTTTTTGTATTTGTTTTTGCTGTACCTAATGATAACAGCAGAGTGTAGGATGCTTTAATATAATAACAAAAGCAAGCAAGCAATATTAATCAACCCTCGATGCTTTGAAAGTATCAAGAATCTTCATCACAATTGAGAGGTTTCACCGTTCTTCAGGTAAAATGATTATCAAATGGATGCATCTATCTCTGAAGAACACCATCAATAAACCATCTACAAAGAATACAAAGCCTATCAAAGGAAATGTAGAAAGGATATGGAATGCCTTAAGTACTTTATTCAATCTATTGAATTCCCTCTTTTTTATTTTTAACGCCCACTGAAAGTTAAAGAATGAATTAAAACCCCGAGCATTGTATAAATCAAATATGATATTTTGTTCGTAATATTAGAAATGTTTTAAATTGTGGGAATGAATTTGAATTCAAAAGTGGTTGTCATGACTCAAGTTAGTTGTTGAAACCCATCGAACATTCTGTTAGTAATGATTTTTAATGGTAGGGGTTCCTTCTTTATTAGTTCTACCTTTAAGCCGAAGTAGCTGAGTGGTCAACAATCAGCTGACAACGCAAGAGTTTCCCCGCTTCGAGTTTCAAGACTCCCTAGGTAATCATCATCATTGTCATTCGTAAGAGTTAACCCAGAGCCCCACAAGAGCCCAATCGGCCCTCAAAACCAGCGTCAGTGACGCAAAGGTCAAATTTACAACTGGCAAAGATCAACTTGACATGTTGAAAAGAAAATGAAAAAAAAAATATGTTCTTCTCCCCAATTCTTCATCAAAAGCAGCATATTTATCAATAACAAGAGCAAAAAATTGGACAGCTGATTTTGACTATCTCTCAGGGGCTTTTTTAAAAAATGGCACTGGTTTCCTTCTGTCCCTTGAATGATTGAACAAATGATCTTTGTTTGATGAAGATGTCACATCAACACCTTCATTTGATGAACCAACTGTTGACATTTTGATTGTCATATCGGTCTGCTGGAGTAACATCTTTTTATTTAAAACCTTATATAATTAAAATTAAAAACTAATTCTCATATTTTAACTATACTCATTTAAAAGGAGAAAAACATACAACATTGTTATTTTCATAATTGGTGTTTTTATCTTTTTACTTTTTGTAAGAATAATGACACTGTCTCCGACGGTGAAGATCTTCGTGTCATATTCAGGCTACCCAGAGCGCAATGAGTGATTGTCAAGATTCTGTTCATATTTCTTCTCCGTAAAAATGCATTGTGCGTATTTCTATGTCCTGTACTTTGATTTTCTCCTCCGTTGAGTTCTAATGTCGTATAAGTACGGTTGAAATATTTTCATTTTATTATCAAAGCAATCATTCCTTATAGCTTCTTCACTCCTGTGTATTTCATTTATTGTATCACTGTGAAATTTTCATTTGTTCAACTGTTTTTACTTGGTCCCACAAAGGGCAGAGATTTTTAACACAATATTATATATACCAGCCATTTTCACTGCTTGGCGTCATTTTCTTAAAATTAAATATGTTATTGGTTCAATGAAATACAAGGTGCAGTGTGAAGCAGAGCCCAACTTATCAGTCATAATTTTCTTTGTACAAATAAAGTATAACAAGGGATGATTTTCTAATCATTGAGCAACTGAACTGATTGGCCGCTCTGAATAAACACAAGACTGTGTCATTACTTGTGATGGTGACATGTCCTGCAATGGTAGCAGTGCAAAGAAGAATAGCATTCCTCCATTTCTGCTTTTTGTTTTGAAAGGTATTAATCATAGCAAAAGTAGATAAAACAAACTATAAATACTTTGCTTTTCTGTTCAGAGAATGGATAATTAAATTGGTTTTATGGAGAGTCAAGGTCTGTCCAGTAGACCTTGACTCCAGGTTGAAATGGTATGGGCACGTGATGAGGAGGAACCCGATAAAACAAGGGTGGCAGGTGACAGTCCAGGGTAATAGGAGCAGAGGCAGGCAGAGGCTGAGATGGAGAGATGTTATAAGGGAGGACATGAGGCAAGTTGGAGCAGATCCGGAGGACTACAAGGAGCGCGAAAAGTGGCGCAGACTGTGTCGAGCGGCCGACCCGTCTTAGTGATGCAACAAGACCGCAAGAAGAAGAAGAAGAAGAAGAAGAAGAAGAAGAAGAAGAAGAAGGTCTGTCCAGTCTATTAAGGAAAAGATTGTTGAATGAAATAGTTGTTTTTCTTGCCAAAATTGTGATCTAATTTTTGTGTTATGTTCAGATGTTTCTCTCACTTGTATACCTGTGTTGTTGTGATACGTTCTTTTTACATATTTAATATCATTCACAGTTGAACCTCGATTTTCCGAACAAGAGGGGCTGGAAGCAATTTGTTCGGATAACTGATTATCCGTAAACAAACAACACCTTACACGATATTCATGTACATGTATTTATGTTAGAACACACGTTTACATAAATATTTACTCGGACCAGAAGATCATGCTTGGATAATACGAAATTCGGATAATCGGTGTTCGGATAATCGGTGTTCAACTGTATCAATAAAACACCTTTTTGACGAGATTATTTTTGTAATATATAATTAACACCAAAAGCAGCGATGGGGAATTCTTACTAATGAAAGATTGATAAAATTAATAATTCTATTATGCCCTGGAAAAGGTGGGTTTAACCAACAATCTCCTTGGGAAATGATCAGTTATTTCAACAAATAAAGGAATATTGCTTTGGAATCTAAGAAACAATGAAAGAAACTAATTTGTTTCAATTAATTTGCTACACATTACCTTAATAATATTCTTTTTGTTTTAAAATGAGTTCCTCAAAGGCTAACTATCTAAGTGTTTGTGTGCCCAAATGACTAACCAGAGAAGCAAATTAACGAACCTTGGAGTTATTGGAGAAAGAAAGAAAGAGAGATAGATAGATAGAGAGAGACGAGAGAGAGAGAGAGAGAGAGAGAGAGAGAGAGAGAGAGAGAGGAGGGGGGGGGAGAGAGAGAGAGAGAGAGAGGGGAGAGAGAGACAGACAGAGAGGGGGGGGGGAGGTGTGTCATATACACACCCAGCGGTGTATAAGAGCAAGGGGTACTCAGATGACCAGCTAGCGCGCGAGCACCCACC
>RDPX01000367.1:175621-234088 GCA_003991215.1 Morbakka virulenta
TGTGTGTGTGTGTGTGTACAGTAGACATAAGGGTATGTGCTGGGCAATGGGGTAGGCCCATTTATTTCAGTTTACATCACAAATATACCCTCTCAATATTTTCAGCCTTTAATGGAAGACATTGGATGTGGGAATTGGCTGATTAATTGCCAAGTTGTGTCTTTAAGTGGAAAATTGGGCACATTAACACAGGAAGTAAAAAAAGCATGGTGGGCAAATTGACAGACACCAAACATGGAAAAGACGGGTGACCAACAAGGATTTGCTATTCTAATACCTTAAAAAATAAAAGAATAATCGTAAAGGTTTTCCCTCAAACTCCTAAATGCAATCATAATGTCACAAGTACAAGAAAAACAACCCCAGTTTCATTGCAACTTCAATTTACTTGCATTGCATTGGTCAGGGTACTCATCTTTATGAATTGTATTAAGGCATAAACACAATAAACAATACCATGCACTGTACCTCAATTGTATTATTCGTGACTGGTATCACTGAGTTTCATTAAAAACTGGCGCTTTTCAATGTTTTTCCAATGAATAAAAAAAGATCTGGTTCAGATTGTAAAGCATTTCAAACAGAAGCAAAGCAAACGGAAGTAATATTCATCTTTTAACTGTATAACAATTTGATATCATTTTCCGTCGTCGTTTCTTATTAGTTGTGGATCAAGTTTCATATTTCTCCAAAACACTATTGTTACTAAAAGGCAACAAAGGTCTATTAAAAAAAAATTGGCCAACCTATGGGAAGGGCGACTGGCAAAATGGCCTGACATGAGCAACCCAAGACTGAAGCGTGCAGCTAAAAGTGAAAGAAATTAAGTTGAAATTTTTGTTTGATTGATAGAAAAATAGTAAAACCTTACAATGGTTTGAGATGCTGGTTTATTAATAGTTGACTTGTAATAATTTCCCCGTCTGTTTGTTTATGTGAAATTTAATGATGCTACACTTTCTCAAAGTCAGATACTCGAAAGAAATAACCTACTTTTACAAAACTAAACTTTTTAAATATACCAGATGGAAGCCTATATTCCTGTAGTTAATATAGGTACTTGTTCATTAAGCATAACTGTTTTTCCTGTGCTGGTATGATACGCGGCTTTCATCTTCATAGTTTTGTGAAAGAATATTTAAAAGTTGTGGAGGTTAAAAAGGCTGAACACCCACGCACTTTGTCCAAGGCAAAACTATTGGAATGTGGTCAAAAAGAAAGTGTAATGAAGTGCGCATTTATTGTTACCGCTGAAGTTAAAAAAAATAGAAGAGGAAAAGCATTGTTTTATCTACAATCACCTTGCTCAACAACTGAGTTCAACCGCTAAACAACAGAATGATCTTATTCTTGCTTAGCGAAAGGAAGAAAGAAAAGTTAGGAGTAGAATCACCTCTTTCTTAAAAACCTGTTTTTCGATAGCTGAGCTAATCGATCCTTTCATTATCACATCTTCACAAAGCTCTGTATGTTTCAGAGAGAACGTCGATGTTCGTTGTTTATGGTACTTTCTGTGGATTTAATTGTGAAACTATGGTAGTATCGATTTGATAAGATCTACATCCGAAGCTTACGTATGTGGAAGTAGACCTGATTATGTTTTTCATTCCCTCTTCAAGTCGAGTATCACACTATAAACACAAATACTCTGGACGCAGCTTAACTTAAACGTATCTTAACCATAGATTTATTGAAATATTTAGTAGTTGAGATCTGAACTTTTTGTTCATTGATGATAAAATTCTATTATTTGAAGTGACTACTTGCTATAGGTCATATATATATATGATACAAACGGAAGTACATTCTGAAGACACAACTTGAATAAAAAAAAAAGAACAACAGCCAGTGTTAACTTTGCATGATTTCATGACATAAATATAAGGTAAATACGATTTATACTAAAAAAAGAACGAATTGCTTTGTTTACCCTTTCTGCTTGTGGTAAAACTATATCTTGTTAACATACTACTTCAAAAGAACATGCAAAGAACGAACAAGCTATTTCATTTTATAATGATATAAAAATACCCTTACAGCTATCATATCTCTACAAAGTATTGTATTCACAAATGAGTAAGTAGATATTTAATTCGTTCCCAAAATGCCTCCAGCTTATAAGGAATAGAATACCTT
Organism: Morbakka virulenta; assembly: GCA_003991215.1. NCBI lineage: Eukaryota > Metazoa > Cnidaria > Cubozoa > Carybdeida > Carukiidae > Morbakka > Morbakka virulenta. Next base: position 177,758 of record RDPX01000367.1, read on the forward strand.
GGCAGTGTGCAAAGCTGCTTTGCACTTGCAAAGACTATCAATGAAAAAAAATCTTGCACCATGTGTAAGATAAATAGATAATATTTTAGTTACATTAATGTTCATTCTTACACTTACCTCTTGCAGCTTTGTTGTTGACGATTTTCTTTCTCCAATATAATATTCTGACATGTCTAGGTAACGCTTGTCAATATCATTAAACAAGAGTACAAAGTTCTGTCAAGATCAAGATCAACCTCTTTGTAATAGAGACAATATGATTTGCATGGCTGCTGATTCAAAGCCATTTCAGTCGCATTCTTGAACTTTTCGAGACAAAGGCTTGAATACTGTGATGAACGTTACTCCGCTAATTACAAGTAAAAATGAGGAAATCTCTTTTTGTTGGAAATAAAGGATAGGGATCTTATAAATTGTTAGTTGGCATTTTCTTTGTGTAGTTTTATTTGGTTTGGTGATGGTGACCTTTTCAGTGACAAGAAAAAAGATTACCTCCAAATTCTTTTGCTAATATGGATTTCATTTCTCTTTGATCCTAATACTTCATTTTCCTGTAATTTCCTCTGCCATGACGAAAGATAATAAACAGTCTATATTATTTTTATGGTAAAAAACTCCAAGTGTTTCTGGGGATTATTAGCTGCCAGTTGTCATCGTCTGATGTCATGTAACTCCAAAGAAGAAAACAAATTCTATGTGGGAAGAACAATCTCATGTGCATACGATTTAAAATGGTCATCTTCTGTACACTTATTACTTACACACTTATTAATGAGATCATTGAGACAAAGTAAAGACAAATTATCATTCGATTTTAGAAGAATTTTTTTAAATAAGAAATTTAACTTGTATATATAGTGTGAGTATATCTAGTATATCTATATTTATTTCTCTTTTTGCATCCATAACCTCTTAATCTCATATTGAAATGGTTTGAGCTGCTTTTTTGTCCGAGGTTATTGTGTAAGTTCGACCCCCCTCCCCCTTTGACTCCATGCAAAGGTGTTTCAGTAACAGTCCCATTTCAGAGTAGAACTATAAACTGCATGTCTCTCTTAAATACCCATAGTGACTCCATAGAGTCTATATGTTTTCTTTGGAATACCTTGTTGATGTATTCACTAAATGATGTGATGACAAATGTTGTTGTTGCTGTTAGATGCCATCAAGTCTTTTCCAATTTCTGGTGACTTGGGCTATACTAATAATTACTTTCATGGACGTGTCCATGTATTTGTTGAACGGATTTTTCTGTTGCCTTGTTTAGACCATCGATCTCTTGTTGGCCTCTTCTCCTTATTCCAAGAACTTTGTCTAGCGTTATTGTCTACTCCATTTATTTGGCTTTTATGACTTAACAAAGGTATGACAGCCTCAGTGTGATTTACACATTTATACACACAAATGCATAAAGGTAGCTAAAAATATATATAAGGACCCAATTGAGTCAAACTAGTACCTATGGCTTTCATACCCACATCTTTGCCTCCTAAGATATACATATATGAATCAATATATACTTAAACTTCATCAAGGGCCTTCCAAAACCTGTTGAGAAACGGGGGGTGAGTGTTGGGCCAGCAGCCCCACCCCGTAGAAATCCCTGAGGAACAAAAACATCGACGACAACACAACAAGCAAAAGACCTGGGAGAAGGGGGCTTCTGCAGGGAGGAGTATGAGGTGCTGTAGTGAAAGCTGAGAGGAACCTTGAACACTGAAGACACTTCTATCGACCAGGAACATTTTAGACATAGGAACCTGAAACATCAGAACAGTGCACGAGACAAGAAAGACAACCCCGACAGCTGCAGAAATTCAGAGCTACAACCCTGCTCTGCCTGCACTTTACAAAGCCAGGTGAAAGCAGTCTGAACAGAAAAGACTCCTATTAGAAGAGCTGCTGATATATTTTGGACATGAAGAGGAGGGCCAACTCTTATTCCAATGGTGTGGTCTTTAAGCTTGGTAAGGAGGCAAAAAAAGGAACTTATTGAATTGGAAGCAAGAAAACCAAGATTAATTACAGCTTTCTGCAAACCAGAAATAGGAAATCGCTAGGACCAGACGAGGTTCCAGTGAAAGCAGCCAAGGCAGACCAAGACCTATCAGTAGGTGTGGTGTAAGAGTTGTTTGAAAAGATTTAGTGAAAAGAAGATATTCCAAAAGGCTGGAAAGAAGGGCATCTGTTTTAGATTCTAAAGAATGGAGCCCTCAAACATTTTCCAAACCACAGAGACATAACACTACGTCTGTTTCTGGAAAGATATTTGATAGAATTGTCTTGGAGACATGACCGAGGTAAGTAGAAGAAGGCAATTCGCTATGGCGACCCATGAAAAGGGAAACGCCAAAAGAAGAAAAAGAAGAGGAAGTCATCGAGAGTTTGAAGGGACCTGTGGATCAGAGGTTTGAAGCAGGCTTCCGAAATAACAGACGAAACAGACAGACAGAATTGCGAGTTCGCGAGTCATAGTGAAGCACTCCCTTAACTCGACCTCCACACTATGTGAAGTTTGTGGACAATATGAAGGCGTTTGAAAGTCTGGAGAGAGAGAGAGAGAGAGAGAGAGAGAGAGAGAGAGAGAGAGAGTTGAAAGTAATGAAAAATTACGAAATTCCTTGTTTGTCAACCTTATCATAAAGCCATAAGAGGGAATATCGTGTAAAGTTGTGCATGAAGAACAGTTGTTAAAGAGCAAACATACAAGAATAAAATTAAAAAAATGGAATTGGAATTACAAAAATAGTTTTACCTTTTTTTATTTAGATTTGTGTCCACTACTTAATGCAGATTGGAAATCGATAATAGCATTGGAAGTAGCGATTTCAGGGAGCAATGGCAGCAGCACACATAGGGGCACACCATGGCTGGCTGTTTGGTCTCTGTTGGAATTTCTTACAAGGTATAAAACTCTCAATACCAGCGATTAACCAACTAGATATATCAGCGGCAATATGGGACACGTTCTTTTTGAAAATTGAACACAAAGGAATTTTAGAGATAAAAGATCTAAAGCTATCCTAATCAATCTTTGTGTATTGATACACACTGCGATGGAAAGGGACATCAGAGGACTCTTTCAATTTAGATTTTGGAAAAAATGAGTGATCAGAAGACTCCAAAGGAGATAGAACAGTGGATGTACACTGTTCTGGGAAAGTTGTCAGAAAAAGATCAAGAAGGCTAGCAAAATTTCCTTCAATATCAGGTACGTGGGTTGATTCATCTACAACTTGGGTGAACTGATACACAGAGGAAAAGTCATGACAAAACCTTCCTTCATCATCAGTCTTGTTGGAATAAACTAGCCATTCGTCATTGTGAACATTAAAGTCACCACAGATATGAATGTTATCAGAAGGATATTCAGACAGGATCTTGTCAATTTTTTCCGAGATTTGTTCAATGACAGTAACTTCATCATCTTGGGGACGATAGAGGGCAAAGATGAAAGAAGTGCTGTGAATAAGAGCTACACAGAAACACATATAAGGTAACTCAGGATCTTCATTAACGTCAACCCAGGAAAAAGTTTACCTCCAGCACCCTTATTAGTGATATGGTTTCAAAGAAAGAAAACCACCATAGCATCTCCACGTACCACGCACAATAAACAACAACTGACCCTGAAAACAGCAATTCTGCCCCCTTTGTCAGAAACATCACCAATAGAGTATGAGGACTAAAGGACAAAATAGGGAAAGTGAGAGTTACGAGGCTGCTGAAAGTAAACACAAGGTCCACTTTCTACTCTCCATTAGTGCGGATGGCCGTTGGCTCCAATAGAGCTCCTCCGCCCTTTGACAGCTCTTGTTTTTAGTGCTTCTGGGTGTCCTGCCTGATCTGGGTGCCAGTTTAGTCGCCGACAAATCGACCATGAAACAGGTAGTACTAGTCTACATGGTACTAGTAGCAGGTATGAAAACAGACCTGACCTCACTTGTAAAGCTTTCTTATTGAGTTGTAAGCTGTCTTTGGTTTCGGACTAAGATTTTTTCACGTGTTGGATCTTCTTCTTTAACTCTCTCTTCCTCTGTGTGTCTCTCTTTGTGTGTCTCTCTCTGTGTTTCTGTCTGTCTGTCTGTCTGTGTGTGTCTCTCTCTCTCTCACACACACACACACACACTCACTCTCTCTCTCTTGCTCTATTGACTTGGTTTTACAACTGCTGGAGTTCTTCAGTCCTGTATGGACTGTAGTTTTTGATCTGATATTATCATATTATCATATATTATCCGATCAATATATTATCATATATTGATCTAATTGTATCATTGAATCTTGAGACGATGCCATAAATTGGATTGTTGGTTGATTAAAGAGGTGTAGTTTGATTAGAAAGAGGCATTTTAATTGCTATTATTCTAGGTTTGATTTGAAGGACTTACGAGGGCAACCGATGCTATCTATATATTATATAATCAGGTTTGTCAAAGTCAACAATAAAACTTTAAGCTGGCCTTGAATTAATATGGCCCTTTCGACATACGATTTGCCAGGAATTAGCAAAAGAGTGTTGTAGAGATTGGAAAGTCTTCAACTGTGTTTCTCCTTGCATTTATTGATGTAGATCCGGTACCGTATTTTTGTTTGGGTCGTATTTATAACCATTTCCAACGATTTATTGCTGGCTTTTAATCCCAAAAGATCATCCACTGCAAAGGAAAATGGTAGAATAACTACCTGTTGCTAAGACGATCCAAAGTAACAACAATGTTGTGGATACCTTATCTAGTGTTTCATGTTTACATTATAAATGAAAATTCTTCTATTTCATTTCTTTTGTGGATGAGTTTAAAATTGATTTTCTTTTGTTCTCTCGCTTCTCCAATTTTTTAATCGAGTATTACTATGTTTCATTTTGTTGTTTAAGTTTCAAACAAAACTGAATCTGAAAAACTCATTTTGTGCACTTATCTCTTTACCNTCTGGGTGTCCGGCCGGATCTGGGTGCCAGTTTAGCCGCCGACAAATCGACAATGAAACAGGTAGTACAAGTCTACATGGTACTAGTAGCAGGTATGAAAACAGACCTGACCTCACTTGTAAAGCTTTCTTATTGAGTTGTAAGCTGTCTTTGGTTTCGGACTAAGATTTTTTCACGTGTTGGATCTTCTTCTTTAACTCTCTCTTCCTCTGTGTGTCTCTCTTTGTGTGTCTCTCTCTGTGTTTCTGTCTGTCTGTCTGTCTGTGTGTGTCTCTCTCTCTCTCACACACACACACACACACTCACTCTCTCTCTCTTGCTCTATTGACTTGGTTTTACAACTGCTGGAGTTCTTCAGTCCTGTATGGACTGTAGTTTTTGATCTGATATTATCATATTATCATATATTATCCGATCAATATATTATCATATATTGATCTAATTGTATCATTGAATCTTGAGACGATGCCATAAATTGGATTGTTGGTTGATTAAAGAGGTGTAGTTTGATTAGAAAGAGGCATTTTAATTGCTATTATTCTAGGTTTGATTTGAAGGACTTACGAGGGCAACCGATGCTATCTATATATTATATAATCAGGTTTGTCAAAGTCAACAATAAAACTTTAAGCTGGCCTTGAATTAATATGGCCCTTTCGACATACGATTTGCCAGGAATTAGCAAAAGAGTGTTGTAGAGATTGGAAAGTCTTCAACTGTGTTTCTCCTTGCATTTATTGATGTAGATCCGGTACCGTATTTTTGTTTGGGTCGTATTTATAACCATTTCTAACGATTTATTGCTGGCTTTTAATCCCAAAAGATCATCCACTGCAAAGGAAAATGGTAGAATAACTACCTGTTGCTAAGACGATCCAAAGTAACAACAATGTTGTGGATACCTTATCTAGTGTTTCATGTTTACATTATAAATGAAAATTCTTCTATTTCATTTCTTTTGTGGATGAGTTTAAAATTGATTTTCTTTTGTTCCCTCGCTTCTCCAATTTTTTAATCGAGTATTACTATGTTTCATTTTGTTGTTTAAGTTTAAAACAAAACTGAATCTGAAAAACTCATTTTGTGCACTTATCTCTTTACCCAACTCCAATTGTATTTTATTAATACCGGTATTGTTGTTTTTTTTCCAATATTTATCCTTTATTTAAGGCATACACTGTGATCAATACACCTACAACTGAAATGAATAGCACTGAATATGTTATCTGATCTTCCCACACCGACAATACTATCAACACACCCACATACATTACTTGAGAACTAAAGAAACAAAATTCATTCAAGCGTTTTTGTGCTTTGGCATAAAAACACTTAGATAAACTTTGACATGTATATCTTTAAGAACTCTTGGCAGACCACAGACTGAAAGATAAAGACACAATTTATGAATCAGTAAAAGTGTACTATATTTTTCAGTAATATCACGAATGCATACTTGTAAATCTGTTTCCGTGCTTAGTTCATTGTTATTTTTCTGGATGTTTATTTCAGGAAAGGGTTTGTTCCATAGCATTACTGTCATCTATAGTCTCTTAAGATCTTAAAGTCACTGTTCGATCATCAGCCCGATGTCCCAATTCCTTTCAGTCATTTTATTGGGCCATGTGCCTCTCTTTATTGATAGTCCAAATGAATCTTGGCTAATCTACATCCGGGATATTTTAGGTCTACCCCCGCTCTCTTTCCTCTTGTACATAAACAAATTGTTTGTTTATAAAATAGAGTTTTGCATCTTCCTTCTTTACATGGGCAAATTGTTTTGCTGTCTTTTCCTTGCTATTGTTATTCACATTTTTACATTTCCGACGTTTTATTATTTCCTGTTACCAATTGATTAATTACGTGAGATGTGAATGATATTTGTTCTCGTAGATTTTTATTTCATTTTTTTTCAAATATTTTGCTTTGCTCTCTATGTGTAACCAAAGATTTGCAATTTTTTCAACAAGATGTTCAACGCAATTCAGCTTGAATAAGTTGTTAGAAATTACTAAAAAGGTATCTTTACAATTTGCTTGGTTCAGGCCATCCTTTTCGTCACACATTGGTTGCCATGTGTGCTTGACACGAAGTCCTTCGTTCGAATCTGGGGAATTCTTGTTAGGATTGTTGATAGGATTCTTCCAGACAACATAACGTTTCTCTACCCAATACAGATATTTTATCAGAAAGGTTAATGAGGGAAAATGGTGACAGAGCGAAAAAGAAATCTCTGAGATTCAACTGCAATAATATGGAATGCTTGGCCACATAAAAAAACAGAATGCCTGGTCATACAAAAAAAAGGCAGCCCAGTCTGTACGCTGAAGGTAAGCAATGAAGTCATAAGACAAGTTCCATCTTTCAACTATTTAGGCAGTTTGATGACGGATGTTGCTCAATGTGCTCAGGAAATCAAGAAGGGGACTACCCAGGCAAAGGCAAGTTATATGAAAGTCAACGGGGAGGGGATACTCAAAAACAGCAAGCTATCAATCCCAACAAAGCTATGAATCCTTAAGTGCTATGTGTATCCAGTGTTGACATACAGGATAGAAACAAGGAAGCTAACATCCGAGGCCCAGAGAAATTTGGATAGTCGCGAAATGTGGTTTCTAAGAAAGATGCTAAAGATCAGATGGTCTGATAGGATAAGGAAGGAAGAAGTCTAAGATGAGCAAGAGTGAAGCGGAACCTAATCAAGCAAATTCGTATTCAACAGTTAAACTTCTTAAGACGTCACGAGAAGGAAGGGGCTAGAAGAAATAGCAATAAGTGGAAAAATAGATAGAAAAATAAGCAGAGTCAGGAGGCGAGTGATGTGGATGAACTGTACGAGTGAATGGCCGGAGGAGTATGGTTTCTATCATGCAGAACTTCTACGAATGATAAGAGATAGGAGTATGTGGCAGGAAATGATCGCCTACGTTCACAGCGGATACTTCACCTGAAGTGGAAGAAGAAGAAATGAGCAACAATGATCCATGGTAACGTTTCATCGTGATTAATACAAAATGACTGTGGATACCAAACAGGGTAAGCCTATTAAACCATGTCATGAATTCCTAAATGGTCCCAGCGGTGTAGGTAGATCACAAGTTATCAAGTCAATCAATTCTGTTTGTGTGTGTGTGTGTGTGTGTGCGTGTGTTTGTGTGTGTATATGCTTGCTTGTTTGTGTAAGATTCATTACGTTACCGTATCAATTTTTTTAGAGCATGCAGTTTTGAACAAAGCTAATACCATGAGCTGTACCATCAATAGTATATTTATTGTAATTTTTGAGAATCCTTCATCAGACCCATCCGACTTGTTCTTTGATTAGAGTAGATTAAGAAATGGGCTTTTAAAACGTCTAGAGGGTAATTCCTTAATACGTTTACCGAAAATAAAACTCCATAACAGTGTAAATCTGCAGTATCCAAGTGGTGTTACCGAAATAAATGTTATAGATGACACCGGCTTAAATATGTGGCATGGAAATACTTCTCAGCTGGGTTTTCTGTACACACTCACTAGATAGAACGGCCAGCATGCAAACACAATAAATTCAGCTACTAATTCAAATTCTTCATCTTTAAACTTCCCTCTCCCTCGACGGCCAGTAGAAAAGCCAAATCTCTTTATTATAAATCAGCCACAAATAAACAACCTCCAATGGGTCATTGTGTGATTTTGGGAAAATAGATTCATACACCTGCTAAGGAAAGTGGCTCCATCATATTGAAACCGAACATTGAAACGATTGTGATAGCAATAGAACAAGAGGAATGAGGTAAAAGTGTTTGAATATCAACCTAAATCCAAGTCATCAGACCATTTGCTTCAATCAAAATTCTTACAATGATATAGTTTATCAAGAAGATTTGCAACAGTTACCTTAACCTCAGTAGTGACACCAATACGATCAGAAGATCCAAAAGGAGGTAAAGAAGAAACTGTACAAATCTCACTCGCAGAAGTCAAAATGAGGTCGAAAAGAGAAGGCCCTCTTTAAGTTGAATCAGGAAATCTTGTGAGAAGTTCAACAAGCAGTGAAAGGTCATGAGCAAGAGCGAAGTTCTAAGTAATTTCTTTAGGTCTGTTGGTCTTATTAGAATTAGTCAATTAGGTCATGTGATAAGCACTGACTTCGCCAGAGACAAAAATGTTGGTAGTTGTGGTGAAGATGATATGAAGGTCACTACTACTAACAAAATCATTAAAATGTCTCTCACAAAGCGCAAGAATATGAAGGAAGACAGACAGCTTTGACGAAAGAAAAATTAGAACGAAGACGTCTGACATTACTGCTAAGAAGAGACTCCTCCTCCTCATGTGCCGTGTCCTTGCAGAACGTAGGCGGTCATGCTTCTCCACAGGATCCTATTCTTGGTCTTCTCCAGCATTTCCTTCTCGCTGACTCCGGTCCATGTTGACAAACTTTTCATGAATGTTGTTCTTTGTCTTCCTCTTCCTCTTTTACCGCAAATTTTACCAGTAACAGCCAAATTTTCCAAGCCTTCTTTTCTCATTACATGTCCTAGGAACGACAGTTGTCTCTTTCTGATGGTTTTCAGGAGTCTCCTGCTATAATTAGCTCGTCTTAGTACTTCATCATTACTAGTGTGTTCCGTCCAGGAAATTCTCAACATTCTGCGCAACATCCACATTTCAGAAGAGACTACGTTATTAAAATAATTGGATTTGCCTATCCAGTACGAATATATCTCAAGGCTACACCCTCAGATCTGCAGTCGGTCGTCGGTAAAGAGAGTCTTTCATCCCACTGACATTTTACTTTCTGTCGAGTTTGATTGAAACTGTCGTAAAAAAATTGAAAATAAAAATAGATGTCCAAAATCATTATGAAGGCACAGACCATCAGTAGTTCGACTAACTTAGCCTATGGAGATGAAATTTTTATGAAGCAGCACGACAGCAGAAACTATGTACCACATATTCCACTTAACAATCAGTAAATCGATACGATTGATACTATATGGTGTTAGGCAAAGAAAGTTGGAGCAATATTTTCGAAAATGCAGCGGTTTACTTATTACAAAAGACGTTAGATCTGGCTTTAAAAAAGAAGATATTTGATAGGAGGATAGTAACCCCGAGATAGATGAATGTCGTACCAGGAGGAGAAAAGGGGTTTACATCAGGTGGCAAAATACCCACGGGGCATTGCCTGAAATAGAAGGGATTCCTTCTGCAACTTGCCCTCAATTCTTCATCCTTTTTTCCCATTTAAAATAATTTCAAAATCAAACGAAGATAATAGGGGTCGTAGAAATTGTTTTCTGTCAGAGGACAGCTTTGCTTGAAAATAGACTTGACCATGTATTATCAATTAATCAACCTCGACTGATATTTTTGTTGATTAAGGCAATACAAATATATGACAAAAGATTTTAGGCTCTTTTTCAAACGTAACAGGTTAATTAACAATCTTATATTGTTAACTCATTATCACATATGTAGCAATGACGAGCTTCTACACCTAATTGTGTATATACTCAATAAAATATGAACAAATAAGATGAAAAGTATTTATTTCTATTGTGCAGAAAAGAATTGTAATTTCTTTTCAAAAAAAGCTATTTAGTAATTTACACCTCAAAATTACTGTTAATAGTAAAATCCAAATTATTTTCCGAACACCTTAATTGTCTTTATTGAATAGTATGTAGAATGCAAAAGGGATTAAAAAAGGAGGAATACATTTATTTTGCCATTATTAAGTGAATCAATTCATTAAGATCCCTCTTTTAACCTCTGTGATGCTAACTAGCACTTCATATCAAATCTTATAAAAGCTTTTTGTTAAAATAGTAACATCATTATCGAAGATTCCAGAAGCTTTATAGAAGTGCATAGTGATCTTTTGTCGGACTAGATATACTCTGTTTTTAACACAAGCCTAATTAACTCCATTGAGTTGCACTTATGAAGAAAAGAACTTTATACCGTTTCAGGCTGTTCTTTTAAAAATATAAGCCAAGTCAAGCAAAGGCGTCTATTATTTCTTTAAACTGCAGCTGTAATGAGATGCGAGGTGTTAACAAAAGTCGGCAGGCTTCAGATACCAATATTCTATAGCTTTTGTTTGAAACAATTTTTATCATAGTTTAAAATTTACAGTATATTGGATGTCAGAAAACCCGACAAACAATCTTTGCTTGGTATACGCAAGTGTTATATTGCTTGCCAATTAGGTAGCATTGCAGTTTAATTAAATTTTAATTGAAGCAAAGTAATATTAAAACAGCTGAGTAGAAATAGCATTGATCGCAGTGATTAAAACAGCTGAGTAGAAATAGCATTGATCGCAGTGATTAAAACAGCTGAGTAGAAATAGCATTAATCGCAGTGATTAAAACATCTCTGCATCCGAGTGGCTGAGATGCTGTATTAAAAACCCCAGGTTTTTGGATGAATTTGAGTTTGAGTCTAACTGGGCACTAAATTCCCCTTTTCCTTTTTAAGAAAATTTGCATGCGTTAAATTTTTTGTGTATTACGGTAGGACAAAAAAAACCCCACGCAGCAGCACGTCTTACGTTGATATGTATATATGCAAGCTATTTTATTTTAGAATATTCAGTTTAAGCTGACTACACAACCGAAATGATTTCTCTAAGAAAATTCGACAACAACATAATGTCTGCTATATGTTGAAGTGCTGTGGTTCTACATTCGTTTTGAGATGCAAACTACTGCCTGTTGAGGAAGCAGGAATCTACAATTTTTTCCTCTTAGTAGTAATATTCGTCGATATAAGAAAAGCATCTGACACCATAGCACGCCAAGTTTTACTAACTTAACTTCTTGTCAATACACTGAAGAAAATGAATGAGCATGGTTTACAGACTATGTATTCAATAGTTATCAGGTTGGTAAAATAGATAATGCTCTTTCTGAAAGAGAGCCCATTTTTACAGGATTCCTCGAAGGTCAATTTTTGGACCTCTAATGTTTATTCTCTATTTCAATGACCTGAATGAGTCTATATTGCCTTCTAAATTGATTGCTTATACTGGCGACATAGTTATTTATTAGGCAGCTAAGGACGTAAACGAAATTGAAAGTGTACTAACTGAAGAAATAGAGCGAATCGGTACCTCATGTGCTGAAAATGAATTCGTTCTAAACTTAAAGAAAGGAAAAACTGAGTTGATGTTATTTGGCACTTCAAAAAGACGTGAAAGCAATGGAAAGCAACTAAAGATTAAGTATAAAGGTACAATCATAATCCCTGCCAATGAAAATACTTACCTTGGCCATACTCTGGACAGCAATTTTTGACTTTTAATAATAATTTTACTATTGCTGATTGTAAAGCTAACTCTACCATGACCTGTTTCAAGCCGGACTGAGAAAGGATGAGATCACAGAAAACAGGTCGAAGTAGCTATTCGGTCAACAATCCTGGCGTGATGGAAGACATGGCACATTATCGAATGTATCTCGGGAAACCCAACACAACACGGTGCCCGGGATATCTTCCGATGTAAACATAACGATCGTGAGCAAAAGCCGAGAGCCAGTTTATCTTCTGAATAACCTTATCTTCTCCACCAAAAGCATTACAAAGATAACCACTTGGAATGTCAAAACCTTATATGAAAGTGGAAGACGTGGGCAAGTAATCAGAGAAATGACAGGCACAGGCACATAAGGCTCCGACATCACTCCTCAACCTGGATCAGTCTGCAGCTGCAAGGCGTGTTGCGTTCCACGTGCTCCAGTCTGCTTTGTTGCGCTCCATCTCAACGCTTCTGCGCCACATTGTTTTCTAGCTGTGATGATCCTCTTGCTTATTGGTGTCCACTCTAACAAGTATTTCATTGCTTGCTGGCTGATCATAATAGCAACACCTCCTTCATGCAGTTCTTCATCGTCGTTGTAGATCAGTGTCTGTCCGGTGACCAACTTCATCTTACCCGCTTTCGTCCATCTGCTTTCGCTGATTTCAAGGATGTTCAACCTGTAACTATCCATCTCCCGTACGATTTGTGCTGCTGATCCACTCCTATACATAGATCTTACATTCCAATGTCCGATGTTAATGGTTTTTTGGGGTTAGCAAAAGATCCCATTGTCATGTTGCTCCAGCTAGACTTATTAGGAGATTGACCCTTGCATTAACTAACATTTTTGGCCGCTTTTTGAAGGTGTTGATTATTGGTCAGACTATCCAGAGTTAAACCTAGGTATGTAGGTGTGGAGGTGTATGGGAGGGTGTGGGTGTCATCAGTTTTTATCACTAGTTCACTGTGTACCATATTGTTGTTGAGAAACGTAATCGCCATTGATGGACGTATCGCGAAGTCTCTGTGCGAGTCACCTTTGTCTGGGGCAGAGTAGGCCAGTGCTAGGTCATCAGCATAGGTGCACTGAGTGGAGGTTGTGATGGGAGTGTCCGCTATTTAAATATTAAAGAGGATAGGAACTAGTAGGCGACTCTGTGGAATACAGTTTTGCAGTCGTCTAGTCCGGCTTTGTTCTCCGTTCAGGTTAGTCAGCACAATTGAGCTATTTCTCACCAGGATAAAAATGAACTCAACTATCTTTCGGTCCGAAATGCGTTTTAGCAGTTTGCTTTCTAGTCTGCATAGCCAGACGGTGTCGAAGGCCGCGGGCAAGTCGACTAGCACAATACCAATTTTCTTTCTTTGTTCTAAGCTGTCTTCTATTTGCTGAGTCATGTTTGTCGCCCGGTCTCCTGTGCACTTGATTGCTCTGAATCTAGCTTGAGTCTTTTGTAGCTGGGGGTCCACAATCGGACTGATTCGGTTAAGGATGAATCTTTCCAGAAGTTTGTATGTGGCCAAGAGGAGCGATATGTGCCCGCAGCTCGCTGCCTCCTCTTTTGGGTCCTTTCCTGGTTTGGGAATAGCTATTACTTGAGCTTTTTTCCATAACTTCGAGGTCTTTTTATTCAACATGCAGGATTTGAAGAACTTTTGCAGCCAGTCGTAGCACTCAGTACTCGTGCTTTTCAAGAATTCGGGATAGATGTTGTCGAAATCTCATCATCCTTAAAAAGTTGGTTCAGTCCAAGGTTGACAAAGGGGGTTCTTTTGTGTGTAGTTGTCTCATGGTCAATCTTCCGTGGTACCGCTCTGTCTGTTGGTTGTATTTGCTGTTGCTAACTTGTTTTAAAGCAATATCATTGGCGCTAACTGGACATGATTTCTTTTGTTTGCTTTCTCCACACAGACTTTTGACTGTGGACCATACTTTTATGCTTGAATGGATGATCTGTTTCTTTGATGGTCTCTTCCCACCATTCTCTTTTTAGCGTTTCCAAATGTGTTTCCAGCCCCACAGCTGATTGTGGGATAGTTTCTTTGTCATTGGTCTCTTTGATTGTATGGAGAAGACTGGTACAGTTACTGTCCCAGCAAGGGAAGTATTTTTTTGATGTCCACGTAATATGGTCTTTTTAGCTGCATCGATTAATCCCTTGGTGAAAATGGTGTACATGGGGTTGATGTTGACTGCAGTTGGTTCTTTCAGCTCCCCTTTAAATTTGGCAGTAAATTCAGTGAATTTGGGATAGTCAGTTTTCCTAAAATTCCATGGGGACTTTGGACGGATTTGCACTATGTCTTGATGTGATCTTCAATTGTTGCTCAATGGTCTGTGTTGTGATTTAGAGAAATTTCTTAGGGTTTTTCCGGTGACCTGCTGTCTCATTGTCGATATTTTTCAGGTCAGGTCTGGATTGCTTTCCATGTTCCACCTTCCACAAGGAAAGACCTAGGTTGCTTCGGATCAAACACTAGTGTAAGGTCATTCAAAAAAGTCCATTTTACAAGTACAATACCATCTCTGTTACATGAGCCACACCCCCAATCAGTGTAATGTGAATTAAAATCGCCTGTTTACACTGCTGGAAATGTTGGTGATGGGAGTTCCACGGGGTTGAGCTTCTCATTTGGGGAGTTGTACAGGTGAACAAGTGTAAATCCTTCGATGACAATTTGTACCCATTCTAGTGCATGGTTAACAGGAGATGATGTAGAGTTCTTTGTTCGGACGTCTAAGGGACAGAAGGTAGTGGCCATGGATTTTGCTTAACGTGTAGCCTACAAGGGGATAGCCTCTAAGATTCAGTTTCTCGGCATTGTTACAATGTGTCTCCTGTAACATGGCAACTAGGGGCTTGTGGGTTTCTCTGACTTGCTCTAAAATAGATGATTTGATGTTGATGTAGCTTCGATGTTTAGTTGCAAGATGCTGAACGAAGCTCTGTCTCCTTGATGGGGTCCATGGTGCGCCATAATGGTGCAGATGCTTTAGAAGTTTGACACAGTTAGTGGAGCAGTCTTAGCAGGAACTCTACGTGAAGGTCTGTGTCTTTTCCTCACTGCTTGGTGATTATTGGAAAGATAATTTTCAAACATATGCTTTTCAGTTCCAACATGCACACTCACGAAATCTGACCAAACAAATGGCCAACGAAAAGGGGTAATTTGTTGATCTAAAATGGATTGAATTACGTGAAGAAAGAAGATCTGAAAATGGTAAAAAAGAAAATCAAAGCCAGCTACGTTAAAATTAGATTGAAACAAGCTATCCTACCGCCTTTGGAAGTATATACAAACTCAGGGACACTTCAAAACATTTCTCTCAAATCTTCAACCGTCAAACATTCGAGAGATTAACACTTTCTATGTATTATTTCTTGAACATAAATTTTAACTGGGATACGTTTTGAGGGATCTTTCTCTCATTACTGTGCAAAGTGGAATGATCTTATATTCACTACAGATGTGTTAGTAGGGAAAAAGTCTTTCATGATTTCATTTTGGCTTACAGTAAGTCTTTGGTGCACACATTTTTTCATTCCTCTTCAATTCCAAATCCTCTTAATTTCTATATTATGTAATTCTATATTTGTAATTTAATTTTTATGGAGGAGTACAAACATATATTTTTCTATGTTATATTATAGATAAGATTCATATTAGCTTTTTTTTGTGGTTATTTCAAGGAAATAAGCAAGTGCTGATTGTTAGTCGTAAAGTTTTGAGTTATTGTTTGTAAATAAGATAACAGACAATTCTAAATGTTATATCTTCATTCTATGTTCTTTAGTTCTCCAAACCAAACGTTATGGTCTCATATCACATATTACTTCTTTATACATGATAAATCTTGTTGATTCCCTAACCAAAAGTCACTGATTGATTTGTTTTTAACCATTCCAAAAATAAAGCTTAATTTCTCCTTGTGTTAACGTAAATTCGTTTGTTAATTCAGTAAGACAAGGATTATCCTTGAGATAATTTGTTATAAAGAGTGACCTTGGGCCATTTAATTTAAGTTGTATCATTGTACCGACTAGCTCAGTTTCTCTCTTCTCAAAAACTAAACTGCTTACTCAGCAAAAGCAAATGAATCTGTTGTCTGAAGAATTTTAAAAATCGTAAGAAGTCTAACTTTAAAAGTTCTAAACCTTGATTTATGAATTATTTTATACGAAAAAGCAAAGGTTGTATTTTCATTATTTGGAGCTGTATGTTTGGGGATATTTATAAGTGTTGTTTCCTAAAAGTATTTGACAACTTGATACTCGTGATGGCTACGAGAGTCTGCCTTCATTACCGTTACCAAAAGATTACCAGAACTCTTTGGTGTGGCTTATCTTGCTTGAGCAAATTTTTTTTCAGTACAGAAGATGGCTAAGTGCAAAGGTTCCTAATACTCTTGTCGAAAGGTTTTAGCTTATAATAGGTCTCCTTTTCTATTTAATCCTTTTGCCCCAATTTTTAAACTCTGTCCCGATTTGTAATAATATGTTCGCAACTTATAATCCAGAAAGCTGCCCCAACTACATTTTAAGGACAGTCCTGCCTCCTGAGAAAATGTTTGCTTTTCTTGGATCAAAGAGAAAGTCTTCTCTATGCACAATGACAACGACTCATGAATGATAGAGCTCCTGTATCTATTTACCCTTACGTTCAATACCAGCTTTTTATTTGCACAGTGTTCTTCTACTGGTTCCCTGTTCATTCGCTGATGCGAACATTTCAATGTAGTGGTGCCCAGGCTTCATCAACAGTATTTGCGTTTTAGGGAGTTACAAAATTTTATGTTTATTTTCATTTGATATTATTTCATGTGTTTTTTTACTTGTTGAAGACATAACAAGGAATAACTACAAAAAGGGACTTGGAAAAGATTGATATCTTGTGATCTGTACCCAGAGAAACTGTCAATAATATACCTTATAATTGTAATGGATTTAATAAGTAAATATATAATCAACTAACTTAGTAAGCTGACAAATAAAAATCAACCAAAAGAACATTTCCTTTGCATTTTTTTCACTTTGCATTTTTTACACCAAGCCAGATGTCAATCTTCATGCCTCTTTTTCCAAGGGATCCCATTTCTGTTGATAACACACATGCTTGATTTCAACTACAGCTGCACGTCTTACGTTGAAAGTTTAAAAAGGCTGTTCCTTATTGCTCAATATTCTACTTTGGCTCAAGAGTATAAAATACAGGTTTAGCTTACAGTTGGGCAATATCTTAACTCATGAGGAAAGGAAAAGACTCCTTGGGTGACAGGCTTCTTAGGGATGTTGACAGGATAAAAACATCGGGAAAGGTGCAGTGCAATATGTTCTGGGTACCCTCGAGATTCTTACTCTGTTATATGGTACAGCACATATCAAAGTAGAGTTGGAAGAGTACATGTCTTATTTATTCACTGCTAAACCAGAAAGAAATGGATTAGTTTGGTTTGTCTCTCCGTTTCATCCTTTTTGCTATAAAAACAATATTAATTTTACCAAGAGGCTCTTGTTCAGCATTTTCAAATTCAGAGAAAGATTTTCTTTCGGGATCTTTCAGCATTATTAAAGATTTTATATGTTTTTTAAATTTCTATATGTTTTGTATCTTCATTTACAGTTTCCATATGTTTTTGCAATCTGTAGATCTAATCTGATTAGTCTGTGATCTTTGATCTTCAAGTCGATGGCTATTGATTATGTTTCTCTGTTATTCTTCGAATCTACAAAGGCTAGTCATCTGTTTGTGTACAAAACCTTTAATAGTCAAATTTTATTGTAATGAGTCTGTGGATTAATCGTATATGTTTTTATACTTTCCCCCCATATGCACCTTGCTGTCTGTTCGTCTTAACTAACAGACCAGGGAAAGTTCCCTATGACTGTTTTCTCGTTTAAGGTCTTTAGGTTTTTCCTTCAGAGAAGTTCCTTGAAAGTAATTCTGCCTCACATTTTTTTGCTCGATCTCTTTCCGACTTCTGCTTGAAGAACTTTTTGGGCAAATTAAGACCTCTCTTTCTCGTTCCTGCTGCTGATATTGCATTTTAATTGGTAGCGAGTTTATGTTGGTATTGACATTACTCTTTGTTGTATTTTTTTTAGCTATACTCGAAAACAGCTCAACTTTCATAATTATGAACCACGAGACTTTAAGATATTTTTTTTGTTTGTTCAGATGTATTTATGTTGATCTATTTGAATGTTTTTCTTTTCAGAATATTTCACATGGATAAAAATGAACCCCTCAGACAGAAAAACAGGCTGACAAACAAGTGGTACTGATACACAACATATTGACGCCTTTTTGTAAACATCGTACAATATGAAAATAATATCAACAGTAAAATTTTATGGTAATTTTACTGTATATAATTCAATATATACTTATATATATATATTCAATATATAATAAATTCAATATATATTCAGTATATATAATTCAAGGCTCTAAAAACCCTTTCAAAATGTTTGAACCTTGAAAATGTTTTGTTTAAGAGATGATGATCAAACTGGGAGAATTTGCTAATCAAGTGTGGTTTTGCCATTTCCTTTACTTCTAGCTTAAAATAGCTCTTTCTACACAGTAGTAAATGTATTTTTTCAGTCTACAATATTCATTCTATTTTTTTAATAGTTACCTATTCAAGATTGGCAGCTTTGATCTTTTTCTTCCTTAAATTGCTTCTGCAATGATTTTGATTCCGTTGATAGTTCTTTAAATAAAAAAAGAAAAGAATGTATTAGTATGTAAAACACATGATGAACCTTATGTTGGTACCTCAAGGGCAAAGGCCTATTCTCCTATTTTCATGAAAAATCCCCCACTTTTACGGACTTCATGCTCATAATACTGTTATTATTATTATCATCATCATCATTATTATTACTATTATTACTATTATTACTATTATTACTATTATTATTCATTATTATTATCAAAACGAATATTTATACAACAAAATGTCGCCAGTTCTGTTATCAACAATGCTCTTGCTACTTTTACTTTTTGTAGTCTGAAATGCATGAAATATCACTCTGTTACTTTAGTAATTGCTCCCACGTAACTTACTTGATAAAATGAAGCAAATTCTATCGAGTAATGGCCACCCTAACGGTGAACTAGACAAAGTAATTCGGTATTATGTATTCCAACTTGCTAAATCCAGTCAAACAGGACCTCAGAGTTACACCATTCAGGACTACTCTGGATTGGCCCCATTTCTTCTCGATTGGAAAATCAAATTACAAGGACACTTCCAAACTTGAATCGTGCTGCTGCATCAAAGTGATTTTATCATCGGAAGACATTTTCCCTACATCTACAAAGGATGTCTTGCCTGCCCAAAATCTAAGTTTCTCGTTTACGAGGTTAGGTGCCAGTGTGATGCTAAGTATGTACTACATCAAAGGAAGCATTGATCAATCGAATAAAACATGACATGCGTGGTGTTCACAGATAAATTTTCGTTAATCAAATTCAGGCAAGAAAACAAAGCCAAAATGTACAAAAATTGTTGATTTTGATTTGGCTTTAGCACAGCCTCGATTGCTGAACCTCTAATGAGGTGAAAAGTTCGAGACTAAACTGCTCAAAGTAATTGGCAGACCTAGGTCTTCATTCCACTCGGAAACACTTAATGAAATTGATATTCAACTTTCATCACCTCATCTTTGTAGACAGAAAATTTGGATATGGTCTTTACTTCTTTTCGTCAGCCAATCACAAAAAATTGAATGAAAGTGAGATTGAGGTATAAAATGAGATGGCTTGCATTTTTTTATGGACGGATCCACAACCTGAGCGAGATCATTAACAAAGACTTAGCCTGATTTATTTTCATACGTGTTTGACTGCGATACCCAAAGCTGGTAGAACCGCCCCCTTAGGAAGCAGGCAAGAGTCAAGGGAACAGTATCGGGGAAACAGTTGAAAGGGGTCTACTGAGGGATTGTAGATGATAGAAAGTGACAGGAAAGAAAGATTCTGATAAAAGAGTGGTAAGAGGGGACAGGGTGTACCACTGAATAACTCAATAAGCCTGAATGTTAACTGATTCATGGTCAAATAAATACAGATTGCGATGTCATTCCAATCACATTCACACCAGAACGAGGCATGTTTCAGGTGTTAAGTATATCTGAAGGTTGGTGGGGAAATTACAAAAAAAAGCCAGTTTTTGTTGTGAAATGCCCTTGTTAGTTTGTCGTCTTCATTGACTTGATTTCTAAAATTTTCAGCAAACTAGACCCAAGCTAAGGTAAGCCTTCCTTCAATGTCTGTTTCTGAGGGACTAGGTTCATGGCTGAGGTGACAGGGGTGAGAGCGTAAAGAAATTCATAAAACACAGGTCCATTGGCCAAAGAGTAGGGATCCCGAAACTCCTTTTTATCTTTGGGCTGTTCAGCAGGGGGTTTCCAGATATTGACTTTCTTTCCGGTACGATCGCAAACTGTAGGTGTCTTCTCAGGCGCTGGTTGTAAATGTAACTATGCTTGAAAACAGCTTATCCTTATCAAATTTTGAAACATGTGGCATCATCGTATAAAGCTACACCTGGAAAAAGCGAAGGAGTTCTCATTTTAACCATTGATGCTTGATGGTTGTTTTAGAGTAGACGATGGATTATGAAATTGGAAATTTATGAAGACAGGAAAGTCTTGTGGTTTTCCAAAGTTAAATTATATTTTTTACGAGATTCAACCTGACATCCAGGAAGTTTATGACATTTTGTTTTTTATGTACATCGATTGAAGAATAAAGTCACAGAGGGGTTGGCTCCGTTTTTGTCATTTTTAATCCTATCTGGTATGGCATCAATCTCTGAAGCCAAGTTCTACCGAAGTCACTTCAGATTCTGAACTTTAAATCAGAAAATATCGTTAATAAGAGATATCAATATCGTTTTTAAATTTTCATTCATAACTATAATAAAAACAACTATTTCCTGCTGGTGATTATGTTAAGAGGCTCTGTTGGGTGGTTCCCGTTTTTCTTTCCTGAAAAACCCGCCTTGTGAATTCATGCGGTTTCACACTTAATCTCTAATGGAGGAAAGTCTTTATATTCTTATTGAGATTGATTTTCTTCTCCAACTCAACCGGATTGAAGTTAACAACACCAGTTACATCATCGTTGAATGATTAAAAAGAGTTTTTACAAATGAATAAGATGATGTTTATAGTTGTACTAAAAAGAGCTGTTCTGGTTCTGACATCTGTTGTTTTTTTCAACTAAATTAATATTTGTATGAAAGCAAATAACATTTATTAACATTTATTTATGTCTGTGACCTATTAAATACTCTTCTTATAAAACTTCAATTAATTTTGCCAAATCTATATTCTTGAAGATATTTTTAGCCCTAATATATTAAAATATCTTAATATATGACATTTTGTCCGTATTTATTAAAAATCAGCGTTAAAAATTTTATTTTCTACGCGTGTTAAAGCTTATCTACATTTTTACCTTTTCCTCAAATTTCAAGTCAGCCGAGCCTTGATATTTTTGCAAATTAATTTTTTTAAAAAAAGGTGTGAATACAGCCAAAAAATGCAATTCAACAAACAATTTATTGTTAGCCTCAGAACAAAAGAGTGAAATAAACTGGTAAGTTGGCATAACTTGACTCTCGATTTCATAAAATATAACAAAAATAGAAGTAAAATATTAATCATAATAATAGTAATTATCATAACAATATTAATTTGTAATATATTTACATATTATTAATTCCTTGATTCAACCAATTGTGAATCAAGGAATTAATTGCAACCCTGTCCTAACCATAAACGATAAATTCCCCATATACAATATCTATATGCCAAATCATACTCTTGGTCTAATATCTCCCGGTCCTTTTTAGAATTAGCCTTGACAGAAGTTCCTATATTGGTCTCCGCTGTAAAGCGCTGTAGCGTCTGGGCGAAGTTTTAGAAGTACAAAGTTAGCAGCCAGCAACAAAATTAAAAGCAAACGGTTGGAATTACATCAAGTAAACGGTAAAAATGCGTATGCTGAGGTGGTCGCTTGGAGTCACAAGAAAGGAGATGATCAGAAATGGAAGGATCAGAGGTACCCTCGGGGCATGTGACATCACAGGAAAGTTGAGATAGGCACGGCTGAGGTGGTATGGTCATGTGCAAAGGAGGGACGTGGATCACATTGCTAAACGGGTGTTGGCCATGGCGTTACCTGGAAGGAGAAAGCAGTGAAGGCCAAGGAGAAGATGGAGGGGCTGTGTGGGAGAAGACATGAGGGAACTTAAGTTCACCAAGCAAGATACACATGACTGACGTAAGTGGAAGAAGTCAATTCGCTGTGGCGACCCCTGAAAATGGAAACGCCGAAAGAAGACGATGAAGAAGACGAAGAAGAAGACGACGAAGAAGAAGGTTGAAATTACATTAAGTATAACCACTTGATTAGAAATTCTGTTTGGAATAAAGTAAAGGGATTTGGGTTGAGTTCAACTACCAGAATGTGTTAGCTAAAATAAAGTAGACACTTCATGTCAAAAGTTTAGACAAAACTTTTCTCGTGAAGGTTTTGTTTTTCCACGGTACTGAGTTTTTACATTTCTCGCGTAATCATTTCTAATTCTTCATCGTTAATGTTATCGAAAATGCTTTTTATTCTCTATTTCAGTTCTTTTATTCCTCCTTCAGATATCCAATAATCGTTGGGATCACCATTATTGTATATTCTTCTCTCCTTTCACGCAAATCGAGAGACACCTCTTGGTATTTTCGTATTTTCTCAGTCCGCTTGGTTTCCCTGTTCGATTTGTTGGGGCATGCCATATCGATAAGATTATCTTTTTGCTGTCTGAGTCTTCTACATGAGATCAGGTTGTCTAGCGGTGGATTTTGTTCTTATTGGGTGCTGTTCCCTATACCAGTACAACTTCTTGCCTTTGTTCTCAATCATCTTGGTGAGCCATTATTTTCTCAACATTTTGTTTCTTCTGGCATCCGTCCGCTTTAGATGGCCCACCTTACTACTAGCACTTTTAGAGTGTTGTCCTGTTATTTGACATTCTATGATTACTATTATTTATTATTATTTGTTTATTATTATTATTATCATTATTATTATTATTATTATTATTATTATTATTAGTAGTAGTAGTAGTAGTAGTAGTAGTAGTAGTAGTAGTAGTAGTAATATCTGATTTCTATGACGACTTATCATCACTTGTGTGTGCAGTACCAAAACATAATTTCTTGATGATTGCCGGTGACTTTAACGGACAACTTGGTCCCACAGAGGAAAACAAATACACCTATCATGCACAAAATGACAGAAATGGTGATTATCTGGAACAGGTTTTAATCCAAAATAACTTGAGCTGTCTCAATACCAGATTTNACTATTATTTATTATTATTTGTTTATTATTATTATTATTTATTATTATTATTTATTATTATTATTATCATTATTATTATTAGTAGTAGTAGTAGTAGTAGTAGTAGTAGTAGTAGTAATATCTGATTTCTATGACGACTTATCATCACTTGTGTGTGCAGTACCAAAACATAATTTCTTGATGATTGCCGGTGACTTTAACGGACAACTTGGTCCCACAGAGGAAAACAAATACACCTATCATGCACAAAATGACAGAAATGGTGATTATCTGGAACAGGTTTTAATCCAAAATAACTTGAGCTGTCTCAATACCAGATTTCGTAAGAGAGATGGGAAAAAATGGTCCTTTACATATCCCAACGGAGCTTTTGCTCCGTTGGGATAAATAAATAAATAAATAAATAAATAAATAAATAAATAAATAAATAAATAAATAAATATATATCATCTTAAACAAAAAATGGATTAATTCAGACCAGTGTTATAACACATTTGAGGGTGTTTATACAGACCACCGAATCGTATCGGTGAAAGTCAGATTGAGTCTTAGAGAAAAAGAAGAAATCACACGCGCCATGCTATGACTGGAAGGAATTTTCTCAAAATGACAACCTTCAACATCAATATAGCATAAGCCTGCGAAATCGATTCGATGCATTGAAGAATAATTCAATTGATACAAATGAAATTTATGAGGCATTCATATCAGCACACGAAAAACCTAGCGCAGATCTTGTTCCTACCAGCCTAAACGCTAGTTTCGGGTACCTTGGGAAAACGACCAAAACAATACAAAACGAGACAAACTAAAGATATTTGCTCGAGAATGAATAAAAACCCATCAAGAACCATTCTTTGACGTTATGCTTTCCCCCGTTAAGATTTAGAGCAGATCTACACTGCAGAACAACAGAAATATGTACAAAAGCAAATCGATGAAATTCAAGTCGCTGCGAACAACCAACAGAGCTCAAAAGCTTGGCAAATTATCAAAGACGTTTGTGGTAGAAAACGATCTGCCAGTTACAAATTGAAAGCCAGAAGTCAAGAAGGAAGTTATTTTTTTCAGTGCCTTTTCTACTTCTCAGCTTGTAATTTTAATGATGTCCATCTCCACCAGTTTCTGTGTTCACTGTCTGTTTTCCCTTGAGGCCACAGTTTACTTAACAAAATATTTTTTGTACTGACCTGAGGATGGATTTGGGTTCTAAAATTCGAGCTTTGATAACATTAAATGATACAGTGGGCTTCAAGACATTTAAGAGGAATGCACCAAGCTGAAAAGATTGACACTACTAACAAAACACATGTCACTTGGTAATGGATTGCTTTGCAGAAAAGTGGATGTCTTCTGCAGCAGTAATAAAATAATAAGAAAGGTAAACAGTGTTTCAGTCCAGGTACGTTTACATTAATGAATATTTTAAGAATTATTTGGTGTTGTTTGGGAAAATAATAAACAAGGCCTTCTTCATTTATGTTCAAAATATGTTTTAGAAAAAAGGAGTACTTCTTTTTTGAGTGGGCATAGCAGTTAGTAAAATAAAGCCAAAATTATGAAAGAGTATCTAAACAGAAATAAACAAGAACATGATTTCCTCGTGCACCTGAGACATGAGACGTTTAATGGCTATTTAGTTTTTTTAATGTTTTAGACCAGGTCATGTTTATAATTTCTATTCTTAACAAATACACATAAAATTTCTTCACTTACCGAACCTCTTTTCAAAGTATTATTAGGATGATTCCTTTTTGGTGATTCCTCTTTGATGATTTTTTTTGGCAAGGAAAAGGTGCTGAGGAATACAAAGAGCATGGTGCAGGCTTTCTTATAAAAAATACTCAACTGAAAATGGTTTTACTACTTATCAAATGAACCAAATATCTGCTGTCTCTCACCTTCAATCCCTTCGATATCGCAATCACACTCGTCAATGTCTATGCATCAACCCTAACATCTACACCTCAGAAAAGATATGTTTTACCCCAACGTTACAGGAAGCAACGCATGGACACCAGCAAGATGAAGTATATAGAAAAGGTCAGTGAAGTTTTTAAGCCATTTTTTTGTTGCCTTTTCTTTAGACTAACTGTATGGCCCCGCTTCTGCAAAATGGAAACACTTCAGGGCGATCATAAAAAGGGGACTTTGCAAGCTTTGGGGTTAAGACCTTTAAGACAAGTGACTGGTTCAAAGCCAGCTCTATCGTGCTGATTCCTGTGGACAATACCATGCCTGCTGTCCTTGCCGTTTATAAGGGCTCTCCTAGCTTGACGTTTATACCAACGCTTGGAGCTGCCANTTGGATTCTAAAATTCGAGCTTTGATAACATTTAATGATACAGTGGGCTTCAAGACATTTAAGAGGAATGCACCAAGCTGAAAAGATTGACACTACTAACAAAACACATGTCACTTGGTAATGGATTGCTTTGCAGAAAAGTGGATGTCTTCTGCAGCAGTAATAAAATAATAAGAAAGGTAAACAGTGTTTCAGTCCAGGTACGTTTACATTAATGAATATTTTAAGAATTATTTGGTGTTGTTTGGGAAAATAATAAACAAGGCCTTCTTCATTTATGTTCAAAATATGTTTTAGAAAAAAGGAGTACTTCTTTTTTGAGTGGGCATAGCAGTTAGTAAAATAAAGCCAAAATTATGAAAGAGTATCTAAACAGAAATAAACAAGAACATGATTTCCTCGTGCACCTGAGACATGAGACGTTTAATGGCTATTTAGTTTTTTTAATGTTTTAGACCAGGTCATGTTTATAATTTCTATTCTTAACAAATACACATAAAATTTCTTCACTTACCGAACCTCTTTTCAAAGTATTATTAGGATGATTCCTTTTTGGTGATTCCTCTTTGGTGATTCCTTTTTGGTGATTCCTCTTTGATGATTTTTTTGGCAAGGAAAAGGTGCTGAGGAATACAAAGAGCATGGTGCAGGCTTTCTTATGAAAAATACTCAACTGAAAATGGTTTTACTACTTATCAAATGAACCAAATATCTGCTGTCTCTCACCTTCAATCCCTTCGATATCGCAATCACACTCGTCAATGTCTATGCATCAACCCTAACATCTACACCTCAGAAAAGATATGTTTTACCCCAACGTTACAGGAAGCAACGCATGGACACCAGCAAGATGAAGTATATAGAAAAGGTCAGTGAAGTTTTTAAGCCATTTTTTTGTTGCCTTTTCTTTAGACTAACTGTATGGCCCCGCTTCTGCAAAATGGAAACACTTCAGGGCGATCATAAAAAGGGGACTTTGCAAGCTTTGGGGTTAAGACCTTTAAGACAAGTGACTGGTTCAAAGCCAGCTCTATCGTGCTGATTCCTGTGGACAATACCATGCCTGCTGTCCTTGCCGTTTATAAGGGCTCTCCTAGCTTGACGTTTATACCAACGCTTGGAGCTGCCAAGAGCAGAGAGCCGCAAACAGTAGGGAGATGCGCCCCTGTAGTCATCAGACAATCTGAAGCAAAACTTCAATGTGCCATGACCAGATACTCCCATCCCTGCTGACTTCAGTCTAATCATCAGCCTGTAAAAAATGAAAGTGGTGGGAAAAGACAGCACCACTCATAATCAGCATTGACAATTATAGACTCGAGGTTGTGCACAAGTTCACAAACCTGGAATTCACTATCAGTGAAAACTTATGCGTTGGTAATGAGATCAACAAACGCACTGGAAAAGCTCCTTCAATAACCTACTGATCAGGAAAATTCCAAGCTGATTATCACAACCTGATTGACAGTACACAATCCGTGGATCATAAGCACACGTAAGTAGGCATGGCCAACTTATGCCAAATAAGAAAAGAAGTTAAACAGATTCCATATGTGTTGTTTGCCGCATTATCGGCTTCACGTGGAACAACATTGTGAAATCCTCACGTTCTTACACCCGCTGCCCTTGCCGCAATCTACACATTGTTTAGAAAACGTCGAGGAGGGAGTTCTACCCATAGGATCCTGTACTTTCCAGGATTTTGTCTTTGAGTAGTCTTGCTAATTCTTCCCTAACTTCTGATATTAGCCTTCTGGAAGTCGGTTTCTGTTTGTATTTGCAGAATTGACTGTCGGCTTTGTAGATATGCCATGTAGATAACCCAGAAAACAACCAAGACCTTCAAATATACTGGCATACTTGTGTAGTACCTTGTCTGGCATAGTAGTTGTACTAGTTCAAATGCCTGCTCAACCAGAATAAAACATGCTAACTCGCTTTTCTGCCTTATATTATTCCATCTTGAAATTCATCCAGTCCATCACTTCTCAGCAAACAACTTCCTTTGGGCACAACCAGAAAATGGTGATCTTCCATCACGCAATTTACTGCTACTTCCAGATTGACTATTCCATTTTTCAACAGTATTTTACTACTGAAGTCAACTAACATTGATAACGCTAGTCATACTTTACATTTGACATCTGTTTTCAGGATTTTGCTAACAAGAAATCTGCTGGAACCAGTATCAAACATCTTTCATGAAATGAGTCGTTTTATGAAAATCATTATTTAGAAATATTCCTTCTTTATACTTCTTATCAGAGAGCATTTACCCTGGGCGTGTTCTTTTCTGGTTTAGGTCGTGTGTGTGTGTGTTTAGTGTGGCCATGAACTACTTAACAGAACTTGCTGCCTGCAAAAGTCTGCCAATTTTTTGAATATATTACTTATATTATTTCAAAGATCACATAAGGTGATTAAGAGATCAACAATCGTCTAACAAATTAATTGACTTGAATGCGACAGATTTTGTACAGAAAAAACGAAAAGAACCCTTGTACAAAGAAAGTCTGAATATTTTAAGAGCCTTAAAAAACGATAAATTTTCTGGGGTCTCTTCAGTTAACGTTAAAACTTAGCTACACATTTAAGATAAAAGACTTTTAGCGAAGGAAAATTTCAATTATCCTTGTTTTAATACTATGCTCTTAGGAAATCGAGGCATATGTATTTTATACTTTTTAATGTTCTATAAAAAATGTATCATTCCGAGATTTACCTTACTATACTGCGAATGTAAATAGTAGGTTTACGAAAGCTGAAGTAATTTTAACTTATAGTTGATAGCCGTTCTCTTTGCTCTATTCTTACTTCATCTTCAATGAGCGAAAGAACGAGCTAATAATCTCTGAAAAGCTAACCTCGCCATTTGCAGAAGTTCTCAATGCCATTGCTGAAAGTTTCCTCAATGTAGTGTACCAATACATTTCTGGTCTACTTTGTAATGTCTGATCTGAGCACAGAGACAATACCAAGACAACAAGAGACGATAGCTCAACTGTATAGCCAAATACAAGATATACCTGTATCCCATGACGTAATCACTCTCTTACATGCTTTTATCTACAAATATACAAGTCAATTGCTGTTTATAATAGATTACATCTTTATAAATTCCTTTAATTACTGTGCTCTTGATCTTAAGTGATCTTATGAAGTTGAAAGCTATCTTACCATCCGCTTAAGAACTCTTAAAAACGTTACACAGTTTTATCTGAGATATTTCATGTAATGAAGATGAGTTTAGTGTACGAAAAGGCATTGACAAAGCATTTCTAAAAACACAGAGTTTAAAACAAATTTGGTGTATGTCAAAGAATTAACAACAAAGTTGGTGAAGTATGAAGTTGAATTGTGTCAAAGGCGCAAGTAAAAGTCGAAAGAGTAACTAACATTAAACTGACATGATTGTACCTTTCATTTATCGAGAATGAAACTATGAATAAAAATTGCCTTCTTAAGAGTAGAACGTACAAGGTTGTAATAACAGCTGGCGATCAATCAACCCTTTAATTACTACAGGATATCAGATGATTCATTTTAGACCGGTTATAACAATCACACAGTCATTTTAATTAAGAAAGAACCATAATGACTTGGAAGTTTCAAAACAGCTGTGGCAACAAAAACACAAAGAAGACGGATAGACTTTACATGAAGGGTATGGGTGTCATTTGATAAGCATCGTCGCCTTATAAATGAACTCGATAAAGATATGTCGGGGGAAAATGTCAGTTACACCCAAGCCCAGTTAAGTATTAAATGAAAAAACAAACCTTATATCCAAACACTTTGACAGAGAAAAATAAACATTGATAACGTTTGAGCAAACCTGTGGGATTAAACGAAAGGAAATAAAAAATGACTTTCGAAAACATTAAATATGTCTTTAAGTATATTCTCTTAAGTGTACTGTAGACGGAATGATTGTTGAGGTGTGGCCGGATAATTGAGCAAGAAGTCATTTTGTCATAAATTATTGGAGGGTGTCTTAGTAGATGGGAGACTTGAAACTTTGACAAATTTCGTACACTTAGGGTGTTTAATTTGGAGATGACCATGTAAATTAATTTCTATAAATCGATGGTGTCAATAGTTGAGTAAAAGTGGTGTTTTGAATAACGAAACGAAAGTCACCAGGATTCCAAATCACTAATTTCTAATAAAATGTAAGTGAAACCAATAAAACTACTTTGGTCAAATGTAAAATGTGCAGAAAAATGGTGGATTTGAAATATATCCTCATTTACTAAAAGGAATGGCTCTCATTTCTTAATCTTCAAGGGGTACACAGGGAAGTATTTGACACAAGAGGAGATAAGGAAGTATTTGACACAAGAGGAGATAATGAAATAAAGCAAGAATTGTAACTTTTGCCTGTTCCTTGTCAGCATTTTGACATGAAATCAGCCATTTAGATTAATTTCCATTTTTAATCACAACTTAAATTTGTTAATTAATTAATTAATTTATTTATTTATTAATTTATCTAATACTCTTCAGACAGGATACATTGTATCAATTAAAGGAAAAACTACTTTTCATACAACCCTCTCGAAGAAATAAAAAAGGATAGAAATAACTGATATTTAAAATCCAATATGCATTTATATATTGAAGTTACAACAATTAAGCCAGAAGTATAACTTAAATGACGAAATAAAAAGCTAAGAAAAAAACCTTTAATTTCTTTAGGTACACCTTATTTGTCAGAAAAATAGTTGTTCAAATTCTTGCTTAGTTTTTGATAAAATGATGAAAAAAGATTAGTTTCACGGTCTTTTTCTCAGATTTGAGTAGAAGTTTTGAATTTATTATAACAAACGTCGAGAAGGATAAACTTTTTGACACCTTCCAGTTAAATTTTTGGAATTTTCTACGTCTTAATTATTATTTCAAAATGATTTGGATACCATGGATTCATGTCAAATGGGTTTTATTTATCGTCCTATGCACGGAACACAAGCCCTTCTGGAACACCACATGAAATGTGCTAAAATACAAAGTGCAACTTTAGAGGGACAAAATCAGATAACTTGTACTTAATCAGAAAAGAAGGACAAAATTTCGATATATGAAGCGGATCGTGTAAAGCTAATCCGGAAAGTTGTACTTTGCTCAGCTAAGAATTATAGACCATAGCATAGCTGAAGATAGTGGATTTTTGCCTGTTGTACAGGATTTGATTAATATTGGACATACGTACTGACCTGTTGACGCTGAAGGGTCAATTTAACAAAATTTAACAAAACATTCTTTAGGCGATTCAAACAAAGAGGCCCATAGCGGCATTTGTAAACAGTTAGATATACAACGTAAATACCTGATTGCCTTCCGTATGCTGCGTTCACAACGGATCATTGGAGAGGTGATCAAGTTTAGGACTTTACAAGCATCTCCACACATTTTATTGATGAAAAATTTGCGCTCCAAAAATATAATTTGTGTGTTTTCAAATATACTGAGGAAATCATGAAAAATAAAGACAATGCTAAATATATCTATACCAAACTACTGGACTATACTGGTTTAGCAAGAGAACAAAAGCAACACGAAGAAAAGAACTGACAGTGATAGAAAAATGGTGCTTGGTGTGTATATTTTGAAGAAATTTCTTGTGCTGGACATGATTTGAATTTAGCCATCCAGTATGGTGTTGAACATTGTGATAAGAAGATAAGAGATACCCATGCTTCGTGAAAGTCAACAGTCGATCATTCTACTCGATCATCAGTTGCAAGCAGATTTAGAAAAAGCGTCCAATGTGATACACGATGGAATACTCATCTCGGAATGTATCAATCAATTGTTGATTCCTGGGACGATTTGATGAATGTGTTATCGGCGCGAGGTGAATTGTGCTATCTTGCCAACATAGATGAAGATTTGTTAAACGGTATGATTAATTCATTGAGCCCATTCTTGAAAGCCACCGAAATATTATCAAAGGACAGTGAACCAACTATTCATTTGCTTCATCCTACTTACGCGTTGATACGGTGACAATTAGAACGACAAATTTAGCGAAAAAATGATGGTGTTTCTTCTTTTAGAAAATCTCTATTGGAAGGATTAAATTTGAAATGTGAAGCAAAATTAGTATGGTGGGACCATTCTGGACCCGACATCTAAAGATGACGAAATTAAAAATGCTTCTGAGCATATTTCCCAAGAATTAAAAAAAGTTTAAAGAGACTTTGAAATAATTGTGAATAAACTGAACCTGAATGGTGTTCAAAAGGGAAGTGACAATACACTCGATCAGGACGGACAATCACCGCCACGAAAACGCAGAAAAATTGGACGATTCTCTTTTGAGTGTAGTGATGACGAAGGGTCACAAACTGATGAAAATAAGGAGAAACCAAATTCTGCTGTTGACGAATATTTTAATACTGATATGAAAGGTCGAGAGGTTGAAACTCTGCCATGGTGGAAGTCGAAGGGTGCAGCTAAATTGATTGAAAAACTAGATTGATTGCACGAACTGTTCTTGCCATTCCAGCAACTAGCACAACATCAGAACGTACTTTTACTTCTCCTGGATTGACTTTAACATCCAGAAGATCGAATCTACATCCTGGTCATGTAAATGAACTTTTATTAATTAAGGACTATTTCTAAATTCATTTATGTAGTTTTAAATTTGATTGATTCATTTTTTATTTTTTATCTAATTTTGTTTTCTTTGCTGCAATAAAATGTGATATTATTTTGATATTATCATAGAAATTTACATTGTATAAATATTGTACAATAAATGTCATTAACTAAAGTATTTATAGATTTTTTTGATTGACTTTAGACTTTAGATTGTTGTTTTCCACATATAGTTTTTGGAAATAATCGGGGATCGGGGCCCCTGAATGGTCATAGGGGCGGGGCGGGAACGCGTCCGATTAAAATTGTCCGGGGCGGGTATGGTAGCTTATATTGTATCACCAGCACATCTCTACTGGGCATCATCTGACAACCACGGTGGGTTTCAGTGCCTTTTTTTCCACCACACACTCAAACAGACTCTTCCAGCATCAGCTTCTTCATTTTTTTTACACCACTGTAGTAGTTTGTGTTTTAACTTTTCCGATCCTTCAAGTGACACCTAACTTGAACTGCTTTGTAACATCTTCTTGAACAAGTTCCCAGACCTGAATCATATCCTTCTTTCTTATCTTCCTTTTCCTCTTCCTTCTCAGTATCCTATCCATGACCAGACGTTGAAGATGAGCTACTACAGCTTCCTCTGGTATGACTTTGCAGGTCCACCAGGTGTTTGTCCTCTCGCTTCGTCAGGAATTGGTCTTTCTGGCTGTGATGTCCTCCACTACTGTATGTAATCAGATCCAATTCCTTAGTTGACTCCAATATCCTTCTCCAGCCGATTTTTCAGCATTACTTTGAGCTTGATAATGCTGTCACTCACTCCCGTAACATCCAAGACACTGGCTTTCATCTCCTTACTCAAAATAACACCAATTCAATTTCTTCTTTATTCTTTCTCATAGTAGATCAACTTAAAACCCTATCAACTATATTTGGAGAAGCAGGGTAAAGGAATTGTCCTTGTAAATATTTTTTCTTTTTCGTTTAATGTCCTATGGCTCTCAACTGACCTTTAACTGTTACGTTTGACCCAGTTTACAATAGATGTATTCTAAATCTTCATGTCCACAAATTGGTTGTTCAAATGTAGCGAATAATGTAGGCTTAGTATACATATTCTTATGTTATCTGACCTCTCAACTCCGACATTCCGGCAAAGATGAAGGTATTGTTAGTATTATTGTTGTTGTTGTTATTATTATTATTATTATTATTATTATTATTATTAATATTACTAAATGTCACAGTTTATACTGATTGTTTCTTCTTTGGCCAGGTGTACACAATACATCTCAGGAATTCCATTTTCTGAAGTTCAAATGCTAAGAACTTCAAGCAGGATACGCTGAGACGTTTCTGATGTTACTTTTCATTCTTCTGGTGGTATCGAGTGCTCCGAACACAAAGGATATTACTTCAGTTTTCACATCCTTTGTATCTCTATATTGATATCTTTATATTTAATTTTCTTTTCCACGTCTTTGACTGAAACATTTTTATCCCATGGCAGAGTCATGTCTATCCATTTGCAACTTGAATTCGTTTTGTCTTTAATTATTACATCAGGTTTGTTCGCATCTATATGTCTATCTGCATGCACTGCCATATCCCACAGTACTTTATGTGTTTCAGTATTAATTAGAGGGTCCGGTCAGAGCTCATACCACTTATCCGAGGTCTTAATATCTAGATCATTGCAAATATTACAGTGCACATATGCGGCAGCTTTGTTGTCTTTCGATGTAAAGTGGCTAATACTTCACATCCTGGTGTTATGTGGCCAATTGTCTCATACTACTTTTACACATTCTACACGTGCTATTATATTTGCCAACTATGTGTTTTTGGTAATTCTCCTTACATAGGGTTTGTTCTTCCGCTGCTATCAATAGTCCTTCTGTTTCTCCTTTAATATCTGATCTGAGCCAATTGTATGTATTTTGAAGGTAAACATGTAATCCTCCAATAAGTGAAAGCTACTTTCCATGCAGGGATTTACTACGACATTTATTATTTTTCTGCTCTGTAAGTTCTTTTTTCATTTCTTGCTTCAAAACTTTTATGTTTTCTGGTGTTAGTTTGTCTGCTTGTAGTCTAAAGTTCATTTCTACCATTTCCTTTTCAATATTTTGCCCATTCTACTGATGAAGCACTTTAGCTTCGTCTTCTCATGCATGGTAATCATATTGTTGGATTGGAAGTGCACTTTTTTTTAAGATAGTGATTAAGCCCCTCTATTGACACTTTGAATGCAGTCTCTTTTTCTATCAATCCTCTCCCTCCTTCTTTCCTTACTACATAAATTCGGTCTGCATCAGATTTTGGATGCAACATTCCATGATTTGCCAAGATCTTACTCGGTTTCGAATCAAATCTCTTTAGTTTAGAGCATTTTAATTCGATTATCCCAAAACTCTATCGGACAATAGGTAGTATCAAGCTGTGTATTGCTTCAATTTTGTTTGTTTCATTCAGTTTTGATCTCACTATTAGTCGTTCTCGTTTGTAATACCATCATTTTCATCCACTTTAAGATATCTATATCTGCTGTCTTAGTCTAGCTCATTGATACATGTCTCTGTATCCTGCTCAATATTGTCTGTGCTAATCAGTTTATCTTTTTTGAACGACGCTTTTGCAGATTTACTAAATCAAAACTCACTTTGATGTCATCACTAAATTGCCTTGCAATCCTTGCTTTTGATAATCATTGGACGCGTAGAGTTTTAGTGGACACGTAGAGTATTAGTGGACGCGTAGAGTATTAGTGGACGCGTTCATATAAAACAAGTTACTGATTGCAACACTATTCCTACTTATCTTGTACATATTTCCAATGGTATTAATCCATGGTGTCAACGGTACTAATGCTAAACAGAATAGTAGGGGCGAGAGAGAATCACCTTGGAGTATCCCTAGCTTAATACTGCTCTTTTCTGTTGTAACAATACCTTGTACGTGATTTAGATACATCGTAATGTTCCAAGATGTCATTGATTTTTCATGAATTTTACCAGTTTGTTTTCGAATTAATAGATTGATAACATAAAAAAACACAACTGTGTGGAACGCTGTTGTAATCTTTTCTGTAATCTATTCATGCTACGATTAGATTATTCTTTTTCCTTTTATAATCATTAATTATTGCTTTCTTTATAAGAAGTTGATATTTGATAACTTTTGGGCTTATCAGTTTCAACATTTTTACGTAAAAGGAAGGTACAAGCTGTAGAAAACCATTCTAGCAAATCTTGTGAGTTATTAATCGCTTTATTAAATGTTGTTAGTGCATCATGAGTTCCTTTTCAGCTGTTTAAGCCAAAAATTTGGTATTGCATCAAAACCTCTGGGACTTCCAGTTACTTCATTTTCTGCTTGAGCCATGAACCTCTTCCTTTTTTACTGTATCCCATTTTTGGCTCTCTATCTGTGCAAATATTTTTTTATCACGGGGTAATCCAATCTGCATTTTCATCATAGTGTTTGTCTTCTACCAAGATGCATCTCCAGAACTGTTCTTTGCTTGGTAGATTCTCTATTTTTATTTCTTCTTTATCAAATAACTTTTTGTTAAACCACCTATTTTGATTGTATTGTTTACTTCACTTGTCATATCTTCATTGTTGCTGAACTTTTGTTTGAAACTTCATTTGAAGGCTTTTTCTTATTGTTTCAATATCTTTCTTCGTGTTGATGTTACACCTTTTCTTAATTTCACTTCGTTTCTTTAATTTTTTCTGATGATTGTTTTCTCTAAATATCTTTGTGGGCAGCAATGATTCTTCATTTACCTTTTCAATCTGTTTCTCTATTTTAATTTACCATTTAGGTTTTGTGTGCGATGTTCTTTGTTATTGTTATTTTGGTCTCTCTCCTAACTTGATCAAAGATGACAAAGGCTGTTGCATGTAACATTTGGTTAATTTTATTAAGTGATTAACCTTGCATATTTTTTTCTAACATTGAATTACTTTCCTTAATTAATGGTTTCAGCTTTTTGATAAGGGACAGCTTCAGTAACGATGTTCTGTACTTTACACTGTACCTTCGAGATTTACACACTTGTTAAATGTGTCCCTTGATAGTTGGCTTGTTTCATGTGTTTCTGCCTCGTAATTTTCGGTTTCCTCTAAAAGTACTTCTCCTTCGGTCTGTTTACTCTGACCTAAATTTCATTTTCATTTTAATTGTGTGTGTAGTGGACCTTGCTTTTTTGTCTTTTATGTGGTCTATCTTAATTGCTGTTAGCTTTTCTCTTCTTTTCGATGTATCGTTTTTGACTGGCAATCTTGTTTGCATTCATATTTGGTCTAATATTCAAGCTTCTTTGAATACAAATTCTATACATCTTTTCATGGTGTTATCTTTCATGGGTACTGCTTGGGCCTAGTAAAAGCACAGCGTTACTTCTTTATATTCTTATCCTGCCTATTTGTGTCTTTTAGTTTTTGTTTGTTGGTCGCAAATAGGAGTTGTCGTCGGAGACGGGCTCTGTTGAGAATATTTCCTAGATAAGTTACCATTTAAGGTTTCTTGGTTACCATCTACAGTTTCAGGGGAGGAGCAAATAGGTCCTCCCAGCCTGATCACTCACTAAGGGAAGCACTTCTTGTTGATCCGCGGGACGAGCGATGTGGCATAAAACACTTTTAGGTTCACGCTCATATCAATATCAGATGACAGGCAAGCCCTCGCTGAATTGCATGTATTTCATGGTCACGGGGATAGCTGACAGGTGTTACAGATTGTCTAAGGGTATCCTGAAAATTTGTATTATAAGGTAGGGTAGTGTAATTCTCCAAGGTCCCATTGACTTTCATACTATTTTATTATTATTAGAGCATGATGAGAAGAAGACGTGCATTATACCAGAAGTTTGGTATCTTATCCTTCCCAGGGGACTTCCATTTATTGGACTTAAGCAAAGTGATTTCTGCTAATGACCAGCTGATAATATTAAAGCTATAGATGTAAGAGCTTTTTCACGTTATGTGTGGTAGGCTTTTTCTGAGCTACGTTTCGAGAGATACTTCTCCCATATTAATGCCACTGTATTCTTAGCAACATCACGTACGATTCTCAGCTGATGTTGATTGTTATCCAAGTCTCCAAGAAAAGATTGGTAAACGACACACGCGTTTGATTCAGTTCACCCAGCGTTGTCCGACACTCTGAATAAGGTATTTATTTTAAAAGGGGCGCAAGATCTACCAGATTCCGCGACTGGTGATATAAAAACGCTATGTCCCTCCACCCATATAGGCAGGATACCCTCAGGTTGCGGATATAATTGTTTGTGTAACCTCTACTAGATGATCTGCCCCGTCTGCCCTGATTTTGAAATCAGCGATTTTCCTTCTCCTAGGACAACTGCTGAAAACACTAACCAGGTTGTTCTACCCGGAGCATTGACCATTCAGAAGCGAAAAATACTCGCCTTTTGCTCTTTTCCTGTAGTTCTAACCACTTCCGCCACGTGAAGACCAGGAGCTGAACTTGGAGTGCCAGAGGCTGTATTTTCATCATGCCAGTGGTGAAAAATTTTTATTTTGTAGGTATCAGACGCTCATCATCCTCAATAACCCAAACATTAGCAGTCCTTTAGAACCTTATTATTATCGAGTGGTTACACACCATCTAGTGATGGATGGGTGAAAAACCCACATCAAGTGCCCAGCAACAAGCCAGGAAAGTTGAATGTAGGGACATGTGCTGTTAATGTTGTTAATATTATTATTGTTATTATTATTATTATTATTATTATTATTATTATGGGGGTAAAGTCTATGCGTCCAAGTTCGTGCCCCTGGATAACCTCTCTTTGTTGAGAGGTGAACCGAATATAGACAGTCCGGAAGTATTTCTGAGTTGTTGTTTGCGAATTCTCGTGTTGTTTCAATGAGTTTTCTGAAGAAAAAACCGACTGAAGGGAAACCTGGAAGTCGGAGGGTCTCTGACGACCCGCAGGAAAGAGTTCTTATTAGAACTGGGGAAGTTTCTAGGCCGGAGGCAAGTGAAAATGTTGAAAGTTCCAAGGATGGCAGTCGCACGGAGGAACCAATGGGTAGGAAGGGGTGGAAAGGAGAGAAAAGAGGCAAGATGGGACGGACTGGTTTGTTCAAAAGCAAATGGAGCCATTTTGAAAGGAAAGTACTTTGGGAATGTTTCGTGAGGAGTGGTGGTCGAAGGGCAGATGGCTACATTGGGAAAGTTAAGGAGATGTGGGATGGGAGAGATGTCAGTGTGAGGAGTGTTGCTAGTCTTCTTTCGCAGCTAAAGCAAATTGAAGCCAATGGGTTGTTGTCAGTCGTAGAACGCGGCGAGATTGAAAGAATGGTCAGAGAGGAAGCTTTAG
The DNA here is from genome assembly GCA_003991215.1 of Morbakka virulenta. Classification (NCBI taxonomy): domain Eukaryota; kingdom Metazoa; phylum Cnidaria; class Cubozoa; order Carybdeida; family Carukiidae; genus Morbakka; species Morbakka virulenta. The sequence continues at coordinate 216,621 of RDPX01000367.1, forward strand.
TTGAGGAAGAGTCCAGCGAAGGAGAAGTTGACTTTTGTATCAGGCCGGAGAGTGGTTTAGGTGAAATGGAGATAGAGAATGTCGTGGTAGCTAATGATGCTGAGGAAAGGGATTTAAGAGTAGTTATAGAGAGAGTAGATGTATGGAGAAGGGGTGACGATATGAGAGCGTTGAGTAACGATGAAAGTGGAGCCCTGGCATTGCTAAGAGAGGTGTACCATAGCGAGGATGTTGTTGAAGTACCAAGTTTGAAGGCTCAGGATGGTAGAAAAATAGGGGAGGAGGTGAAGCTTGTTGATGGATTGATGCACAATCTGGTAAGAGACAGTATGACTGTGACTGAGATTAATCGGTTACTGTATGCTGGATCATATGTGGTTGCATCCCGGTTAGGTGTGATGGGAAAAAACAAAACAGTTAGAAAGAAGAAGCCATGGTGGCAGAGGAGGTTGGAAAAGAGCATTGGCGAGTGGAGGAAAGATCTTGGACGAATTGAGGAGATAAAGCAAGGGAATAAGGTTCGTCAGGTTGTTCGTGATAGATTGAATAGGAAATATGAGCTTGTAGTGAAGGGAACGATGACAGTCAGCACAATGTTGAAGAACAAAATTTCTTCCGCTAGTGCTAAGATTAGACAGTTTGTTGGGAAAAGCCTTGCCAGGAGACAGAACAACCTTTTCAAGAACAATCAATGTCAACTCTACAAGGAGCTTAATGGCAATGGACATAAGATGGAATCCTCTGCTCCTAATGCAGATGAGGCAAGAGAGTTCTGGAGTATTATCTGGTCCGAGGAAAAGGAACACGACAAGGAAGCAAGTTGGTTGGGTGATGTAAGGGAAAAGTTTGCAGACGTAGAGAAACAAGAGGACATTATGGTGGCTCTGCAAGATGTTAAGGCAGGGATAAGAAAGATGGCAAACTGGAAAGCCCCTGGACCTGACTGGGTCAGAGGTTACTGGTTCAAAAAGTTCACCTCGCTACACTTGTCAATTGCAACAACTCTGCAGGAGTGTTTGACGTCAGGCGTGGTACCCGACTGGATGGTCAAGGGGAGGACAGTTTTAATTCAGAAAGATTCTGGAAAGGGGACAGCAGCTAGTAACTATAGGCCGATAGCTTGTCTACCATTGATGTGGAAGCTGCTCTCTGGAATCTTTGCTGAAAAGATCTACGGTCATCTTGTAAATAATAATCTTCTTCCTGAGGAACAGAAGGGATGCAGGAAGAAGTCACGTGGCACGAAAGATCAATTGATGATCGATAAGGCAATTTTGCACGAGGTCAGGTCTATGAAGAGAAACCTTAGCATGTGCTGGATTGATTACAAGAAGGCATATGATATGGTCCCTCACAGTTGGATTTTGGAGATGCTGGACATGGTTGGAGTTGCAGAGAATGTGCGGAGTTTGCTGAAAGGAAGTATGGCTGAATGGAAGACAGTACTGACGGCTAATAATGAGGTGCTTGGTGAAGTTAACATCAATCGGGGAATATTCCAAGGTGACTCCCTTTCCCCTTTGATCTTTGTTATTGCAATGATCCCGCTGAGTATTTTACTCAACAGAGAGAAGCTTGGATATTTCTTCGGTCACGGTAGGGTGTTGGTCAATCATTTATTGTTTATGGACGACTTGAAGCTATTTGGACGGAGTAAACGTGAGTTGGAGGCATTGGTCGAGGTGGTGAGGGTTTACTCTAGGGACATTGGGATGGAGTTTGGGTTAGATAAGTGTGCTGTTTTGGAAATTAGACGAGGTGAAAGGGCTGAATGTGAGGGAATCGAGCTACCGAGTGGGGAGTTGATGAAGGAGGTTGATGAAGATGGGTACAAGTACCTGGGAGTGCTAGAAGGGGCGAAAGTAATGCAGAAGAAGATGAAGGAGAAAATTGGGAATGAGTACCTACGACGTGTGAAATTGCTGGCAAAGTCGAGGTTGTATGCTGGGAACTTGGTTCGCGGCATCAATGCGTGGGCAGTTAGTGTTGTCCGATACAGCTCTGGAATACTGGATTGGTCTGATGCTGAGCTACGTAAACTTGATACCAAGACAAGGAAGATTTTAACGATGAATGGTGCTTTCCATAGGAATAGTAGTGTAGATCGTCTGTACATCGGAAGAAAGGATGGGGGTCGTGGCCTGATCAGCGTTGAAGATTGTGTGAGGCAGGAAGAGTTAGGGTTAGAAGAGTATGTACATGCTACTGAGGAGACGATTTTGGAACAGGTGGCTGGAATGATTATGCATGGAAGGGAGACAAAGAAGCATTACAAGACGAGAGTGGTTGAGGAGAGAAAGGAGAGATTGATGGAGAAGGCTCTGCATGGTAGGTTCTTTCGGGAGATGGATGAAAATGCAACAGAGAGATCAGTACAGTGGGTTAAAGGTGGTTTCCTTGCAAAAAGCACAGAGGCATTTGTGTTTGCTGCTCAAGAGCAAGCATTGAGGACAAGGTTGGCGCAGTCGAAGTGGGATGGTGGTGTTAGTCCTATGTGTCGCATCTGCGGAATTGAATCTGAGTCAGTTTGGCATGTTGCGTGTGGGTGTAAGGTACTGGCTCAGAAGGAGTACAAGAGGCGACATGATAGGATGGGATTGAGAATATATTGGGAGCTGTGCAAGAAGTATGGGTTGAAATGTGCGGGGAAATGGTTTGAAGAGGTGCCTGACAAAGTTAGAAAGAGTGAAGATGGTAGGTTTGAAGTTTGGTGGGATAGATCAGTGGAGACAATGCAACAGGTGGAATCTAATCGTCCGGATGTTGTTGTTGTTGACCGCACTAAGAAGAGATGGCTGGTTGTAGATTTTGCTGTGCCTTCCGATCGAAATGTGACAGCTAAAGAAGAAGAAAAGGTCACTAAGTATTCTCCCTTGGCCCAACAAATCCGAAAGTTACATAGTGTATGTACCAGCGTTGTCCCAATCGTCGTGGGAAGCTTAGGAGTGGTGACGAAGCGCTTGGAGCGCAGTTTGAAAGAGTTGGGCATCCCTGATGTCTTGGGTGGACTCCAAACATCTACCATCATTGGAACTACCAACATATTGAGGAAGGTGCTTAACCTCTAAAGCTACTGGTCGGTAGCCGGGGTTAAGTTTTCTCGTCCGGCAGGTGAATACCATCTCCCTGTGCGGGCTGTCATGCTGGACATGAACTTTGTTTATTATTATTATTATTAGTAGTAGTAGTAGTAGTAGTAGTATTACTCGAGCTCATTTCACACCAAGATATTTTTTGGTGGGCCTTTCTTGACGTTGCAGTGGCAACAAGCCTCCTTAGAGCTCACAGACTTTACTTATGATCTCCGCTGTCTTCAACAATGCGGTGGTCTGCATAGTTTTGATCTTCGTTCGCATTCCGATTTGGTTTAAGCTATTTTTCAACGACTTTGGAACTATTTCCAAAGCCCCACTAACTATTGAAATAACAGTTACTTTCTCATTCCATAGAACGTCTAGTTGCCAAATCCTGATATTTCTCTCTTTTTTTCTCTTTCTTTCATTTCACCTTTGTGATCTCCAGGTATTGCACCATCTGACATGTTTTCTTGTCTTTGTCAACAAGCATGAGGTCAGGCCTTCTAGCTTCTCTTTGCTGATCCGTCTGCATTTAATAGTCATACAGCAACTGGATTTTTCTGTTTCGAAGGATAGATTCTGGTTTGTGTTCATACCATTTATCAGTATGGTTGAATTCTTGATGCTTGCATAATTCCCAATGGATTATTGTCTTGACCCAGTCTTGCCTCCTCCTCAATTTAACATTCTCCCTCTTTTCATTGTCACTACTGCGCATTTTTCAATCCCAAATTCCATTCCAATGTCTGAGTTGAATACTCTAACAGTCTGAATCATTGCATCAAGGTCTGTTTCTTCTTTTGCAAAAATCTTCACATCATCCAAGTAGAATAGATGCTTGATTTTTTCCTTTGTTCTGAAAAAACGCTATGATAAACAGTAATAGAGAAAAGTTATTTCCCTGAAAAATTCCTTATCGAATGTTAACTTCTGCAAGGGTCTTTTTTCCAGAGGACAACTCCACTTTCTAAGACTTGGTCGAATTTTTTATTAGGCATAACACATTATCAGCAACTTTAAATATTTGTAAGCTTTCCAAGATTCAAGTGTAAGGCATCATGTCAAATGCTTTGCGGTAATCAAGCCAACCCATAGCAATATTCTTCTGCTTTGTCTTTACTTCCCTCAAAATCTTTTTATCTATTAACAGCAAATCATTTGTACGCTCACATCCTTCTCGGGACCCTTTTTATTCCTCCGGCAGCATTTCTTTTTCTTTCAGTGATCTTCTGGGATAATACCTGTCAATATTTTCCACATCAAAGGGAGACATGTTACCGGGCGGTAATTGCTAGCAATATTTTCTTCTGTATGAGAAATGTTCTTTCTCTTGTCATCTGGTACCTCAGCTGCTGCAAGGCATTCATTCAACCTTGTAGCCATTTCAGCGTGAGGTGATGATAATTTATTGTACCAGAACTCATAAACGCCATACGCCCCAGGTGCTTTCCAGTTTGCTAATCTTCTGAGGGCGCCATCCCAATTTTCATCATCGATATTCATATCGTTTTGCCGTTCTTTATTGCAAAGCTCTTTTCTTAAATCCTTTAACCATTTGTGCTTAGCATTGATATTCTTTTAGGTTATCCCTGATACCACTCCAAAACCTTTTCACCTCTTCTGAATTCGGTTTCTATTGTTCTCTGTCACCCATTTGCCTATCCAGTTGTTTGAAAAATCGCCCTTCGTTGTTTTAAAGGTGCGGTTTTGGTTGTATTGATTGATCCTATTTCGGTATCTTTTCAGTTTGTCCTCGTTGGTTATAATCCATTGCCTTATTGTCCCCAATACAATGCTCTTCCCTTTTTCTTTCATTCGATACTTTTGTTTCAATCTATCAATGTGCTTTTGTTTTACAGTTTTATTTTCATTCAGTGCTTTCATTCTACTATAATCCTGATTCAGAGGTCTGATTTGTTACCCTAATTGACCTTCCCAAGCAGATTTTGATTTTGGGGTTTTTTCTTAAACATGTTGAGCTTTTCTGCAACAAACACAACACTAGCATAAAACAAATCATTCATTTTGGTTATGTCATCTATTTGTATGTTTTTCAAAAGCTTGTTGCCTTTTTGCACTTCTAAATGAGTTTTGTTTTTATCAACGGTGCAAATCAATGGTAGGCTTTTCCTATCCTCATTTAGTATCTCATCAAGCCTGTTTGTTTGCTCTCTGGTTCAACTTACTCCATTTATTATGCATGGGGCTTTTCTGGTGTTATTGTCTCTACCATAACCCCCCCTGGTCATCATTTCCGTTCTCTGCGTGTGGGATAAAGGAAGATTCCTAGCCCTGGCTGCCAACCATGGCTATTTCAATATAAGTGCTAGTATCACTGCTCCTTGATTGTTCTTTGTTTTCTTCTCTTTCCTGTTGATTCTTTCGATATTCTACCCCTCTTAAAATCTCGTGCAGATCAGTTAGCCAAAATCTTCTTTTTATCTGATTACTTTGATCAAGCAGACGCTATTGATTTACAATAAACATCCCCTTTTCCCTCCAAAGACCTAATAAGGACCTAGTTTCTTATACCCACTGCTGTTTGTTACACTTCTATAACACTCCATCACAAACATATTTTCTTTTCTCGAACACTTCTTCTTTATTTATGTTCTGGCAGTAGTTTGAGGACGACCGGGCCTGCGTTGCTCCCCCCATAGGACACCTGTTGTGCTAGAGACCTTCACCATTGCTGGTTGCAGCCTGGTTGCTATTTGGTTTGAAACGATTAAATATAGGTATAAGTGAAGTGAATTTTTCATTGGAATCCGCCTACTCATGACCTTCTCAGCTTTCTCAGACCCATTTAACTCTTGATAAACTTTCTTTTGACCTTGGCTTAACGTTCTTTTAAGTCTGAATTGATAGATTCTCTCATCATACCTTTTACGTTTGTGAGATTCTGCAATTAATCTCTGATTTAGTTCTTTAATAACCAGATTATTTCCTTTTGCTTTAATCCTATATTTCTGCTCTAATGCAGAGTACTTATTCTGTGTAACATTCTCACCGTTCTTCTTCCTTTTCAGTATATTAATATGCTTTCGAATCTCATCGATTGACTGTTTTATCCTTCTCTTCAACCAGGGTTCTTCTGATGCTCTCCTTTTATTTGCTGGGGTTCTTAAACCAAGCTTTCTAGCAATGTATATCAACGTTGCAAATATTAGGACATTCGTTTTCGTTATGGTGTCTATCTTAACATTGCTTCATTAACACTTTTGGTAACATCTGCCAACTTTTTTCTATCTGCTTTCTTCAATCTTGGAAAAAAGGTTTATCCCTTTCCTTCATTATGGCACATATTTGGTCTATTATCTGATCTTGTTCCTCTGTTCTCTCTGCATTCTGCTCAACATCAAACTCTACTGGCATTTCAGGTAAGTTGACGTCGTCACGTAGGTCCACATCCACCTCAGATTTGGATTGTGTTTCATCATTATCCTGATCTACATCTTCAATACTCACAACTAAGTCAGTTTCAGTCTCCTTTTCTAAGACACTTCTTTTAATCATTTTAATCTCCACCTCGGATAGTAGCTTATTTTTCCTTTTGAATCTAGCCTGATGGCATAAATTCTGTTCACTGATCTCAAATAAACCTCTTTGCTTCCAAACTCGATGCATCCTCTGCCTATATCCTCGCATGGGTTTACTATCCTCATTCACTGGATCATTAAGAAAGTAGCACTCCATTAAAGCTACGTTCACTTCTTTGTTCCACTTTCTCTTAGTAGTAGTATGACGGAGAGCACCTTCTGGGGCGAGACATTCACAAGTTGTTCCAGTTATTTTCATTACTTTGATTTGACATTTTTACACTCATTCGAGGATTAGTGCATTTATGTTACACTACCACAGGTATTTTTATCAAGACACCATCTCTACGGAAGTTGCCAACCAAAGCTTAAGATCCACCCCTGACCATGAGACCCAGTTACACCCCGTCAGACGTCAACCTGATATTTACAACTACGGTTAGTTTATTCTTCTGAGTTTTCCTTCTCCTAGGACAGCTGCCAACCAAGGCTAAAGACCCTGTCCTTGCCAGGCTGGGTATTCTGCACCAGATGCCACTTGCTACTTCCAGTCCACGCGGATGTTAATATTATTATTGCTACTTGGTTTATCGTTCTGAGTTTTCCTTCTTATAGGACGATTGCCAAACAAGGCTTTCGACCTCGTCCTGGCCATAAGAGGATAGAGACAGACTTAGCTCCGCCGGACGACAATCCGGTATCTCAAGGTTTCGGAGTGGGCTGACAGGTCCTACACCTTGCCCAAGGAAAACCTGGATGCAGTTGTGGCAAAAGGGTAACCTCATTCGCCCACGTCGAAACTCCACAACCGGATGCAGTTTATCGTCATACCCAGAACATTATTATTACATTATTATTATTCTTCAAAAAATTTACTTTGATTTGCTTTGTAAAGATCAAACCCCGGGTCACTACCAGTGTCCTTGGGTGAGTGAAATTGGAGGTTTTATTTGTGGATGAAAAAAAATTGTTTGTAAGGATAAAAATAGTATAAAATAGTATAAAAATTTAAATATCAAAATCAAAACATTTGAAGGCAATTTACGAACATAAATTCTACAATAAATTAAACAGGACAATCTACGCACATTGAATGGGCATTATGATACAAGATAAAACATTAAGGTTGACAAATCACGAACATCAATTAGACATACATAAGACATAAGTGTGTAAAAGGCTATAAAATTCAAAAGAAAAAAAAGTTGATACAGATAACAATTTTAGATAGAAAGCGCTCTTCTCAAAAGATGAGTTGTACTGTTCAATACAATTTTTTTGTACTTCTTGAAGAGAAGGGTTTCCAGAAAATTTGTCAAGATAGTCAGTAGTTCCTTTCTTTATCAGGCCCAAAAGCACCTACCACAACAGGAATAGGTTTTGTTTTAAGGTGCCACATCTTTCCAATTTCTATTTCCAAATCCTTGTATATTGCGAGTTTCTCAAATACTTTCGCAGAGACATTTCTATCTAATGGCACGGTCATGTCTATGAGAAGGAACGTGTTGTTTTTCCTGTCTTTGATGACAATGTCAGGGCGATTGGCCTGTATCGTGTGATTAGTGCGGATTGGAAAATCCCAAAGGATGGCCAGTTACTTTTAATATTTATAGAGAAATGGTTGCAGATCTTCCAGTGGAGGTACTGACCAACCCTGTCGTGTCTGTTTGTATACCCTCATGATGTTAAAATAGAGCAGCCAGAGACAAGGTGGTCAATAGTTTCTGTTTTATCATTGCAAAACTTGCTCTTGGAGTCCGCACCATTGTGCAAGACGTTTGCCTAATAATTTCTTGTGAATAAACTTTGACCCTGGGCGGCAAGAAAAAAGCCTTCGGTCTCCACTATCAGCCCTGAGCTGCAAAGTCACTGATGGGTTACCTTTGTGTTCACATCAGCGTTATTTGCTCGAGCTGCGAATTGTCCGTGGAGAGGTTTTTCTTGTCAACTAGATTCAAATTGTTTCAATCCTTCATTCTTAGCGTATTTCTTTGTTTTACGGGCAATTTCAGTAGCAGCTAAACGATGGTCGTTTTCAATGTTGAGACGTAATTGACGGGAAAACTTATCAGATTCTTTAACAACAGAGTGGAGCTTTTTTGAATTTTTGTGTATATTAACCAGCTGAAGCATCCAGCCATCAGCATTGTCTAAATATTGGAAAAGCTCTATAGTCGAGGTTTTGTAGGAGAGCTCTAGTTGTATTAATCCTATTTCTAAAATTTGAAGCCAACCTAGAATGCGTAGTGTGTAAGGTGTCTAGCCAGAAATTTGGTACTTGGTGTATTCCTGGTGATTTCCGCTTCTGCGACTTTTTTAACGCTTTTGCGATCTCGTCAGTGCTTATATTATCCCATTGTTGTTCAGGGATATCAGTAGCATTTCTTTCTAGATCTTTTATTCATTGAGCGTCTTCATTATTCCCTTTTTCACTACCCTAAATCAGAAATTTCTGACCTGGTCCTCTGATGGTATTTCCTCTACATTAATGGACGCTTTTCCGATTTCTCGGTAGAACTTTTCCCATCTGTTTCAAAAATCTTGTTTTGTCTATAAAAATTGTTTCTTTTAGTGAAACGACGTAGTCTTTGGGCTTTAACTTGTAATTTTTGTTTGAGCTTCTCTTTAATAGGGGGTATTTGTTCTTTAATTTCATAAGTGATATTTTCTAATAACTTTCCTAGCTTTTCTAGATCTCATTTCTTTATCTTTCTGTAATTCATCAAGTAAAGAGATTTCCTTTCTAAAGTTTTCGATTTCCTTTTCTATCTTTATTTGCCATTTAGGTTTAAAGGATTGTTCGTCTATTGTTATTTCTTTTACATTTACCTTTCACGCCACATTCGTTCTGAAGGACTTTAGATGTTGCGTACATTAATTGATTTAGTTCCGTTAATTCAGGGTTTATTTCTTCGCACAGTTGACGCAGGGCTTCATTTCCCAAGGCTAACAAAATTTTGAATTTGTGGGTCTGTCTAATTTTCATCAAAGCCTCCCTATCAGTAACTCCTCCATGATTTCTGCATCATTTTCCTGACGACCAGGCTCGTGGTTACCATTCTCTACTTGCCCATCATTTTGGAGTTTTCTTGTGGCCTCACAATATCTCGATTTTCAATCAACCCTCCATTGTCTTCAACAATATTATTATCCGTGATAATTCTTTCCTCGACATCATCATCAACACCTTCTCCCTTTGCGTCATATCTAGCCTTTCTCCAATTTGTGCTCATTCAATATCAGTTAGTTTTTTATTACGAATAACGTATCTTCTTTGGTTTACCAGTTTATTTGCGTCCGGATTATTAAATTTGTCACTCTCGCTGTTGCGCGTATACCATTTTAGGAAAGTATCTTCGGTGTTGTTATTTTTAGGATTCTCTAAAGCATAGTAAAAACAATATTAAACTTCCTTGTTCTCTTCTCTTGTCCATTTCTTTCTTTTTTTCTTTCTAAATTTTTATGTGGTGAGCCCAAGTGGCCAAGATTGGGAGCATTCCTGATCTGGTGACCACATGGGTTGTTATTTTGAGGAGAGTTTAACCTGGTAGCAGACTTTTCGACTTTTCGACCTCAGCCTGGTCACCCTCTGAGGCACGCATCCCTTGTTTATCCGCGCGACGGGTGATGCGGCATGATTTACTTTTGATTTTGGTATTCATTTGAAAAAAGGAGCTGGATACTCCATGCCAGTCTTAACCTGGTATTTCTGGCCCATGCGGATTTATGATGATGATGATGATGATTGTTATTATTATTATTATTATTATTATTAATGACCGAAGGATAGTTTAATCGACGTCATGCTATCTCATTATCATTATCTTCATTTTCCATTTTGCACAAGCTGTTCAACTAGCAGCCAAGGGCCAAGATGTTTCTTTCACCTTACATCTCCAATACGTTTCGAAGTATCCTGGTTGTTCCCAAGAAGGCTGTTTGTTGTACCACCCAAACATCTACTTCAATCTCTAGTTTTTCCATCCGTCAAATGAAACCTTTGCTTCCGCATCCTATAGCACCTATTACCACTGGTACAACTAGCACTTTTCTGAACGACCAGAGCGTTATCAGTTTCCTTTTTCGGTTCTTGTATTTTGAGAATTTTTGCATTTTCTTTGTCATGCACCCCATTATCTCCTGGAATCGCAACATCAATGATGATGCACGACTTTTTCTTTTTCTCTACCAATACCAAATCAGGTCTACTAGCCTTAATTACGTTGTGGCACAGGAAATTCATGTTCACTTTATCGTTTTCTACTACTCCCTCTGAGCAATGTTCGTACCATAATTCATTTCTGTCAAGTCCATGCTTTTTGCACAAATTCCAATGAATAAGCATGCCAATATTGTCATGCCTTCTTTTGTTCTCCCGCTGGGCTAGTTTTTTACACTCGCATATTAGACGTTGTGCGGCCTCCCCATTTCCCCCACACATCCTACACAGTGGACTTTCTCTAGTTTTGTTGATCTTGTGCTTGACATAGTTTGTCCTTAACGCTTGTTCTTGGGCAGCGAATATTAGTGCTTCTGTTTGCACTTCAAGACTACTTTGCACAACCCATTTCCAAGATAATCTTTTATCCCTTTCATCGTTCATCTCACGGTCGAACTGTCCATACATTCTTTTATCGTACCATTTCATTTTAACCTTGTCTTGGTTACTCATCTCAAATTCTTCCTTCCCCATCAGTATTTCAGTATCAATGATACCAACTTTCGTTACACCTTTCAGAAGCTCTTCATTTGAATTCCGCACATGCAATTCCAAATTGTTATCCTACAGTCGATCAACATCACTTTTTGGATGGAAAGCACCGTACATAGTCAAAGTCTTTCGTGTTGTCCTCTCGATTTTTTTCAGTTCCTCTACTTCCCACTCAATAATTCCGCCTCCATATCTCAAGAGCGCAACGGCCTATGTGTTGATTGCTTTGATCTCATTTTTGCCATTAAGTTTGGACTTTAGCACTAGTCTTAACCTTCTCTTATATTCAGCAATCACTTTTTTCTTCATTTCCTATCTTTTTATCTCATCTAGTTCAAGGATACCAAGGTAAGTATACCACTTTTCATCTACTTCTCTCATTACTTCTTGTTCGGTAGGTGGATTCCTTCCAACCTAGCCATTTTCCCTCTCTTCAGAACAACCACTGCGCACGTCTTTAAACCGAATTCCATACCGATGTCCTCACTAAATAGATACACTGTTTGCACCAGGCTATCTATTTGGTTTTCGTTCTTGACAAAGAGTTTTAGATCATCCATATAAAGTAAATGGTTTACTTTGTATTCACTCTGAACCCATTCGTAGGATCCCTTTACCTTTCGTAAGAGTAGGGAGAGTGGGATCATGTGCGGGACAAAAATCAACGGGAAAAGGCTATCTCTACGGAATATGCCTCTATTGACATCCACTTCACATATATCGGATCCATTGGGAGTCAAGAGAAGTTTCCATTTCTTTATACTTCTTCAATAAAACGTAGGCTTTTCTGTAATCAATCCACGCCATGTCTTTCTTTTCTTACAATCTTTAAGTATCACCTTATCAACCAATGGCTTGTCTTTAGTCCCTCTGCATTTTCTTTTGTACCCTTTTTGCTCCTCTGGGAGTAACTTCTCACTTTCGAGAAAACAGTACATTTCCTCTGATATTTTGCGAGTCATTAACGTCCACATGAGTGGTAAGCAAGTAATTGGTCTAAAATTATCAACTGCATCTTCCTTTGCTGTATCTTTTTGACACAGCACATTTCTACCATATGTTTTCCAAGGCGGTGTGTCATTCTTTCCTTCTAGCATTTCATTCAATTGAAACGCTATTCTGCTATGCAACTTATTGAGTTTCTTTATCCAAAATCCTTGCACCTCATCGTGTCCCGGTGTTTTCCAATTGGGCATCTTTTTGCATTGGTTATTAACTTTGTTCTCATCAATCAATATATTTCTCTGCTTCACCCTCTCAATCTCTCCTTTCATTTTCTTCAACCAATCAGCTTCCTTATTATGCTCTTTCTCTACACTTCATATCTCACTCCAGAAGGTCTAACTTTCTTCAGCATTTTGAATATGACGTCACTGTTTCCTCTGTGACTATTCAACTCATTGTACACTTTCTTTTAATCAATATCAAACAATGTATTTATCCTATACTGCTCTATTCTTTGCTCGTATCTAGTGATTTTAGCAGCTTTGGCGAGGATTCTTTGCTTTATTTCTTCAATCACAGTTGTTAACCCCTTCCGTTCTACTAGGTATTTTTCCTTAACAAACTGAGCTTTGCCTTTTCGGTGATCTCGAACCTCTCCCTTTTTCAGTCTTTCTAGAAGGGTAACATCCTTTTTCAGCTGTTGTATATCACTTTCAACACCTCTCTTCCACCAAGGTTTTTGTTTTTTTCTTCTTTTGTACCCTTTGAGACCTAGCTGATCTGGTACCCACTGCGGACATCTTTCGGGGTTGTTGAGGAATTGTTAAAGTTCTTGGGCCATAATTTCATGAGAAGAGTCAAAACAACTCAACCAGAAATTATTGACTTTATTAACACCTGGAGATTTTCATTTCTGTGCTTTGCTCAAGGTATTCTTAACCTCCTCAGTTGTAATATTGTTCCATTCCTGCACAGGAATGTATGCATTTGATGATTCAACTTCTTTAATCCATTCAGCTTCTTCATTATGAGGCTATTCCTTTCTCCAGATGTTCTTCCAAAACTGTTCGACTTCTTCAATCTCCGGTGCTTTAACGATTTTAATTTCTTCTTTTCATACTTCCCTATAAAACTTCTTGGGGTTTGTCTTAAAAGTGTTATTTTGTCTCTAGAACTTTACTCTTTTCTCAAATGTTTGCATCCTTTTCACTTTCGCCTGTATCTTCTGCTTTGCAGTCTCTTTGACTTCACCTGTATTATCCCTATTTAGTTTATATTTCCTTTTGAGTTTGCGCCATATTCTACTTTTAACATTTTTTCCTCTTTCAAGTTCCGATAACACAAAAAGCTCCCCTCGCAGGCCTTCTATGTTATTTTCCAATTTAACCCTCCATTTAAGTTTTTTTCTTACATATTGTCTACCTTTCATTATCTTTACTCCACATTCAGAGGTAATAGTTTTCACAGCTGCATTTAATTGGTTTAAATCAGTTGGGTCTAAGTCGTGGTCTTTCAGTTCTAAAATCATCTTCAGTGGCTCATTCTAATATTCTTATTGTTCTTTTTGCTATTTTGAATTTTTGGAAGGGATTCCTTATCACTCATTTCAGTAAACTTGACTTTAGCATATTCTTCGAGTATGTTAGAACGTATCCTTTCAATATGACTCAGTTCCACCTCAGTAAATGGCACATTCATACCTGCATCAATATTTTCATTTGTCGGTAGTTCAATCTCAATCACTTTAAATCTAGCATTTTCATTTACTTCCCTAAAATCTCCATTCACATCTGGAACCTCAACATTAACTTCAATTAAATTCTCTGTACTATTTATTGAGTTCTCTAAATTTTCAGCACGGACAGTTTCTTTAATCAGGTTTAATTTTATATCAGTCAGTCTTATTTTTTATGATGTCAAGACGGACATTTGCTAGTCTAATTGCATCAAAATACGGTCTAATATTTTCATTAAGCGCTCTCCATATATTAGAAGTTCTTAATTTGCAGCAGATTTCAGATGGGTTTTCTAATGTCAGATAGTAGGAATAAATTACTTCCTTATAATCATCTCTACTCCATTTGATACGTTTTTCTTTTTTCTTTACGTTTATTCGCGATATTGTCTCAGCTGGGTTTAAGTTAGGAATATCCTGGTTTGCATTTCCAGGCAGAGTTGCATTAGATGAGTTAGTTTCAGTCACAAATTTTTCGAACCCAGCAAGCTGATTCCTCCCTGAGGGACGCGCTCCTTGGTTAACCGCGCGACGAGCGATCCGGGATGTATTTCTTTTAGTATTCATTTATGATTTCATTAAAGTTGCATTTTACACTTTCTGCCAAGCAGCTGAGTATACGATGCCAGACGCCACCTGGAATTTCTAGCTCACGCGGCTCGGTTTTCTTTTCAAAGTTGTCTTTCTCCTAGGAGGACTGTCAACCAAGGCTAATGAGCTCCACCTACCCAGGGCTAACAGGTACTACACCTTGCCCAAGGGTGACCCGGGGGTAGTTGTGGCTAAGGGTGACCTCATTCTCCTACGTCGAAACTCCACAAGCGGATGCATTTTAACGTCATACCCAGGACAATTATTATTATTATTATTATTATTATTATTATTATCATTATTATTATTATTGTCGCATTAGCCTTCTAGCTCAGGCAGATATTATACCAAATATGGTCAAAAGGGCCGGCCATTGTCTATGGCCAAAAGTTTTTTGTATAATTCTGTTCTCAACTGAGTTCTGAAGAAACCTGTCTTCTGTAATAATCAATCAATCAATAAATAAATAAATCCTAATATCAATCCCAAAGTGCTCCATGTATTGTCCAATCTTTTTACTGACTGATTCTAGTGCTCCAACAACCACAGGTATCACCTCAACACTCTTTAGGTTCCACAGTTTCTAAACCTCTCTTTTGAGGTCTTGATACTTTTCTACTTTTTCAATTTCCTTTTCTCCCACATTACGATCTCCAGATTAAGCAATATCAATAATCAAAGCTTTCTTGCTCTTCTTTTCCACAACTAAAATATCCGTTCTCCTGGCTTCAATATAATGATTACATTGGAGTGTCATATCCCATAAGATTTTCCCCGATTCGCTCTCAATTACCCCTTCTGAATAATGCTTATACCATTTATCAACTCTTCTTAGATCATACCTCCCAAAAAGCACCCAATGCACAATCCTAGCAATGTTGTCATGTCTCCTTTTATATTCCTTCTGTGCTAATACTTTGCATCCACATATAAGATGGGTGACTGATTCACACTTTTCACCACACAATCTGCATAAAGGACTACTCCTTGTTTTGTTAATGTTAAATTTAACCACATTTGTCCTCAAAGCTTGCTCTTGTGCCGCAAAAATTAATGCTTCAGTCTCAACTTTCAGATCACTTTTTCCTCATCTATTCCCATGTTCTTTCTCTGTCAACGTTCTCTGGCATTTCACGAACAAACTGTCCATACATCTTCTTCCCAGTCCTTCTGGCAACATATTAATTTGGAATTTCTCTTTTAAATGCATTCTTTTCCTTTGGTTCTTCACAGTCAACGATGTTGGCTATCTTTACTCCTTTCACTAGCCTTTCAGTTAACAGATTTCCATAACACGTCAAGTTGTTTTCCTCTGTCGTAGCACACATTTCAACACTTATTAAACCTCTTCCTCCATTACACCTTGACACAAAGACCCTGTCAACATCACTCTTAGGGAGGAGTACTTCAAACATCATCATGACATTTCTGGTCATTCTCTCCATTGCTGTTAGTTCTTCTTTCTACCAGTCTAACACTTCAAAACTTTACCTCAAAACCGCAACTGCTCACGTATTCATAGCCAGGATCCTATTTTTTCCATTTAACTTTGATTCAACACTAGCTTAATTTTCCGTTTGTAGTCTGTTGCAAATGCATCTTTCATGTTATTTTCTTTCACCGTATGATACTCTAGAATGCCTAAGTACTTGTAGCCAGTATTGTCTATTTTCTTCATTATCTGCTCATCTGGCAAACTTATTTCTTCAGATGATACAACTTTATTTCTCTTTTGCAATAGCATTCTACATTTCTAAATGCCAAATTCCATTTCTATGTCTTCGCTTACAGTATGCACAGTCTCTACAAGAGTTTCTATCTGCTCGTATGTTTTACCATTTAACTTTAAATCATCCATATATAAAAGATTGTTTGTCTTTTCTTCATTTGCACCCCAAACATACCCTGCTTTTACTTTCCTCAGAACCATTGACAATGGAATCATGCATGAAACAAATAGCAATGGTGAAAGACTATCTCCTTGAGATATACCCTGTTAATCTTGACCGTACCTAGTACATGTCCACATGAAGTTAATTCTGTTTTCCAGCTTTGCATGCTATTTTTTATAAACTCTCTCACATTGTTGGCAATCCCAAATATCTCCAAGCATTCAACAACCGAGCTATGTAGCACCGTGTAATAATCTTTTCTTGCAGTCAATCCAAGCTATTGCCATATGTGTGTGCCTTCTTTAATAACCCATTAATATTACCTTGTCTATCAATAACTGATCGTTGATATCTCTAGTTCTTCGACGACAACCCTTTTGTTCTTCTTGTAACAACTTTTTTTTTTCAAAATGCTCGTATACACCATCCTCAAAAACCCCTGTTCACAACTTTTACATCATAGGAAGGCAGGATATTGGTCGAAAATTTTCAACTGTATTCCCTCTTTTCGGATCTTCAAGACACAAAATTGTCCTTTCTAATGTTAGCCAACGTGGCAAATTAGCATCTCTGTTCACAATCAGGGATAGTTACTCTGCATTTCTCTCATGTAGTGATGTTAATTTTTTCAACCAGAATCCTTACGCTCCATCCATACCTGGTGCTTTCCAATTGGGCATATTTCCACATTGTTTGGTTTCCATGTCTGTTGTTATAATCACATTTTGTTCTTGTTGGTTTCTCAAATCTGCCCTTACATTCCTTAGTCATTCTGCTTTGTTATTATGTTGTTGTCTTTTGCTCCAAATCTCACTCAAAAAGGTTTTCAAAAACTAGGAGTTACTTTCCTCAACAGTGCCAAGAAGTGAGAGATAGATAGATAGATAGATAGAGAGAGAGAGAGAGAGAGAGAGAGAGAGAGAGAGAGAGAGAGAGAGAGAGAGAGAGAGAGAGAGAGAGAGAGAGAGAGAGAGAGAG
>RDPX01000367.1:234113-270928 GCA_003991215.1 Morbakka virulenta
ACAAAAAGTGAGAGATAGAGAGAGAGAGAGAGAGAGAGAGAGAGAGAGAGAGAGAGAGAGAGAGAGAGAGAGAGAGAGAGAGAGAGCGAGATAGATAGAGAGTGTGCGTCCTCTTCATGCAGAATTTAAACATTGATCCTTCGTCATACAATACTGAGAAGATGATATCAAACCACCATGCGTCAATTTAAGATTTCTGAGCCCATATTTATGACATCGTCAAAAGCGTTAAAGCGACTGTGAAAAGAAAAACAAATAGCTGAAAAAAAACAATACCTCTGATAAGAGATTTACTACAAGGTCATGGCTCATGACCATTACTGTTTAAGCTTGTTATCATCATATCAATTTACACTTTTGAAACAGACAATATCAAATATTGTTGGGCTAAAGTGTGTGACTCTTGTCTGGAACGGAGTCCTGGGTGCAATTTGCAGATGACACCTACCTGGTCTCAGCTTTGGGAAGAGAAAATTAATACCTCCGGGGTGCATTTGCCAAATTGACTTCTTGAGATTGTGATATCATAAAAGTTGAAAAAAAGTTAGACATTTGGAATGAAAAAACACAAATTAAAAATTATGCAGTTGTGCAGTTGAAACTGTACGCAGACCCCCCCCCCCCCAAAAAAAAACAAAACAACCAAACCTGAACGAAACTCCACCTGTTGAGGAGGGTCAGTTATTTATTCCTCCTGGTTAAAGCTTTAGTATAACTATAAACAAACCATCAACATTTCCAAAGTACTGTATCTAATGCAGTTATATCTTCGTCATGTTCCTCAATTTGACACGGTCCTGCGCAGCTCTGTGGGCCTGTACTGCGGAGATTCCAGATTATTCCTTGTTGTTGCCCATGTGACTTCTTCTCTGCCTTCCTCTTTTCCTAGCTCCAGCAACCATGCCCATGGTTAGTTCTCTTTCAGTGTAACGCTTCTTTGTATGTGTCCTCAGTAAAAGAGTCTTCGGTTCACTTCGGTCTGCAGTAGTCGTTTGTGATACTGAATCAGAAGACGTCCTAGTTCGTTACCCTCTCCATCCAATTTACTCTTACAACTCTCCTGTAACACCGCAGCTCCAAGCTGCAGAGTCGTTTCCTATCACTGTTTTTGAGAATCCATGTCTCACTACCATAGGTTGCAATCGGAAAGACTAGTGTGTTTAGCAACCTCGATTTCGTTTTCCTTGATATTCATCTGTCTTTCCAGACTGCTATGAGCGCTGATGTTGCGTTTTTCGCGACAGCAATCCGCTTCTTTATTTCAGGGGTATCGTCATTATCATCTGTAAAGAGGACTCCCAAATATGTGATTTGTCTGATATTTTCGAATGGTTGACCATTTACAAATATACTTCCTGCACCATCGCTTTCTTTCCAAAGGATCTTCAACACCTTAGTCTTCTTTGTATTCAATGACAATTCAGCGTTTACCAAGCTTCTTTTCACTCTGTTAACAAGGTCTTGTAATTCCTCCAATGTACTCTCTATTAATACTAGATCGTCAGCATATCTGAGGTTTGTGATGGATCTTTCCCCTACTCTCACACTTCCTTCAAAGGCTTCCAGTGCTTCTCTCATTATGCTTTCCGAGTAAGCGTTGAATAAATGTAGGGAGATGGAATAGCTCTGCCTCCCCCCTTTTCAATTGGGAACCCTTTAGTATCCCTGTGTTTTGTGCGTACTTTTGCTTTTTGATCCTTGTACATTCTCATCAGTAAGTGGATGATGTATATTGTTGTTCCAATCTTCTTCGTGTCTCTCCATAGTCTGTGATGCAACACCATATCAACAGCCTTTGAATAGTCATTAAAAACACACAAACACACACACAAACACACACACACTTAACCTAATTAAAAATTTTCAGTACAATGTAATTTCAGTATAATATAAAATTTGAGTTAAAAATGAACTCGGCAAAGCACATGTACCAACAGATCAAATAATATCTCAGAATAATTCTAAAGTCCTCCGTCAACGATAAAGCCAAGTAACTGCACAAATTAATTTCAATAAAGGGTAAGACTAAACCCAGACTTAAATGAAGCGACCGAAGACAGCAACAGGACGAATTACAGAATGTAAGTAAATCTACTAATTTCATCAACGTTATTGCATGCTAAAACTCATAAAAAATCTTGTGGATCTGATTGTGCAACAGGAATACTTATGTCAGTGAACCTTGCATGTTTTTAAGCAAACTTGATGGCCCTGAATCCAAAGATGACTTTGGATTTGCTTGATTAGCTACGGTTTAGGCTGTGTATAAATATGTGATTTTTCTAAAAGTGGGGCAAATCTGTACCGAAAACCTTGTAACTAACGGTGAAAAGCTGAGATTATTTTTGAATTCAGCACATCAGCAAATGATTCCAGTTCCCCGAAAGATAAGCTTTCTGTATCACGTGAAAATGAACATTTGGCTAACTTTCTCTAGCCAATCAATCCAAGTGAGATTTAAAAGTTGGTCTTAGAACTCCTATTACAACAGGTATTACAAATACCTTAGGGCAGCCTCAAATTCTATTGAGCTCCCATTTAACGTCATGATATTTGATTACTTTCTTCTAGTTCTACTTCTTCTTCTTCTTCTTCTTCTTCTTCTAGTTCTACTTCTTCTTCTTCTTCTTCTTCTTCTTCTTCTCAATACTACGAGTGTCAAATAGGTATGAAATGACAATAATTTTAGCATTGTGTTTAGCTTTATCCAACAGTACAGTGTTTGGTCTTGAACATTTAAATGCCTTGAAGGACTGTAGGTGCATGTCCCAAAGACGTTTCACATTCACAATCTCAATAAGGCATTCCGGTCTGTGGCCTTATCAGCTTTCAAACCTTTTTAAATTAAAACGAAATATTTATACAGATATAATACGTCAGAAAAAATATTTACAGTACTCCTGTTATCAATGTGCTACCTGACTACTAAAATGGATATGGATATATGTATATAAATATATATATATGTTTTCACAATCGTCAGCTAAACAAAAGAGACAAAAGGGGGTATTGTCAGTTTCATGTTTAGCTGACGATTGTGAAAACATGAAACTCAGTTCTAAACTAAGTTTTGTTGATTTTTTGTTGTTGTCCACCATATGATAGCTCTAATATTCTTATATTATTGAGCACTGGCGATAGCTAATAATTACTTCGATACTGGTATATATATATATATACACAAAATAGTAGATGAAAATTAATTATAGTAGGAATTACCTTGTTAAAAATCAAACATGTTCTTTAAATTTAGGTATGTTGAGTTGTCTTATATCACGGGGAAGCTCGTTGAATATTTGTGCTTCTGCATTATAAATGTACCTCTGGAGCCATCCAAGGGGTCATCGAAGAACATGGCTCTTTTAACGAAATCATTTTGTAATTTTCGTGGCTATGCTGTTTAAATACGATCTGATGATCCCCTTCATGCTTTTTCAATCAACATTTACGTTAGTAGACATCATAATCCGTAGTTTCTCTTTATAACTTGATCACAAAACGGTTCCTTTTCCTGTGCGTGTCGCTTGTACAAAATATATCTATGTCTATGTGTGTTGATAAAATATCTGTTACGCGAGCCATATTTATTTTTAATCTGCATACATTCTGACGAAAAACTTTTATTCCCTGACAGTTCACAATTGTTGTTATGCTAGCGTCTGTGTTCGTCTCCTGAGACATTGGTCCTGGATGTGATTTGATATTTACAAAGACCAAGAGCAGAGGTAAACAAATATGACGTTTCGTACGTTCCATTCTAAAATGTTTATTATGGTAACAAAAATAGCGCACTATTACCTAAACTTTGCTACAGAGTGAAGGTCTTCTTTTCCAAAAATATCACAAAGGAAGTCACTGGGGACAGCGAGGACAACAGTTGGACAGCGTAAAAGAAAATAAGCAGAAGCTTTTTCCATGAAAGAAGAAGAAGAAGAAGAAGACGAAGAAGAATAGCTGTGGTCAGAGCGTTGAAAAGCTCGAAGCAACATGAGAAATAAGCCAACAGCCCAAAACTGCGAAACTTAGCCAAGAATAAATAGAAGATAAAAAGCAGAAAGAAGGATAAAGAAGCGACAGTTCCAGGGAATGGTTGCAAAATCGGAACAACAGTTTCATAGCAATGAGAGTCACAATCTTACAATTTAAGACTGAAAAAACTTGAAGAAAAAAAACCAAAAAAGTCATTTTTAGCTGTTAAAGACATTAAAAAGGTCAAATGTTTCCATATTGAAGAAATAATGAAATTATGAAAAGATAACCAGCTTAATACCTCCCTTCCCCATGAAAAAAGTGCGCTTAACTCTTTAAGTGATTTACATTCAAAACCAGATGATACCCACCAAAATAAGCCAACCATGGAATAGGTAGGGAATATGATAAAAAGATGCCAAACAAGAAAGCACCAGAATTTGACTCCATTACAACTGAAATGAGAAAAGCCTGTGGTAAAACCATGGTGGAAGTTCTACACAAAATATTTAATGTCATTTGAGAAAAGGAGAAGACACTCATGGATTTCTCAAAAATGGTAGTTGAAACAGTACACAGAAAGAGAGATGAACGTATCCCATCCAATTGTCGTGCAATATCTCTCCTGTCAACCCCAAGAAAGATCTTTTTGAGTGTACTGATGAAAGGAAAGTAATTGTTCAACTCACTAAAAGTCGTTAGACCAGGAAGAGGAACAGTTAACGCTGTTTTATCATATGTTAGAGTATATAGAAAGCAAAGGAAACAAAGATACCACCACATTCTCATTTTCTCGACTTTAAAGCAACTTTTGATATGGTATGGGGAAATGCGATGCAGAGGATCTTGTAAGTCATTGCTATAAACATAAAGATTGTTAATATCATCATGTATATGCACAAGAACACGGAATGTGCCATTTTAATCGATAGTAACCTTACTGAATGGTTCTTAGCTCATGTAGGTCTAACATAAAACTGCACTTGATTCCCGACTCTTCTTAAGCTCTTTCTTCAGTTTATAATGGACGAGTTGGAAAGTTTAGAAGATTTTCTCCTAGATAATAACATGACAGCATACGTCAGATACACCGATGGTACCACCCTTGTATTGGTAATTTTCAACAAATTGAAACTATCAAGGCATGAGCTAGAACCTACCTGCTAGAAATGGGGACCAAAAATAAATGGGGACAAATGCAATGTAGTGTCTCCTGAAACAAAGGGTACAACGATGAATAAGGAGTCCATTGAAGATAGGTTCCCATATGTCTTAAAAAGGGCAAGACCACCTGTTCCAAACGATCTACTTTTAGAGCTACCTCTGTGCCTGATCAGTAACGAAGTTGGCTCACTGTGAGCATTTTTTTACATGGGGGGGGGGTACACTATTTCACTTGACTTTAATTTATAGAGACAATACCCAAGTACCTGACTAGACCAGATGAATTATGGGCTGTATTTCCTATAAGATGGAAAACGTGGTACAAGAAAGTCATAAGGCAGACGCTATGTTGTACATTTCTTTTTCATATAAGAGATATTTTAACCCATATTTTTTGCAGAAAATGTGACGAAATACCTTTCTTTGCTTAATCAAAATGATTCTCCTAATGTTAAGATAGTCGTACATCATAATTCCTTTTTGTTCTCTTTTTCAATTAGAATGAGACAAATTCAGAACCGGTTACTTTAATGACTCAAATATCAGACATATGTAAGTATATTTTAATCATAGTGATAAATGCATTAAACAGTGAGATGACAAATTTCATTTGATTTGGTATTCTAACTGGGTTTCCCCTTTTTTTTGGGTCTGTGTTACAATTCAAATGTTGCCAACGCCTTTGCAAGATTAGTTTGGATTCCATATATTTAGAACACTTATTTTATTTATAGACTACTTCTTTTTCACATCAATTTTGTGTTTTACCCCTTGAGACTTGTTGGTATTTTATTTTTGAACAAATCTGTCTGAGCCTTAAAATGTCCACTCCCCTGTTTGATATTTTGAGTTTCTGCCTTTACATTGAGAAAAGGGGCTACAGGAAACAAATATTCTGTTACTTTTTACAGTTATAGTGTTTTTTACCGCTTTTTGCTATGGCAACAATTCTGAAAAATATTCGTAAGAAATACTAGTAAGAAATTTCAGACATCCAAAATTCCGTTCTGCCGTTTATCTTGACCCCACCCTCCCGTTCATCATGCACCTGGAAATATCTTTTAATAAGGCATTCTAAGTCATTTTGCTACAGTGTAATTAAGATAGTAAGTAGTTCCAATTTTACTTTCGATTTGATGATACTTTTTTTCACTGGCCTTGCTTGAAAACTTGTCTTTTGTGGGCTATAATTCAACCTCCATACAAAAAACATGTAATGTGGAAAGCAAAAAACCCAGCGTCATTACTGAAGTAGTTTTTGTAATTTACTACTGCACAATATGTTGGGTTAAGTTGTACCTGCGTAACTAATTTTGGAGGGTGGCTTAACCCTTGTATTACTTGGATAACTCTTCAAATCAGGCATTAGTTAAAGTGTTAACTATCAAATGTGTCAAGTGTGTCAAGTGTGTCAAGTGTGCGTGTGTGTGTGTGTGCGTGTGTATGTATGTGTGTGTGTGAGAGAGAGAGAGAGACAGACAGACAGAGACAGAGACAGAGAGACAGACACAGATAGAGACAGACAGGCAGAGACAGAGAGAGACAGACAGAGAGAGACACACACACAGACAGAGACAGAGAGACACACAGAGAGACAGAGAGACAGACACAGACAGAGAGACAGACACAGACAGAGAGACACACAGAGAGACACAGAGAGACACACAGAGAGAGAGAGACAGAGAGACACACACAGAGAGAGAAACAGAGAGGCAGAGACAGACAGACAGAGACAGACAGAAAGAGAGAGGGGGGAGGGTGGAAGAGGGCAGTCTGATAAAAATGACTAAATCATTGAAAGAGACTTAACTACAATGAAGAGGGTTTTCACATTGTGTTGCATAAAGAGGGGTGTTGCTTTGTATAGTGGAGACGATAGCTGGTCAAAAATTGAAATACACGGCAATATATTTCTTATCTTCCTTTACTTAATCTACCTTGAGGTTTAGGTATAACTGTTTCTGCGCTGCGAATTTTAAGTCCAATGCATGTTAACGTTCATGCAAGCCCTCATTAGGTGTATGTGGAAGATTTTACAAAGCAAACAGTTGAACCATATTAATACAGGGCTGTAGGTTATGATTATAGCAGGAATAAAAATATCGTACTCTTAACCACAATCTTAAATAAAAGCCCCAACTCATATTGAATTTGTTAAAGCTGAATTTAAAAATGAACAGAGCATCAAGGACAGGCCCTTTTCAAAGTAGGATTAAGAAATGAGAGTTAACATATTCCAGGGGTGTTTGGAAGATCAGAGAAAAAGTCAATAATTTTGCCAAAACTGACATGGATAAACTTCAAGTTGAAGCATAAAAGAAAGCGCTGGCATGTTGTGTCTGAAAATTAGGTTGTTCTTTGATGTGATACTTGATCTTGACCATTTACATTAAAATGGGCCGACCTTAAAATACACTGGTCTGGGTGTTTTTGACGTAGTTTTGTGAAATGTCAGCTTTTTCTTTGTTTTTTTACAACAAACAAACGAAACTAGTAAACATGATCAAGTACGTAAACACACTGTACGTACACACAAATATTTGTCTTGTACGAACCATGTGGCCGAGAAAGCTACTTAGTTTGTTTATGTTTTGAATTGAATTGAATCAGTTAACTTGATGAAGTATTTTCTTTACCTTCCGAAGTCAGTCTTCAAAGAGAAGGCATCATAGTGGGTTCTTGGTGAAATGAGAACTCCAGACATTTATATTTCATGTCATTCTTTATCCGTGAGTAGGATGCGGACTCTTCATATCAGCTCATGGTTCATATCTGCTTTTTTTTGATAAAATCATAAAAGTAATGGGTGGTTCTTCAGATCGTTCATTTTGAAAATTCCTGGTGAAATTGCTCCGAGAAAAATGATCCTCGTTGTCAAATAGAGACTAGAAAAGAACATCTGTCATCTGGTTTTCAGTTGCGAGGTTGCCCCTATTTTGGGTGGGTCTTTCTTTCTGAAGCTAAAGATTTGAAATTTGTTTGAGTCAAAGTATTTAATAAAATAAATATTATAGATGGGATTTAGTTTGTTGTTTTATGATGGTGTTGAACTCTGGCGGATGAGACTTAATCATACCTTATAAAACATTCGAACCAATTTTGTTGAACTAGGGGACCGTAAGGCAAGAATATGAAGGGCAAGTAAATTATAAAATTATAGATTTTTTTTAATTGATAGAAATAAAAATATTAAAACAACTTTGTCTGGTATTCTACGAATCACGAACAAAAACAAAAACAAAAGGATACATGTTGACAGCAGTGTTTATTATATTTTTATTGTAAACAACTGAATTGTACCATCCTCTATAAAGATAGCAATAACAATAATAACAATCCGCAGTACACTCTAGAAACTCCAATCCTGAGCAGTTTCGCAGAAAATCATTGGTTCTTTTGAGCAAGACAGGAAGAAGATGAACATTGTGCTGTTTTGTTCCTGTTTTGTAAAAAAATTGCTTTTGAATAAATGTCTGTAATTTTAAGTTTAATTTGCCTTTTACTTGCCCGTAACAAAACCTATGAGATAACCCTCCATACTTCAACAAAGATAAAAAAAAAAGAAAGTTCCTGAATAACTCAAGGAAAATCAAAAGCAGCGCAATTCAAGAGATCAGGGTGGGCAACAACAAAAAATCTCACACTACCCAGCTCTAGCACTTCAAAATGACGTGAAACCAATTTACACATTCATCTCATATGTCGGTGACATCAAGGACCCAGGATAAAAAAAACAGTGATCCCTGCAGCCCAGACGCCAGGGACAAGACACCAACATTCGACAAAGACTGGCCAGGGATTTTTTCCGTCTTCAGAGTGACTTGCTTGTCTATGACATCCGCCCATTTTCAGCACCCTTGTTGACGACACAACCCGCTGTTGACAAAAGTCTGCGGCATCTCTTTTTTTTTTATTTCTGTTTGATTCTGATCGCCAGGACTGTCTCTGAAGTCTTGACAATGAGATCTTTCTGGTATTTTCTTTGATCAACACGTAAAACCAAAATAAAGGGCAAACCATTTGAATAGTTTGTATTTTACGAAATGAATGAAGATATCGCCAATTGGGTTTTATTTATTGTGAAACAAAGCCTTGAATAAAAGTAAGGGGAGATCACTCTAGAATCGAAAATAGAGATATCCTTGCACAATAATAGGGTGATAACGTTTATGCTGTTGTTGTCATAGCAAACGCTGAAAAGGATTAAATAATGACGTCAATAGCAGTGTCATATGATAACACACCTTAGTCTAATGGACCAATAGGAAAATCGCTTATCTTGCTCTTGACCAATCATGACGATCGTTGACGTTGTTTCCAAAATTAGCAAGGTGACTGAAAAATGTACAAATACTTACCGAAAATTTATCGACAAGCAATTCTCGAGCTCTATCGGTGGTGAGTCATATGAAATTCAGAAGGAAAGAAAAAATGAAAGAGTTATCACTTTACGCGGACCAATTTGAAGGAAGAATGTCAGGATACGACAGAAGTAAACTAAAGTTAGATTTGAACTCGCCCAGCGCAATATCAGGCAGCAAAAGGAGTTTGTTATCTCATGTGTCGAATACTAGTACACCAGGGCTACTTGGATCACCGGATTTAAAGATGTTAAAACTTGGTTCACCAGAACTGGAGAGGATTATTATACAAAATCATGGCTTGATAACTACCCCAACACCTACGGAAGGGAGTGATACTTGTAGTACCGATGAACAAGAACAATTTGCCAGAGGATTTGTTGAAGCATTACAACGACTTCACGAGAAGGAAGTTCCCAGTTCTGAAGCAGTCGAGTTGTCAAACGATCGCAAGTTGAAATTGAGAAACAGCACAGCGAACAGTAATAGTGGTAGTGCTACACGTGCTTACCAAAGCAATCAGTATTTATTATCAGAGAAACAAGCAAGGGACTCGTTTGTATTAAAAGGTGAGGATACTAAACCTCCGATTTCGTCAGTAGCTACCACAGCCTCAAAAACATTTGGTCAAACCAGTAGGTCGCATTCTCATCATGATGTGAATGAAAGGACCACACAAGGACATTTGATTTCGCGACCAAATACTTTACATTTTACAAGAGGATCATCATCGAATTCGACGACGATATCATTTCCTCCAGGGTACACCACTTCTCCTAATTATGAAGCCAATTGCCACCTTACAGTTGCCCCAGTGGCCAGTGATAGCACAGCACAACACGATACTTTTACAACACCCGTTGCGAAAAAATTTAACATGGTTTGTTCAACGATTGTGTCTGGCTCGTCATCCTTATCCCAAAACGATGCTCAAGCTCTTTCAGTTCCTACAACGACAGCCAATTTACTTGATCCAACTCGTATGAGCGTGGATGATGGCGCTCAAATTGTACCATCTTCAACACCACCAGTACCTATCGATTTGGATATGCAAGAAGCAATTAAACACGAACGAAAAAAACTCAGGAATCGTTTAGCAGCTCAACGATGTAGAAAACGTAAAATTGAACGAGAAGAGGTTTTAAAAATCAAAGTAAGAGAACTAAAAGCGAAAAACTCGGATTTAACATCGACAGCAAGCGAACTAAGACTTCAAGTTTGTGAATTAAAACAAAAATTGATGAACCATGTGAATCAAGGTTGTCAGATATTTGTGCCGCAGTCGAGTTTAGATTAATTGAAAATGAAAATGGGTTAACATTTTGATTTGGTAACATTTTGGTGGTTCTACTTTTATTATGGCTGATATGATTTCTTGTTATGCTTCAGTTCTCATCGAAACTTGTTTTTATGCTCAAAGCGCCATGGTTTTTGTTTGTATATTATTGTTGTGAAAGTGAAAGGTAATTCAATCAGATCAAGGTCGTTGTTAAGAAAAAGCATCTCTTTTAATTGATCGTATTTTTATGATCAGTTACTTCTTAGAAAGAACAACATTTTGATATGAATTCTGAACGAAACATGCTGAATGGCAATAATGAAATAAATCAAATTGATTATGTTGATATTTCATACACATATATATTTTCATATGTGTGATCATGTGTTCTTTCCCCCTTTCTTTCTTCTTTCACCACTTTGAGATGATGATTAACAATCTTAATGCACCTCAGATCAATTGAATTGCACTTTCCATTTGAATTGCACTTTCAACTGGTATTGGATGCTAACACATGAAGTGATGTGTTGATGGAATTTTTTATTTGTAAGTTTAGTATAAGTTTGGCTTTTGGTGGCCTGAAAAGAGATGATGATTGATTATTTGATAAAGATGGATGTTGTAGGTTCTATTTAAAAAAAATGTTACAAGTTTATGGGACGGTGACGGCAGGGAACCCTCTTCGACCCTAGATATATAAATTGTAATTTTGAAATGAAGGAAAAGGAGTAGACGTAGTAAATTATGTTTGTAAAATAGAAGTGCAAGTTGTCATGTTTGCATTCACACAAGAAGTAACAGATGAAAAGTAAACTTCATTAAGTTTTTAGAAAACATTGCAGAAAAACAAATAAAAGCAGTGTCAATATTTCTTTTTTTGTTGTTGTGTTTGATTGTTGTTGCTGAATGATGCATTTCCGCGGTTTTTCAGCTTTCTTTCTAAATAAAAGTGGTCAAATCAAAGCAATTGAAACGCATTGAATTTTGGCGCGAGATTTTTTCAAAGTTTCGAGCGATCGAACGCGCGCGAGAGCAGTGGTCATTTGTGGCGTCATCACCATTTGACGTCATTTCACCTTGTGAAATAAATGGGCGTTTTGGAAAGGAGAAGCGATCGTAATTTGAGCATTTTGACCAAAAAGGATGGGTGGGTTGATGTGAAAAAGAAACCTATTTCCTGACGTGGGTGTTGGATCAAATAGGAATGAAATAATGAGTTTACGTAATAAGACTTGCCCAAACTTCATGAGAGTATTTATTTCCCGTACTCGCTAGTCAATTTGGCATTGTACAAATGTATCTGATTTTCTATGGAGCCAAAAAAGCATTCAATGCAAAAATTGCAGGGCAGTTTCAACATTTTTTAACTGGAAATTTTCAAAAGCTAAAAGTACGACTTTTTTGTGCACATTTTATTTTAACCAAGAATGGTACCATAACAATTTTTGATACTCGGAAGTTGTTCATTTCCCTTTAAAATTCTACTTGTACCATTATTTTGTGTTATGATAAACTTGAAGGTTAATTGCTTCCACGCAGAACTGAAAACAAGAAAATAGACCAGCACAGGATTTGGGAAGCTCATTTCTGGTTTATAATGAAACGGTCCACTTGTGAGCTAGTGGTACCAATCAGGTTGATCACGATCGATACTGTAGAAGCAAGAGGCAAATATGTTTATTGTCTTTGAAATAAGAAGTAAATTACCATTGAGAAACGCAAGCTGTTACAAATAACAACAGCATGGAGTGTCTGAAAAAGCATTTAATCCTGAACAAAAAAAAACAAAAACCATCCAGATCCCATTTCATCACGAATTTATGAATATCTTGACTCTAAATACCAACATTTACTGGTAATGCTACAACCCAGAGGTAATATTTTAGCACCTTTTTGATGAAATTATAAGTAAATTTGTGTATTAGATAATTTTGTTTTTTGATTAGCTTCTGCGAAGGCCATTGGCAGGCACACTGTCAACAGTTTGGCATCCTTGTTTTACTTATTTACTCCTTTTATGATAAAAAATTCTGCGCTGAAAAGAACCAAGGTATTTTTGAAACCAAATGTAAACGTTTACCAATCAGGCCACACCCATAGCCGGCAAAAGCGATAACCTGGAGGAAAACTGATAGTTAATTCATAAATCTATCTAAAGATGAGAGCTTCGTCCTTTTAAGTTAAAAAACCTAACAACAAAAGTGATAAATTGTTGTTGAATTTCTCTAAAAGTTGACAAAGCACCTTTGGAAGAAGATTAATTTTCAGTTTTGTGAAATGGCAATCACAACGCGCCCCCCCCACATCCCTCCACCGCTGCTTTAAACTTTCTTGCACAAATAATCACTTGAAATTCCTTGCAAATCTATTTATTACCAAGAAAATTGGGTTCCAATGAGGCTGTGGTCTTTGGTAGTTGTTTTGTGTGAAGCCCCCCCCCACCCCAAAACCCACTGAATGGTTTTTATGGTCGACAACTAGTGCAAGACATAAAGCCAGCCAATGTACGAAAATATGGGGGGAAAGTCGTCAAGATTTGGACCTGTCAAGTTACACGGGTCACGATCAAAAAGAACAAGATGAGGATACATCTACTCAGATGTGACAACAGGAGTAGTATTGTTTGGTGGCAGATTCACACAGTTTAAAATTGTCCCAGACTTAAGGCACTCTAGTTCAATTCATAGAAAGAACCGTTTTAGAAACAGACGTAACAATAAGTTGTATACAAGAAGTATTTAATGACTCTTTGAGAAGGCGGGCTCTTATAAGTTCTTAACCCCTTGAGATATCTCCACTGAAAAGGGTTGTTGACACTTAAACGTGTGCAAACAAATTCTGGATGATATTAGATGACAGAAGCCTGTGCATGACAGCCCCAGACACGGTACGTCACTGTTGAAACAAGTTGTCACGTTCGGCACAGCGTGAATAAAATTGAAATTTATAATGTTGAAGAAATATGGCTGTTTTTAATTGTTAATAATTTTACGCACCTGTGTATTCTCGGCTTGGTATTCAAGCAACAGTTAATTGTTTGCAATACCATTGCAGAAAGGCATGATGTCGATGCTAAAACATGTGATGAAGTACAGAGCTGAAGTACATGGATGGAATGAAGGAGGTAACAAGAATTGAAAAGATAGAAGAAGTGGTGAGGTTCACAAAAGACGGAAATGCGTGGAAAGCCATCGTCGCTAACGACTGAAATATTTTGAAACAACGAAGTATTGCGAAGAAATGAACAACAATATTTGCGACAGATCGTCCACACAAAGTAAGAAGATAAAGGGAGCCGCTTTGATGAGATTCACCAATAAGTTATACTCGTCTCAAAAACGAGGCACACAGAGAGCGGTAACCATTAAGGTCAACGAAGGATTTTTTACGTCTTGGTTCACATAAAGTTTTCTAATCTGGTGGCAGAAGATCAGGACATGATGTTTTATTACTTATATCAACTGAGAGGATGTGGCTGTAAATGGAGGTTGATTGGAGGTAATAAAAGTGGAAAGGTAGCGTGTTACTTTGGTTTAGGCACAATTGTGTCTGTAGATGCGTGCTTCCCTCTCCAACGATTCGTCAGTACAGATTGCAACCTCTGTATGTCTGCATTTCATACAAAGACTTGTATTAATTGAGACAATAATGTAGGACATTGCTCATCACACGCTGACTCAGAAGTCAGAAAACTAGTGACAGGCCAGAGTGCTCTAACCAATGCAAGACCATTCAACGTTCATAGTCGGTCTCTGTACACAACACTTCTCATGATGTAACATTATTATACAGATCCTGATTTTACTAAACTTAAGTACATAGCTACTAGTCTTGTTTACATTAGAACCTTAAAAATTCAAGTTTTCTTTTATTTGCTTATTAAACACGTTCACAGGCTATTTACACTTCTTCTCGGGATCCTGTCAGTCTTGGAAGACTACAGTGTCGCGCTCTGAATAGTGGTTTTGCAACAGCATCTGATTTGGCTGGAATTTGTTTTGGAAAAAACCCCACGTTATTCTTGTATTTTGCGAAACTACTACAACATCAAATTTGGAAAAATTATAAAGTGAAAAAGGCTAAAAAGCTACATGACCCTGATAAAATGCTTCCCAGGAAAAAAATGACTTCCACCGGCAGGATTCGGCTTCACACCATACGTCATATATCTTTTTGCCAAAGAAACGCCTGCTGGAAATCCTGGAGTAAATTTCCTACCACATGGAAATCTCCTTCAACACTGACAAATTGAGAGTACCAGCTGTAAACTGGATTTTTACAAAAGCATTCATTTACATAAAAATTCCAAGTTAAAAAATAGTTGTATCTCCACGTGGCTACCAGTGGAAAATTTTTTGAAATTACAACCCACTTGAAAAAACATGGAATAATTGTACCGCAATAACACATTATTTTTAAACAACAGCCTGCAACTGAGAGCATCGAGAAGATTTACCCTCACAGAAACCGATCTTCAACTGCAAACAAATAGAAGGCAATTCGAAGATTTTAAGCTGAGTAATTTTTAGAATTTTTTTATACTTTTGGGCAGTAGTGATAAGAAAGAAGAGAAATGCATTCAGCCCCGGGAATTTGATAAGATCGCATATAAAGTTTTCAAAAGATGACCAGCATGACGAAAATATATCTTAAATCAAACGTGGCCTGTAGTGAAATACTGAAAGATTTCATTAAAAATTGTAAGTATCAGATGGTATATTCCTCCCGTTAATTGATGAGCTGACCCATTCGAAACTGGTCGAGTGTGGAAAAAATATTGTTTTGGAATTTGGTCTGATTGTGGTTTTACGAATAAGTGGTGACTGACAATATCTCCAAAGATACAGGTTACCAGAAAAGACCGAAACAACGAATAGCAGAATGTTAGGAACATATGTCGATGGTCTTAGGAGCATTTAAGTATACACTGTATTAGAATATGTCAGAATGCCGAGGCCACCAAGGTATAAACCAGCAAGTGGTGCTAAAATGCAGTTGCTTTGACAAATGATTTGAGCATCTTGACAACAAACAATTCTTGCTGCCTTAATCGCCTTGACACATATGTCTTCTTCTTCTTTCTCTTTCGGCTGCTCCCGTCAGGGGTCGCCACAGCGGATCATACATCTCCATTTGGTACGGTCCTCAGCGTCCTCTCTTCTCACTCCCAGCGCCCTCGTATCCTCTTCAATTGCATCCATGTAACGTCTCATTGGTCTTCCTCTTTTCCTTCTCCCAGGCAGATGCATCTCTAACATTCTTCTTGACACATATGTATACAGTGTTAAAGTGGGTACGAATAACGTTTAAAGAAGTATGTTTATGGAAATTGAGGAGGGCGACAGGCTATACCAGTGAGTGAGCGGCAACCAGGGGAAATCAATGAAGGCTCTGGGTTGAATATACGATATGTTAAAATGTAGTCGTAAAGGAAGAAATGATCTTTAAGGGAAAATCTAGAAATAATTCAGGATAATGGTTGAATAATGTTGGAATAATGTAAAGAAATTAGGACATCAAATACGCCTCTTTTAAGGACTGATTAGCAGCTGATGGTTTTCACACTTTCTTTGTCTTCTATTGATACAGTTGAGATTAAGATGAATAAATTTTTGCAAAAGTGGTGGTTCAATGTAAATAAGAATATGTTCATAATGGGTTTGTTTTGGGAAGTGTAAGATCTGAGTTTAAAAAGAGGAAAGAAGGATAATTTTTACGAAAACAGAAGTAATAAGATAGTGAAAAACACTCTAGTTCCCCATCTGACAGAAAATGGAAGATGAATATGAAAGCTGAAAGTCGAATTCTTTCGTCAGAGATAAGTGATCCTTGCAAACTAGAAGGCATGAACTTGGTTTATAAAAAGACAAGGCAAAGTGACTTATTCTGGAAGTAAGAGGATTGTGACTTTGATTGTACTAAGATGTCTCCAGTAAGAAAGCTTTTAAGATAGGCACAACGACAAAGAACTTAGGTATACTACACTTGTAGACGAATGAATTGAAGCAGGTTGATTGATTTGGCTTTTTCTGCTGATGTAGGTGCCCGATGATGTGCCGCAGCATCATTTTAGGGGTGTTTTTTCCCCGCATCGATATTAATAATCAAAATATCAGACGGCCTTTAATTAGAGTCTCAGGCGAGTCTTTACATTGTTTACTTTGGGTTTTGATAAAATGGGACAGCAAGCAAAAATTATACAAAAAGGCACCTGAGTGTGCTAGAAAGAAGAAAGAGACGCGGAACCTACTCGGAAAAGGAGAAAATAAGAAGTATAAGTAAATCATATTTGAAAAAAACCGCTAAACACATAGGTCAATTGAATAAATTCCAAAAGAAGTTTGGTTTTATGCAAGAGTGGGTGGGAGTGCCATCACGCACTCAAGCATGTACTGAGCTGCTGTAGGAAATGGTCAAAAGAATGATACAACAGCTGTACTGACTATTACCACATAATGAACACCAGCCCTTGTTGTTAGTTCCAGATAAACTGAAACTGAATTGATTGGCAGACGAGGTGGAGTCGGCTATATCCGGTTTGAAATTTTGGTGGGCATCCAGTAAGATAGAAGCCTTTACACGTCTGCGTTTGCCAGTTCAAATGAAAGAGAAGAGGTATACACTTATGTGCTTTGTGCTTATGTGAGTCTTCAAGAAGAGAAAAGCTAAGAAATAGATGAGGATGTTTAAAGGTTATTTAGTTAAAGCGAATATTTTCAATGGAGTTAATGGTCTACTTATGCTGTTGTGTCTCAACTGTATGGAAGGGAGAAAAATTGATATCAGAATTGGACATAGAACAGGAATCAGTTGCTTTCAACTGACTGCAAAACAGTTTAAGAAGGTTAACTTTGTGGTAAGGATGAACACATATTCTTGAACACAGTGCAGTGAGAGGAAGATGAGAGGAAGGACGAAGGTTCGTGAGAGATGAGATGGAACAAAGGACAGATCTGGAAGATGAAAAGAAGAATAAGAAAATGAAATCAACATCACGAAATTAATAAGTTTCAGATATATCGACTCGAAGTTGCTTTTTTAATTAAGGGGGGCTCAAAGAGCAGGGAGGTGACCGCTATGAAGGCTGTGGATGGTACACTAGATTTAATAATATTCCGCGAAGATATCCCTGGAGAGAAAATCAGCACGTGAATTGGATCCGAGATCAGTGGCAATCGAGATCTGTATAACAGAATTTGAATTATTAGTTTATGAGAGAGAGCACATGATACTTCCAAGTAAGAAGTGCCAAGAAATGTTATGCTGGAGAGTGATTAGAAAAGGATTCTTAATAGCCTGATGTGAAGGTGTACCCTGGTCAAGATTGCTTGACCCCCTTTCTGTCACGTGATGTCAAGGAATAAGAGTCGAAACATCGATGGGAAGCTTTCTTTTGGAGAAGCTGCAAAATTTTGAAGAAAAATGTCTGTCTGCCTGTTTCAATACGTATACTGTATACGTCTGTCAAATATTTTTCTTCGCTTGTTTATTTTGTATTTTGTGTATTTTGCTGGATAAAAACCCTAATGGAATAACTTCCAAGTTCATTCATTCATTCATTTGAACAATCCTTGGACCGAGGGTTGGATGCAATGATTTTTTACTCATTGCAATAACCTGCCGTTTTCTTGCCTCTGCATATTTCCACTGGTTGATGGTATTAAACCAGACTGTCCTGGTTCTTCCTCTTCTGGCATTCACGTTTCCAGGTTAATGAACATTGTAGGTAGTGAATAAGATAAGAATAAACTATCACTATGTACCGTGGGGCAAAAAAATCAGTTTTATCCTATATATATATATTACTATAAATATTACTATAGTATTAGGAGTAAATTCTAATTCAGCCAGATGTTAAGGCTTCTATTTTGACAAAAAAATAACATAAAGAAACAAAACAAACAAAAAAACCAAAACAAAAAGAAGACAAACAAACAACTTATACATCGCAAACAAATTTTACACGTTTACACGACACGAGACGCAATACATAAAGAAAGCCATATATAAATAAATATATATATATGTTGTATATTTCTATATATGTACAACTATATAAATATATATATATATATAAAGTAATAAATCTCGCCTTTTATCGGTCTATTTCTGGATTGACAATCGAAATGTATGCGAAGGCGGCTTCCGCATACCTCGAGTCGAAGAGTCATGAGCTATTTCGTGATGGCCCCGCTATGTAGAACCCACCCAAAGCAGATGACCAAGGGAGACAGGTTCACGTGAAGAAATTGATAAGAGGTTAGTTCTGTCTTGATAATCAACATCCCTGTTGTCAGCAAATTATTTGACTTATATAATATATATATAAATTTCATCAAAGCAGGTGGTCGTCTTTAAAAGTATATAAATTTCAACAACAAAGACATTTTGTATCATAGGGCAAGCTTTCGTATATTTACTTCGTCAGGTCTCTGATGTTGAAATTTATATACAGTATATATCCAATAGATATTTGGTGATCTTCGGAGGCAGTAAGAAGACTTTGAAAGAGCCTCCGACTCTTAGACAGAGAACTTGGCAAACCTTTTTATTTTGCAAGTTCAACAGGATGCAGAGCGCTCACGATTACAATAATGTTTTAGAACACGTTTCAATCTATGCTTGCAATACAGATTGATTAATGATCTCTGATTTGCCCTTTGAGGCCAAGAAACTCTTTTGTCTTCCATCTTTTATACTCAACCAGCAACTATTTTCTCTGTGGGATTTCTTTAAGTTCCGTTTGTCAGTTGTTCACTTCAGAAATCAAGGAAATATTTTAAATGGTATTCAAAATTCTTCACATTTTTTACAGTTCCTTCTTGTCCTTTTAAGTTGTGGATTTAGACGATTTTGCTTGTTTATGAGATGTGGAATTTTTCTTTCTTTTGTTTGAACTCTGTTTTCTTCTTAACACTGTTTATTGTTTTTCTTACTTCATCCCTGAAATTGTCGTCATTTCGTACAAGGGTGGAGTTTTCCCTGGCGCTAAGAATGTGAATAGCATTGTTATTTTGCTTTACACTTTGTTTTCTCGCATTCCTAACCCGTCACTTCCCAGTGTTACTTATTCATATGTCCAAACAATGGAGGTGAATATCAAAAGATCTTATTTAATATTGACAATATAGGAAGAAAACAGTTACACCCAAGTATAAAGATTTTCACACGCACTATCTCGAGCTCTTTAAAACTTGGTGGTTTTTTTGCCTTTGTTTGATCCATTTGAATACATCTTGCAAAAGGTTTTCCCTAACAATTAACACACTGAAGATTGTTCTCTTACAAAGCATTGGCAAATACTGATGATACCCTTTGGAAATATGTTCCTGAACTTAATAAGTTGGGGGAAATACCACAGAAGATTACTAAGAAGGGGTTGGGGGTATTCAGGTATTATTTCTCGGAGAGTAATTGACTGGGTGTGGCCATTAGTCTGGGGCAATTTTTCAGGGGTAGCTTTCTAAAAGGCATTTTTTTGCTTTCCTCTACCAACTGTTAATGCTTTATTGTACTACAAAAATATTCTAAAAGAAGAGTTATGATTAGTTTTATTGCTATAGTCTTAATTTGAATTAGAGCAACAACAAACACCAGCGAGAAAGAACTTTCAGGTTCTAGTTTTTATTTTACCTCCAAAATAGCTTTCGGACGTTCCGGGAAGCAGTGGGGCCTGTTGAGGGACTGCCCACCTCTATTGATCTAGAAGACCTAATTTCTAGATCGTCTGGAAACCAGGTTAAAATTTACGGGTTGGACAGGGTAAAGGCTGAGGTTTGTTAAGTTGTAAAATAGTGCGTACAATTAAGGTTTACAATTAAACGTTGCACTAGGCTATTAAAGTCGACCCTGACCCGTATTTTGTACTTAAGAGTGCTTTAAAGAGATCGAACTCAATTGTTTAACAACCTCAATTGCAATTACCACTAACGAGCTAATACTTTTTTCAATGACTTTTATATTGTTCAAATAACAAAATATCTTACTATTAAGACATCAAAATGGTCTTTCAAAAACGCATAACTTGTTCATTTCTTAGAAAAAAGCATTATAAACGAGTCATAGTTGTATGGAAACCTGGAGAAACGTGCTGCAAATCTGTTCTTTGTTTTGCGCCTGAGAAGATCACTGTGAAGCCATCAAGCTCGTCAGAGGAACAACAGGAAAATGTATGAATACGACATGATAGAGTAAGTGAAAATAATATTCACTTGTATTACAGAGGGACTCACCTGTTGTGTAGGACAATGAAGGAATATTATATCTTAATTCTTTTTTGTGTTTGGAAATCATTTACTGTACCCTGGTTCTTCTAGGTCTATGTGAGGACTGACAAGTATTTTACATTTCCCAAGGGTAAATCTTAGGTAACTGTGGGAAAGTGTGGCCCCATTCGCCCAGGCCAAATATTCCACAAACAAACGCAGTTATCTGTCGACACGCTGCACAAAATAGTAAAGCGGGAATTATTGATTTGCAATTGATCTCTTGTATATTACACACCCCCGCTCTTTCAGGTGAAACCACAAATGATTAATTTGTTTTGGATGTTCAAACCAAACAACACTATTTAGTGATACAGAGAATGGTTATTGTTTAACTAAGGACTAAATTACTGTGGGATTCTATTGTGAACTCTACATATTAATTATACATATCAATACGTATCTATTAGCTCTCCGATTATTGTATTAATGTACTGTCAAAACAATTGTAGTAAAGATAAGTAAAGATATGGGAATTCTCATCTCTCTCATCTTTACCGCCAAATGCTCACCTCTATCTCTTAAGTGGTGAGATGGAGAAAGAACAGATGAGGACGATTGTTATTCCGTCAAATGAATTGCTTGTCAACTTTATTTTAACAAAACAGAGGCATTATTATTATTTTTAATGTTATCGATTCCATTTGATTTCGTGTTCAGCACTTGGTTAAAATCAACAACCCAAGGTGCTGAGCAGTTGATATATCTTTTTGTTGGTGTCTGTTTCAAGTTGTGTTGTTTTTGTCAAAATGAAATGGAATGTTGAACTCTAATTTCTTTTCATTATTTATACAAAATAGTCTATTTTTAAATGGCAATGGCTCTTTTAAGAACATGGGCAATACTATTAAGGACATACTTCTGTATTTCTGTAAGTGACAATTTTTTCGGGATTTCATAGACATTTTACTGTGTCCCCGCCCCCCCACTCCTAATCATCCCAAGTTCATCAATTATATCAGGGATGTTTTTAATTTTCATCTTACAGATTCTAGCCACTTGTTTCAAGGTCTTCATCATCATCATCATCATCATCAAAACGATTATTTCTACTGGATGGCTCCTCAGTCTCAAGAAAAGACTAAAAATATTTTCTTGAGTCTTTTATTGTTAAATCTTAAGTCGATTTCTAGTTTTGTACGATCAACCATTGTTCTAATATCTAAGGGTGGGAGGGTGGGTTATTATTAAATACAGCCTTGTGAAAATAAAACCAATCTCGTGCAGTTTCTCATTTTTCTTTGGGTCCTCGATTAACTTCAACATCGATGAAATTATTTTGTAGTGATTTTTAGATCATTGCGCTTTACCTCTGGGCATTCCTTCATCTATAAAATATTTTTGTTGATAATAAATAATATTTGTATCAGTAAAAATTGAGTAGTATATAAAACATCTGGACTTAATTCTTTTGGCTGCGAGATAATTTTATTTAGCTAAATATATATATATATATAATATATATAATATATATAATATATATAATATATATAATATAATATATAATAGCACCCGGGGATGTTTTGTTACAATTATATTGTTGCAGTCATTTTGGCGTTACACATATTCACTTTAATATAAATATGTGAATTAATGTTTTTGAAATTTTATTGGGAGGCAAATAACTCATCCTTAATGGTCTCAATTTTTGAATTAAAACAACTTCCATCTGAATTAAGTTCCATAGTTTTACATGATGGAGGGTGTGCTATAGCAACGAAAATTCTTATTTTTGTTTCCAAGCAGTTCAAACTCGCAATGTTTTGAGGCTATTTTATGACATCATCAATGTTTTCTAACTAGCTGTGAAGGTAAAATTTCGAAGAAGATATTTTGTGTGTAATTGTATTCTAATCAATGGATGCAATTTTCAGTCATGTGCTCCACAAGTAAACTAACATACCTACATTCTCTACCGGATTATTATCATCACCACCACCACCATCATCATCGTCTTTATCAGCAACATCAACACCAACATTATCATCATCACTACCATTATCATTGCCATCATCATTAGCGTCATTACTACATCATCATTATCATCATAGTCATAACCATCATTATCATCATCATCAATTTTATCATCATCATCATCATTATCATCATCCGTGTCGCAGCTTTCTGCCTTACCAAATGATTTATTGGCGCTATTATCCTAACCAGATCATTTTCATAATTTCATTTTGCACTTCCTTTGGACCAGTATTTTTCCTGATCACTAACGATTTTTAAATCATGTCTAAATGTATGCATTGCCTGAAAAGGCTTCCAAAGAATAACGGTTTTTCGTCAAAACCTGGAACATTTTTTCTTGGCGAACGAGAAGGGATTGTCCTCAATGACACTGGGATCGCACACTCCCCAGCTGGGTGACGTGCATCTTTTGAGAGGAAACTAGGTGAGACTGAGAGACGACAAAATGTAGAACAAATTCAACACGCGAAACCACAATCAAAAATTTAATCTCGCATTATTTCCTTTCTTAGTGATTACTCAAAAATACATAATTGTGTGGAAACAATACTCTTTTTCAGTAAAGTACGGAAAAATAACTTTGTTCTGCAATTCCTCCAGAGTGCAACATGAAGAGTTTCACGAAAAAAATGCAATTTTCAACCGTGTCAGATTGGAGACCGACTTACTTAGAGCTCTTTGTGCTTTTTTATTGGTGGTAATGAGACCAAGTGGCAAAGATCATGGTAGTTCTGTGGTGCTGCAAAGATCAAATTCAAATGTCAAAATATATAAGCCCACTTACAATGACCGTTTTCATATATAATAATATACATAATCCATATACATTATCATGTAATATCCATTAAAAATCTCAGACAGTGGTAATGACGATGCATACTTGTTATTTCCTCACAATTATTTTGATTTGAACTGTGAAAACTGTGATTTTAATGAGCTATTGCTTGGTTCCGAACAGTTGTATGTTGTTGTTTTTGAATGCTTTTCAAGATGAAGCCTCATTTCAAGCTGTCAAAGACACACGCTTTGCTGATAGAAATAGAATATGTCTGAGACAGTGTTGTTTTTTTCAAAACAGTACCAATCCCTGTGGGTCAGCTTGACGGTGCTGCAAAGAATTGGGAGGTCATCACCTGGGTGAAAATTTGTATCTACGTCAAGTGACATAATGTTTTGATTAAAAAGTTTGTGTGTGTGTGTGTGTGTGTGTGTGTGTGTGTGTGTGTGGAGAGGGGGGCGGGAGAGACATTTCAACACCTTTTCAACTAATTTATTGGCACTGGCGAGAAGTAGCTTCAGGGGGCAAGTCCATTACCGAGTTGAAAGGAACTAATACTGGGTCACTTGCTTTGACGGTAGGTGTTGATTTTCCATTTATAACTATTGATTGACTGTTTTCACAACCGTCAAACATTTAANGACATAATGTTTGATTAAAAGTTTGTGTTGGTGTGGGTGGGTGTGTGTGTGTGTGTGTGTGTGGAGAGGGGGGCGGGAGAGACATTTCAACACCTTTTCAACTAATTTATTGGCACTGGCGAGAAGTAGCTTCAGGGGGCAAGTCCATTACCGAGTTGAAAGGAACTAATACTGGGTCACTTGCTTTGACGGTAGGTGTTGATTTTCCATTTATAACTATTGATCGACTGTTTTCACAACCGTCAAACATTTAATTTCTGTGAACTTCCAACATTGTTGTTGAACGTCAAACGTAAAAGAATTGCAATCTTGAAATGTTTCAAATTTCTTCTTTTCTCACGAATACTCAGCACCTCTGTGACACACATTTATTTACGTAATCCAACCCAAAAAATAAAAACAGATGAAGAGGTTTCTTTTGTACTGAAAATTAATCCAGTTATGTTGAATTTGTTTCATGAGAGCATCATTTGAGACAGGCAAGCAAATAAGAAAGTTCAGTGAATAAATAATCTTTTATATATGTTATTTCTTGTTGCCATTTACAATTCTGAAATAATCGGTTATCGTCGAGGGAAAATTGTACTGAAATAAACTACAATACAACACAACCTATTAGGTATACTTTGCGACATTTTCAAGGGGAGTCCAGAATATGGTCCCCAGAATTTAACTTTGGCCCTTGATTTCAGCTCCTAACTTGTAAAAAATTGATTTTTTGATTATTGATCAGTGGTCCTTCGTCCTTTACCCCGCAGTTCTTCAGTAATTACTTTCCAATACTTTTCATTTTCTCTTATCAATACTGATCTGGATTTCCAAGACATAATTTTTCAGGTTTTACTGAATT
This sequence comes from Morbakka virulenta, assembly GCA_003991215.1. NCBI lineage: Eukaryota > Metazoa > Cnidaria > Cubozoa > Carybdeida > Carukiidae > Morbakka > Morbakka virulenta. The sequence goes on from RDPX01000367.1 coordinate 259,398, forward strand.
GGTAGCAAACAATTCGAACAGCCCATAGATAATTAGCTGATAACGAAACAACATATTTTCCAAACTTCATTACAAATCTCGATGATCAAATTCCTCAAAGAAGTGGACTGGATATCTGTGAAAACAAAGGATTTAGTAAGATTTCCAAGAAATTTTTCTTAAAATAAAATAATTTTTTTAGAGATTAGCCATTTTCAGGAATGAAATCTACTACAAAATTTACATCCGGTTATTCGAATCACCATGTTACTTTTCTAGGCACTACAATTCAACTTCGAAATGCTGCTCTAACAAAAGATCGAAACTGTAAGCACACTAATGTCCACACATTTCTTCATCGCTCTTCGGATCACTCCATTTTGTCTTAAAATCATCCGTTAAATGTATTACACAGCTTTGTACCCGTTTGTCAGACTATTAGCGACATGCTGAGAGACAGAATACCTTTTTAATGAGGATGTGGTGAAGTTGGTTTCGAATTCCCACAAGATGAATTGAATTTATACTCACGTTTGTCATAATTAATCTACACCAGAAAAATCACGAGACAAGAAGCAATGATAATTGGCAAGAATTTCGTGGACTAACAAATCTTTAATCGTAGAACTTAAAGGCAAAATCAGAAATCACTTTTCTCCTAATGGTAAAGTAAAGTAATATCACAAAATTACGTTTCTAGACAATCAGTCACAACCTAATTCTTGACTTTTTCAACCACATCAACAATCTGTGATAATAAAATGCACTTTGCATAACAAGGACAAGTTTTTCCATGTTCACTTTCTTCACTTGTTCTCTCTTCCTGGCTTGCTTCTTCCTTTTTCGAGCTCCTCCCCTTCGTTGTCTCGTAAGTCTATTTGCACCAGTATCACAATTTCCAGTACTTACGCTGGAGAACCACAATACTCGCGGTCGTTGTTGATCCTGGCCCCTACTATCGGTATGGTTCGGCTTTTATTTGAACTCATTCGTGTTTGGTTTCGGCACCTATTTTCCGGCAGGATGCCTTTCCTTACAGCAACAAATAGTAAAAAGCGGTGGGCATTGTCTTTGGCCAAATGACCCACCCACAAGGCAGAAAGGTGAGTGGTGAGTGGTGGAACGTATCTTCATGCCGTTAGGGTTAGCTGGAAGCCGGGAGGAAACCATTTTCAGGACGCATCACAAGGAGGTGAGTTGCCATGGTTGGGGGGTGGATCATAGTTGGGCTACTTAATTTCACTTTTCGCCTCTGAAGCCCTGAAGGATAGATTACCCTGTTTCGTACTAGGCTCGAAGGCAGCCCATATACATGCTCTTTCACGATATATATATATATATATATATATATATATATATATATATATAATGATATATAAATATGTAACGGCACCGTTACATTCATTATAATAAATTACAGCCACTTATTGAAATCGATATTTCTTTGTTACCCATTTATATAGTCCTACATACAATTAATCCTTTTATTTATTCTATTAAGGATGAATAGAAATTCGAAATTTCAGTTTGCTTTGAAGCTTACTCCAAATATGGAATTGATATAAAAGAAAATCATTCTTTGTGTCGGTTTCCATTTTGTTCTCTCACTATGATAACAATGCCAATGAATAACTTATTTGGTTTCCAAGGGCAATTATTTCATCTGTTATTAACGGAACCTGTTAAAAGCAGATGGAAAGTTGAAAACACCTGCGGCCTAGTTTTTAGAATTTCACGCAAATCAAAGTAATTTTGTGTCAACGTGCTCCTGATTTTAGAATCCAATTTTTGTCAAAGAGTTTTGATTGTGGAATTTGATAGGAGATTTTTTTTTGTCTGGTGACATTTTTTGTTGTCTTTGTCGGTCGTAGTCTGGAAGAAATCAGGTCATAAGTTGAAGTGGTTTTGATCAATTTTCGTGTTGCATAGTTTAATTTTGTGAAAGTCGTTCTTGTAAAGAAATAAATACTGTTTTAAAAGTTTCACTTTTTTGAACTAAAGTCAAATAATTGTTCATAAAAAACAGCTCTGCAGGTTTGTAAATAGTAAGTTTAATAAATTGCCTGCTTGAACCAAGTCAATTAATTGTCAGAAAAACTGATTAAGTAAGGCAATTTAAAAGGGTTTTCCAAACAAGGCAGCTGCTATAATTGTTCTTTTGGTTGATGCTGCAAAGATATTAGAGAATCATTATGAAAGTCCAGGGTTGGAGTTTTTTACATTTCTTCTGGAGCTATCATTCTAACCCTGCTGTTTTCAGGTTTGACTCAAATTAACAGCAGGGGTAACTTGGCACAACTCCGTTTTCTTTCCTATAAAATTTCCAGAAACAAGAGTTTTGCTTCCTAACTTTGATGGAGCACTCAATGAAGATGTTTGCGAGGGTAGTGGACGAGAGGCTTCGTGCTATGGTTGGGACCAACGAGATTCAATATGGCTTCATGAAAGGTAGGAGCACCATTGAAGCTATCTTTGTTATTCGGACGTTGTGGGAGAAAAGACTTGAAGAAAACCAGGCTCTGTACTGTGGGTTCATCAACGTCGAGAAGGCATATGATCGAGTACCACGCGAAGTGGTCTTCTGGGCGCTAAGGAAGAAAAGGGTACAAGAGAGGTTGGCGAGACTGATAGAAGAGATGTACGAGGGTACATGGAATTCAAGGGAGACAGAGGAGGTTCCTGTCCGAGTCCTTTGACGTGAAAGTAGGGCTACATCATGGCTCAGCACTCTACCATTTTCTGTTTATTACAGTGATGGACAGAGGGTTTATAGAAGCAAGAGCTGTGGGAGCTCCTCGGTGTCAGCCGTGACGACAATGTCATTTGGTGACGACAATGTGGTCACGGCTGACACCGAGGGGGGACTCCAGAAAAGGATGAGGTTGTGGCAGGAAGCCCTAGGAAAGGAAGGCCTGAAGGTTAACTCGAAGAAGACAGAGGTTATGGCCAGCTGCAAAGAAGGAGGAAAGAATATGAAGGATTTAAGGAATCAAAAACAGGTGATGAGCTTTCGGTATCTGGGGTTAAGCTTAAATGAGACCAAAGGCTGTGAAAGGGAGGTAAGTTAGTGAATCAAAGCTGGCTGGAATAAGTGGAGGGAAGTGAAAGGAGTTGTATGTGATAGAAGAATCCCCCGACGGGTTAAAGGAAAGGTGTACTCTGACGATGATCCGACCAGTACTAATGTATGGAGGAGAAACTTGGGCCTAGAGGAAGAAAGAAGAGCAGATATTAATGTGAACAGAAATAAGAATGGTTAGATGAATCTTGGGAGAAAAGTGCGGGAACGAGGCAAATAAAATGAAATTAGAAAGAGGGCGGTAGTAACATGCTTAAGTGAGAAGATGAGAGAAGCAAGGTTGAGATGGTTTGGGCAGGTACTGAGAAGAGGAGATGAGTGCATGGTGCAGAGGCCAAGAAGGGGGCCCAGTGCAAGGAAGGAGGTCTGTGGGAAGGCAAAAATTGAGTTTCTCTATGAATGACCCTTCACTGATATTGTGTTGATCAGGAGGAAAGTAGGATTGGGGCATTATCTCCAGGATCACTGTATGCACGATTACAAGTGACATTAATGATCAGCTGAAGTTCCTTAATGACTGTAGTCGAAGGATACCGAACCCACGGTGCCCCTTAGAATGAACAAAAATGAAACCTTGAAACTTGAAGGACCCACTCTTTAATTAAAGAGGTTGATAAGTTCAAATATGACTTAAACCTTTACGATATTAAAGTAGCTGCCTTTGAGTTACCACGTAGGAGATAGAAAGGTTAAACAGATTGTCAAAGGAAAAGGTCTTCATTCAATCAGAGACACATGCAAATCAAAACCTCTTCACAGTAAATTTTTCTGCTCGTGCAGGTGAAGCTGATGTAGACAAGAGAAACACCCATCAGTGGTTACGTAGAGGCGGTTTAAAAGGTGAAATAGTTAGATTCATATTTGCTGTACCAGACCAAAGTCTTTTCACGTGAAATTATCAGGTTCATTTGTTAAAAGCCCACGCAGACCCAATTTGTCAATTTTGCGACAAATTCTAAGAGAACATTGGCCATCTGGTCTCTGGATGCTCCATACTAACACTTACTGAATATAAGAATCAACATGGTCGTGATGGTCAATACCTAAATTGGTACCCTGTAGCGATACTGCTAACTCCGGTTTCAATCTGAATGGTATGACCATAAAACACCTGCTGTTGTTAAGAATGACAAAGTGACTATACTCTGGAATTTTGAAATAACCACTGAAAGAACCATTGAAGCTGATAGACCAGATATAGTTATGAAGGACTATGAAAAGAAAATGCGTTTGGGTTGATATGGCAATCCTAATGGAGAAAAATGTTAGTGGCAAGGAAGTCTAAAAACTTATGAAGTATAAGGGTATACAAATTGAGATTGAACAAATGTGCCACTTGAAAACAGCTGTTATTCCAATAGTTGTAGAAGCACTTGGAATCGTCAGCAAAAATACTAGCAAACATCTTGATACCCTGTTTGGAAGATATCATTTGATATAAATTCAAAATATCGTGTGAAACAGTAAGGCACGCCTCTCTGAAAAGCAATTCCATAATCGTTCAAATAAGCGCCCGAGCGCTTATTTAGTTTTTGTGCTTTTCAGGGGGCGCTTATTCGAGATGGGCGCTTACTCCAAAGGGGTGCTTATAAAATATTTATCGAAAAATATGGATTAAAAATTCAAAGATCAACGTTATTTTTCACATTTTATATCTCTCAGGAGAACAAAAGTCAAACACGTAATACCCGATGAACAATATGCTACAAAATATCAATATCATTGTCACTTTCATGGTCTTCATCGATGAGTAGTTCCTTAGGACAGGCATCTGCCATGTCGATTTCATCAGGAACAAACGGGTTCAGTTCAGGAGTGTTCATATACTCTTATTGATTTTCCAACGCAGAGCGCCCTTCGCTACAAGGCTGGGTTTTAAATCTGGGATCTCAAATCCTTGTGATTTAATCCTTAAACTAAGGAACTTCTCAAGAGGATTGTAAACATCATCAAAATCTTAAAAACCTTAACCTTACTTCACACGTGTAAACACGAACTTAATCAAACCATAAAACTGATTCATACAATCATCAAACAAAAACTTAAATTGTCTTTCACGTGGTAGCGCACATGCGCACTCTACCTGATTACACAGCGTGATATCGTAACAGAGAGACCCTCGGAGAACTGCAATAATTTTAACACTGGGCTTCTTTGAAGCAGGTAATCTCATCATCCTGACTCCCATAAGTAGAACACGATAATGCACACGAAACGAAAGATTTTTGTACAATTTCCTTGGACAACGTCTCCCAGGCTTTGAGAATCCACAAAACAACTTCTCTTCTGGGAGGTGCCTTTAAATTGGCGCAATCGGTTTCTTAGTTTAAACCAGTGTTTGAGAGCCATTCTTCATAAAATTCAGCATAGTGTTGTTTGAATGGCTAATGCCACGAAACGTCAGGTGCCTGGATGTAACGTGTACAGCCACCTGGAATGAAAACTACGTCCATTTTCTTGGTTTTTAACGAGTTGGGCGTGCAATCTTCGATATGACATGAATATGTATCCAGCAAACGCCTTGTGAATGAGAACATGCCGAGTACCTGATCCATCCACTGACTCGTCAGCTCAGAGTTCATCCAACCATTAGCCGACGAGGCGATCACACATTTGCCTTGGAATTCCTTGTTTAGCTTTTCGACATCTCGTTTTGCTCCCTTAAATACGATAAATGGTTTAAATTTTTTTCCCATTTGCTTGAGCAGTTAAACAAACTGTTACCCGACTCTTTCCATAACCTGTTGCTTTTAAAGTTACAGTTTTCGATCCAGTTTTTTCAACAGTCGAAAACGAGACCATGTCAGTCCAAACGGCGCCTTCATCCATGGCATAGATATTATCCATCGTGAAGTTGTGCTGCAAACGTAATCGTCGAATTCGCAACACGTTGGCTACGAATTTATAAATCACCATATCCGGGTCCTTCTGACATATAGACGTCTTTCTGCGCAACGACAAGCCATTTCGTCCCATGAAATTGTAACACCAACCTTCACTAGCAGAGAAATCGGTTTCGTTTGAGTTCTCCACTTCTTTGAAAAAAATCTGATGCTTTTTTCGTGATAAGGGTGCGGGAAACACGCAATCCTTTAGACCAACATTCTAAAACCCACCCCAACACCTTCTCTTCTAGTTCCTCACTTAAAAGTTTCCTTCCACCACCAGACAGTCTTTTCTTTTCCTTTCCTTTTCGTTGCAGTTGTCTGAGCCTGTATTTAATCACTATTTGAAACCCAACGAGCGACCATTCTTTGATCAACACCAAAATGTCTGGCAGACGCACTTCTGTAAAACTGATCAGCGTATTGAATTGCCTTCAGTTTGAACGCCGCTGTATAACTTCTGAAGCTTTCTGCTTTGTGACAAACAGCCGAATTATCACTTTGATTTTTACTTGTCATGTTAATGTAAAAATAGAAACACGCTTCATTGAAAACAGTTCTGTGCAAAATATTGTAGAATTCTAATGTAGAAGTTGAATGTCGAAGAATGTACCTAATATTGATATGGTGGACGGTGAATTGAAGAAGTTTCCTGATAAGAAAAACAAAAAAGAATAAAAATTGTCAAAGAAAAAGTGTTATTCTTTCCAAGCGTTCCCTTCCCTCAATGCAAGGTATTGAACTTTTTAATCGATTATCTCCGTGAATTTCAAAAATTCGAATAAACGGCCCCCCTAGAACAATGGGGGCGCTTATTTGAAAGGGGCGCTTATTTGAGAGGGGTGCTTAATCAAACGATTATGGTAGTGGACGGTGAATTGAAGAAGTTTCCTGATAAGAAAAACAAAAAAGAATAAAAATTGTCAAAGAAAAAGTGTTATTTTTTCCAAGTGTTCCCTTCCCTCCATGCAAGGTATTGAACTTTTTAATCGATTATCTCCGTGAATTTCGATAATTCGAATAAGCGATCCCCCTAGAACAAAGGGGGGCACTTATTTGAAAGGGGCGCTTATTTGAGAGGGGCGCTTATTCAAACGATCACGGTATCTATTTAAGAAATAAAATTTCTCTTTATTCGTGGTACCAAACGTCAAACATACCTCAGGTCTCTGGGTGACACAAGGTATTTTTGTTTTTTTAAACTAAAGCAAAAATAAGCAATTAAACATAAGTCAAAATAATGATGATGATGATAATGATAATACTAATAATGATAGCAGAAAATTCTAGGGTGAAACATGGAGTGAAAATTAGGAACATAAAAAGAAATGCTAAAAGACTAAAAATATTAGAAGGAGGGTAATTATAGGAAAGAGGAAGGTTTACTTATTGCAAAGAGGAAATATGAAAACAAACTCGAAAGGTTTCAAAGTGGGAAGCTCCTGAAAGAGATGGAACCGAGGGATATTTGATCAAGGAATTGTCTTCCTTACACGAGAAAATAGTTTGGCAATTTATTCAACTATTATAAGATAGCTCAAAACTTCCTGTGTGGTTAACTTACAGAAGGACAATTTTGTGTCAAAAGAATAAAGCTAAAGGAAATACCGTGGATAACTTCCGGCCAATATTTTGTCTTCCCATCATGTGGAAACTGCCAACAAAGATTATATCAGATCACCTTGACAACTTCCTGTAGGAAGAAAATATAACACTTGATGAACAGAAAAGGTATAATTGTAAGTGTGGAGGAACAAAGGAGCAACGTATGATAGATAGAGCCGTATTGAAGGAGTGTAAACGAAGAAGAGCAAATCTAGCAATGTCATGGCTTGATTAACGCAAAGTGTATGGTGTGATCCCTCATAGCGGGTTGATGAGTGTTTAAACTTAGTATCAATGACTTTCATTTAAAGGGGAGTGGAAATACATAATGAAATGACTTTAAATTGTTTGTCAAAGATGAAAACCAAATTGATTCTTTAATAAAAACAGCACATGTTCAGCAAAGACATAGGGATGGAATTTGGAATTAAGAAATATGGATTACTTGTGTTAACACAATGAAGTTGAAAGGGAATAAGAGCAAATGATGTCAAATTACCTGATAGAAGTGTGGTAAAAACTATGGAAGAGGAAGGTTGTTAATACCTCGAAATTCTAGAATATGAAAAATCAAGGAGGGAGATAAAAGACCTACCGTCATTTCTCTAATTTACTACGGCCTAATTATTTCGGGCATGCCGAACTAATAATTAGAAGGAATAAATTACTTCTAATTACTAATATTTAATAAATTACTTCTAGCCCGCACTAATATTAAGAGGAAAATTTCATCCTTCCCGCACTAAGTTAGACGTAAAAAAGATAAACGACAAATTTCTTTTTGGTATTCATTTTTTTATTTCATTTTATTTATTTATTTTTTATATTTTCCGTTTTTTGGACTCTTCTTTTCTTCTTCGATTTCTCTTCTCTGCTTTTCAAATGTTTCTATCTCAGGTAATAGCTTTTCTTTCATTTGACAAAACAATTTCTCATTCTAAGATTTGAAGTGAAACTGAGCTGGTATCTCCAACAAACAAAAAAACAGCAGAATATCTTCTTGGCCTATTAACTTTTACCTGAAGTTTTCCGCCGTATTTCAAAAAGAAGAATGTTAATTTGGATAAAAATTCTGGTATGTTTCCAACTGTTTGCCCATTATTTTCCACTGCTATTGCATATTTATCTTTGATAAGAGCACGAGGTCTGTTGTCAGGGGCAGTTGTCATATTACTCCTTCTGCATCCCATTGAGATTGATAGATATAATAGCCCCCAATGCAGCATTGCACCACAAATTCCCTTTCTATAATGATAGGAATTTCAACAATAACGGCATTGATTAATGCATAATTAGACAACGAATCAACCAATTTTTGTCTAATATATAGATGTCTGTCGCTGAAAAGTATTATTATTGTTAGCATATGTCCCATAGAATGTTTTGGTATTCGAAGCAAGTTTGATCGAATGATTACACTCAAATCGAATTTTTTGATGGAGTTAAAAGCTGAGTTTGATGCTTCAAGCCACACGCTTTTATTTTCCTTTCGCCACCAAAATCTTACGGAGGAATGGCAACTCAAATAAATTNACAAATTCCCTTTCTATAATGATAGGAATTTCAACAATAACGGCATTGATTAATGCATAATTAGACAACGAATCAACCAATTTTTGTCTAATATATAGATGTCTGTCGCTGAAAAGTATTATTATTGTTAGCATATGTCCCATAGAATGTTTTGGTATTCGAAGCAAGTTTGATCGAATGATTACACTCAAATCGAATTTTTTGATGGAGTTAAAAGCTGAGTTTGATGCTTCAAGCCACACGCTTTTATTTTCCTTTCGCCACCAAAATCTTACGGAGGAATGGCAACTCAAATAAATTTACTTGGATACTTTAATAACGTTGTAAACAAAAAAAGAAAATCTCAAGCAAGTATTACTTCATTTTTCAATAAAGCTGATAAAAATGACAAAGTTAACGATGCAAGGGATGATGTAATCTTTGTGAGAGGTAAGTTCAATGCACAGTAGTCAATATGTCTTTTGCTAACAGAAAGATCAATACTTTAGAAAAAGTTAAATCATTCTTCTATATATTTTTTATATTTTTTATCATAGATATTTCACCTTCAAAAAAAGGCCCGTTGGAAGACCAACAAAGAATTTATCAAGTGAGCACCTGGCTATCATGCTACAGAAAAACAACGAGTATAATACGTTAGTGAACCATTATGAAAAACAAAATGCAATAGTGGCAAACTTCTACCTGAATAAAAACAGAGTAAATGGTGATGTGGTTAAAATCCCACGTAAAAGGTTTACCGAAAAAAGAAAACAAGAAATCAGAGAACATTTTTTGACAATTGAGAACTATGCTGAGACAGCCAGATCATTCTTTTTGAACAAGTCAACGGTTCGAAAAATAGTCAAGTCCACGATACGCCATGTCAAATTATCAAGTAACGGGATTCGCGCTGGAGTAGGCAGACCCCTAACTTATCCTAAAGCAGCAGAGGATGAACTAGTTTCATGGGTGCTGAAATTGCTAGACCTACATGCTCCAGTATCAGTGTTATCGTTGCAAGAGAAAGCTAAAATTGTGATACAACCTCATAACCCCGCGTTTGCTACAAGTAGAGGGTGGGTAGAGAAGTTTTTTCTCAGACACCGATTCTCACTTCGGAATCGTACTTCAGTTAGCCAAAAGTTGCCAGAACAACTTGAAGGGGTTCTTACTAAATTTTACGAGGATGCTGGTCGTTTCATGAGAATAGGAAAATACTCTTTATCATTAATAGGAAATATGGATGAAACTCCTGCATTTTTCGACATGGTCCCTGCAAAGAACATCTGCAAAACTGGATCAAAAGAATGCACTGTCCGAACTTCAGGTTGTGAGAAAAAGCATGTGACTGTTGTTTTGTCTGCGTCGGCTGATGGTTAAATGCTTCCTCCAATGCTTATTTTTAAAGGAAAAACTGAACGAACTATCGAAAAGTTCCGTGTTCCTGAGGGATTTGTGGTCAAAACTCAGGAAAAGGCATGGATGGACAATGAGTTGATGTACGTTTGGCTCGAAGAAATTTGGCTTAAACATACCAAAGCGATGACGAAAGAACTTGGTGTTGAAAATTCGTTGCTAACTTTTGATGCTTTTTCAGTGCACAAAAACGATGAAGTTAAAGCAAAGCTTGTGGAAGAAAAGTCAGATATTTTGATGATTCCAGCTGGTGTTGTACTTCTAAGTGCCAACCTGTGGATGTTTGTATTAACCAGCCTTTCAAGGCAATTCTTAGAAAATGTTGGGTTGCGTATCTTTTACAAGAAAAAAGAACACGAATTCACAGTTTTCCACTCAGCTTTTTATTCCTTCCTTGCGTCTGTTCAACTTGACAACAACAACAACACAACAATCATGTGCGAGTCTCTTAAAAACATCGTTACAACGTGCAAAGTACAAAGTCCGATGCATACACGTGACCCACATCTGAACATGATCAATAAACGTGGTCCATTGGCATCCCCTGAGTTGTCCCCTAAGTTGTCCCCTAGTAATAATTATCACGTATGTGTCAGAAATGATCGATAAAAAACTCGATCAAATTCCTGCTCCCAGTCGCCAACACATGATTGATTGGGTGGAAAAGGCATATAACGTTATCAGTGCCGATAGTGAAATGGTGAAGAAGTCTTTCGAAGTCTGTGGTATTACCACTACAGACAAATCAAAAGTCAGAAGTGGAAAATTCTACGAGCTTTGTATGCAGAATGCAAGCGAGCATCTTCAGCAAGAAGACAGCGAAAAAAGTGATAAAGAGGACCCTTTTTGTTTGTAGTTTTTTGTTAGTTTTTTGCAAAGAAAGGATAAAGTGTTAAAATTTAATTTAAATTTATTTTTGCCTGGTTAAAATAAAATCTACCTGCACTATAATAAGAGGAGAATTTGACCCTTCCCGCACTAAATAAGAGGAAAATTGAAAATTCTATGGAATACACCCGCACTATTAATAAGAGGAAAATAAATTGTCCAAT
>RDPX01000367.1:285620-300627 GCA_003991215.1 Morbakka virulenta
CAAACGCAGCAAAAAGTGCGCGTGTGAAGAGAATGCTCGGTATTTATTGAACATATTTTTACGTTTTTTAAAATATGGTTGTTTTGTTTTGTAGTTACTACCGGCAGATAGAACTATTTTTTGAATCCAGCAAGGTAATTCTACTGCTGGAGGGTGAAAAATTCCGTTAATTTACCACACTCATTTTTATGTTAAACAACGAGCAATGCCCGATTTTTCTAACCATGTTTTTATACGAACATATGCATTGCAACCTTCCCTGATGACTGTCTTCTTGTTGTATTTCATATTAGTACCTAGTTGAATCGTTTCGTGACTCTTCGTCACACGTGCTAAAATAAACCATAGCGATGAAATATACATTAATAAATTAAGTCGAAAAAGTGCTCAAAAGTCTGAACTGAGCATTAGTTTTAAAAAAAACTTTAAAATTTAACCAAGAAAAGAGAGATTTTGGTATATGGTAAGTACTATTTTTTTATTTTAAATGCTGCTTCTAAAATTGCTAGGATTTCCCAGAGTCTGGGACCTGCAGTTTATTTCTTAAAAGGTGTTTTGTTCAGCTGTCGCTCTTTTAACGAGCTTCGAATCCTTGATATTATTGATCCTCCAAATTACTTTATACAATGCGATGTTATTGGTTTTTCAACTGAGTACAGTTGTTCATGTGGGGACCATATCACAAAGGTTTTTACAGTCATTCACCTTTACTTGGTTACGGTGGGCTGGAAAGGCGCTTTGTGAATATTTTGGATGTTTTTTTCGATCTTCTTCGATTTCTCTGATACTTTTCTAATATCTTAAACTTATACTCAATACATTGGAAATCAAACGAGAGAGAGAGAGAGAGAGAGAGAGAGAGAGAGAGAGAGAGAGAGAGAGAGAGAGTTATTTCCTTACGAGCAAAAGGGGTGCAAAAGAAAGGCAAGAGGTACAAATTGATAAAACCATTATAAAGGAAGACCTACAAATCTCTCAATATCATGAAATGACTATCATATAACTTACGATATGGTGCCACATTCGTGGATACTAGAATGCCTTAATACAATTGGAGTGGCAGAAAACCTCAAAGAATTTGTAGTCATAAGCATGCTTGGTTGGAAAAGGATATTAATAGCAGGGAAAGAAGAATTAGGAGCATTAACTATTCAGAGAAGAATCGTCCAGGGTGACTGCTGGTCAATTTTCTTTTTTGTGATTTGTCTTTTAAAAATGTCGATGGTACTGAGAAAGTGTAAGGATGGGTATCAATTTGAAAGGGGAAAACCAAAAGTAAATACTTCCTTTTTATGGACGATGTGAAGTTATTTTCAAAGAGTGAAAATGAGATTAAGTCGCTGGTAAGAACAGTGAGTCTTTTTATTGAGGACATAGGTATGATGTTTGGAGTTCAGAAGTGTGAAGTTGTAATGAAAAAGGAAAAGTTGTAAACAGTGATTGTGTACAACTGCCAAATGGTAAATCAGTTAAAAACGTTGGTGAAGAAGGGTGTAAGAATTTTGGTATGCTGAAGATAGACGAGATTATGAATCAAACTATGAAAGAACTTGTACAAAAGGAATATCTACAGAGGTTGGAAAAGGTTCTGAAATCAAGACTGAATGGAAAGGATGCAGTCATTGCAAAAGATATGTGAGCTATGTCATTGCTGGGGTATGGTGCTACTTTAATAAATTGGTCAAAGAATGAAAAACACTTGATAGAGAAACAAGAAAGAAATTGACCATGTATGGAGCGTTCCACTCTAAAAGCAATGTGAACAGACTGCATCTAACAAGACAGGAAGGAAGGAGAGGTTTGATTAGAACTGAAGAGACTGCAGAAAGTGAGTAGAGCAGTATTGGCTGGCATGTGATGAACAATGACCATGAAATAATGAGTTGAAAAGGGAGGAATATTGAGATCAAATTAAACCAAAATCCATAAAATAGGGAAAAGACAAAATAGAGCATTAGAATGGATGGATGGATAAAATACTTCATGGACAAACAGGTACTGCTACGAAAGACAAGAACAGGGATTGGAATTCATTAATAACTGCAAGATTAAAGTAAGAAACAGAGAACACTAAAATACAGTGGGAACAACATCTGTAAAGAACATCATTTACAACGAAAATGTATCAAAAGAATGTAGACTGTCGAAAATGGGATAAAACAATTCTCACATTATACCTGAGTGTCAACAGCTAGCACAAGTACAATATAAAGACTGAACGTATGACAAGGTAGCTCAAATAGTTCACTGGAAGTTATGTAAAAAAAACTAGGATTAGGGCGTGGAGATCGCTGATGCAACCATAAAGTAGAAACTGTAATAGAAGATTTTATGTTATTGTTGGGTTTACCCATAAAGACAGATCATCGAATGTAGCATTACCGAGCAGACCTTTTTTTGAAAATGAAAAGGATCGATCATGTTTGCTAATTGACATATATTTCCCCTTTGATACTAACTAGGATTGAAAGAAAGGAAAAGGAAAAAATTGAGGTATATCAAGACTTAAAGAGAGAGAGATCAAGTGGCTGTGGAATGTAAGAGAAGTCAAGATAGTACCAATAATTACTGGTGTTCTGGTTACTATTTGAAAGAAGTTTAAGAACTGGCTCAAGGAAGTTGAAATAGAATGGAGCACGGAAGATGTACAGAAAGCTTGCCTGTTAGAAACTGCAAAGATACTAAGAAAAGTACTGGATACCTATAGCCAAGGGACAGGGCTTGCTGTCCAGCAGTTATCCAGCAGTCAACATTAATTCCGATATACATATATATATATATATATATCTATATATATCTGTGTGTGTGTGTGTGTGTGTGTGCGTATGATCAACAAATCAACAAATAAAGCTAGATATCTCAAATGTTATCCCCGAGCGGCATTCGAAAGTCTTCGTCAACACTTCTTATGTCACCTCGGATACCAGTCCTTTGGCAAGTCAAAACATGTTGATGAGTCTAAATTTCCCCACATATACAATTGGGATTGTCGCTTAGACCGATTTAATGCATAAAGCTGGCATAACGACCATATTCAGAACTGATTCAGTTTACGATCCGCGTGAGATCATGCCCAAGGGGTTTCGCTGAAGGTTCAGGTATAAACTGACAAAGTCGGTAGTTCGAGTTCTGCCATCGTCGTCATCAGTTTGTGGTAGCCCACGATTTGAGAGTTGTTTCATTTGTGTTAGTAGCTAATTATTGCATCCGTTTTGATGAAGGGACTGTACTCCTCACTCTGTCGTTGGTTAGAGGATGCTTCATCAATTTATGGAGAATGTGGCTCTCCTTCAAAATAACACGGTTATGTAAATTTCAAACGTTTTTATCCTTCCTTATACCCGCAAGCTCGATGCCACAAAGAACTGGAAGAAAATCAGTTGGTGTAGATTTTATGCAATCACTCACAATTCCCAGGTAGTCATTAAGGGCTTGTCAACTTTATTGCAGTGGTGGCTTTGGTTCCAAACTGGAGAGCAGTATTCTGCGGCAGAGTAGCACAGGGCTAATGCAGATGATCTCAGGGTTGCAAAAATAGCACCCCATCGGTTATCGGTGACTCTCTAGTGTAAATTGCATCGCTTAGTTTGGAGCTTTATAAAAGTTTGTTATTGTAAGAACTGAAGAAGAGAAAGAGAAATGTTTCCCATCTTAGACCATGTGTAGTGCTCAGATGGAAAACACAATTTAATTAATTGACCGGTTGTTACATCAGTTCTTGTAAAAGCAACATAATAATTATAATAATCAGATTTTTTGGAAACATTTCTCTATCAGAAACACAGAAAATGCCAATAAGTTGAGCATCACACATTTTAAGTAAAAACTTTCTAGACACTCAATAAATGTATTTATTTAATAAAAAATATTAGTATTAAATCGAAAAGATTTATAGTAGAAACAATTATTATTATTATTATTATTATTATTATTATTATTATTATTATTTGCTTTATCATTTATCAATAACACAGGTCAACAAATGAAAACAGAATTTCTGCTGCCTGAAGTTTGAGACCTGTTCCTGGGCAATTTGGGTTCGCTGACTTCAAAAATTACAATAGTTTTATTCTTTCACCTCAAGCTATTTTAGCTACGGACCGGGTGATACTGATCCTGCTAAAAGAAGCAAGCAGTCCAAGGATCAAGTGAAGAAGTGAATTCATTTGACATTCTTAGGAAAATAAATATTGTCTTCATTCTAAATCTGTTTTTTGTGGTCACCTAGCTTTGCTTTACAGTAAAATGTCACTGGAAGAGCTGATACGAGTGAAAAAGCTGCAGTACAGGTTTAGCATTCAGTGTGTGTCATGTGTATGTACAATTTTTTAGCCTTTAAACGTGTTGAATCTTCCGTCTAATATTACGTTGTGTGTGCATTTAAACTTTCTTCATACATAAATATAATGCGATTGTGTATAATATTTAGTTGGCAGCTGTACCATGAGAAGGAAAACTCAGAAGAATAAACTAACCGTAGTTGTAAATATCAGGTTGACGTCTGACCGGTTGCAACTGGGTCTCATGGTCAGGGTTGGATCTTAACCTTCGGTTGGCAACTCCCTAGAGATGGTGTCACGATAAAAATACGGTGGTAGTGTAATCTTAAATTCACTAATCCTCAAATGAATGTAAAAGTGTCAAACCAAATTAATGAAAATAACGGCGTGAATGATTCTGGAACAACTAGTGAAGGTCTCTCGCCCGGCAGGTGCTCCCTGGCTCAGCAGTGGGGACGCGGTCGTCATCATACTTCTGCTAAGAGAAAGTGGAACAAAGAAGTGAACGTAGCTTTAATGGAGTGCTACTTTCTTAATGATCCAGTGAATGAGGATAGTAAACCCATGCGAGGATATAGGCAGAGGATGCATCGAGTTTGGAAGCAAAGAGGTTTATTTGAGATCAGTGAACAGAATTTATGCGATCAGGCTAGATTCAAAAGGAAAAATAAGCTACTATCCGAGGTGGAGATTAAAATAATTAAAACAAGTGTCTTAGAAAAGGAGACAGAAACTAACTTAGTTGTCAACATTGAAGATGCAGATCAGGATAATGATGTAGCACATTCTCAACCCGAGCTTGATGTAGACCTACGTGACGCCGTCAACCTACCTGAAATGCCAGTAGAGTTTGATGTTGAGCAGAATGCAGAGAGAACAGAGGAACAAGATAAGATAATAGACAAAATGTGCACCATAATGAAGGAAAGGGATAAACCTTTTTTCCAAGATTGAAGAAAGCAGATAGAAAAAAGTTGGCAGATGTTACCAAAAGTGTTAATGAAGCAATGTTAAGATAGACACCATAACGAAAACGAATGTCCTAATCGTTGCAACGTCGATTTACATTGCTAGAAAGCTTGGTTTAAGAAACCTAGCAAATAAAAGGAGAGCATCAAAAGAACCCTGGTGGAAGAGAAGGATAAAACAGTCAATCGATGAGATTCGAAAGCATATTAATATATTGAAAAGGAAGAAGAACGGTGAGAATGTTACACGGGATAAGTACTCTGCATTAGTGCAGAAATATAGGATTAAAGCAAAAGGAATTATTCTGGTTAGAGAAAAAATTTTTTTTAATTTTAATTTTTTTTTAATTGAAAGAGATTAATTTCAAAATCTCACAAACTTAAAAGGTATGATGAGAGAATCCATCAATTCAGACTAAATAGAACATTCACTCAAAATCAAAAGGAAGATTATCAAGAGTTAAATGGGTCTGAGAAAGCTGAGAAGGTCATACTAGATGCCGAGGAAAGTAAGGCATTCTGATCAGATATATGGGGGAAAGAAAAGAAGCACAATTCAGAAGGGGAATGGCTTCAGAAATTAAAAGAAGAAAAGAAAGATGTACAACAGGACAACTTTATAATTTCTGATGTTTTGATAAAAGAACAAGTTAAGCAAATATTCGATTGGAAAGAACCTAGAAAGCATGGTATTGTGATAATAAATACAAGAACAAAGAAGCTAAAATAATAGACATCGCCATTCCTGGGGACAAAAGGGTAAACGTGAAGGAAACGGAAAAGATTGAGAAATACCAACCATTGAAGGATGAAATTGCACGGTTATGGAAGCTAAATAAGGTTAGAGTGATTCCTGGTGCTATAGCTGCGTTGGGAAAGGTTAGCAAGAAGCTGGAATCACATTTGAAGGATTGCGATGAAAACATCAAAATGGAAGTTGTACAAAAAACAGCATTGTTAGAATCAGTACGTATCCTAAGAAAGGTACTGTCGTCGTAAGAGACTGCAAAAGTAAACTTGAAACCTCTGGTGGCTTGTTGCTGCCTGCTTTCAAGTTAATTTACTGACATCAAGAACTAAAGTCGAGAAGTGAAACATTGAACATTAAACATGATAATAATATTTTTTTTTTCCTTCTTCAAAAAATATCCAGTTGGTAAACAATTTACTGGGTGTGTAAGTCCAATTTGAGTCTCGGAGTATTCCCTAATCTTAGAGGTTCAAAACATCTCTCAAAATTCTGGCAGTACTTGCTGATATTTGTATGCTACCGCTTATATCAGGAAGGTCTAATTCTTTTAAATACTTTTCAAGTTCGAATGGAATCCTTCCAAGAGCCCCGACAATTATCGGGACTATTGAAGTCTCAACTTTCTGCTTTACACGAATGACACCAGCCAGGTCAATGTATTTTTTGAATTTTTTCGGCATGTTTTTCTCTCACTCGATGATCTTTTGGAGCAGCTATATCAATAACAATCCATTTACTATTTGTTTTGACTACGATATCTGGTACACAATGTTCTTCTCTTCCAGTTTCTTCTATAAGGAAATCCTCTTTTACCACCATTTTCAATAGTCGTTCTTGACTAGTTGAAACCTATTCCCAAAGGCTATTCTCCTCACTTTTTACACACTGCTCTACTGAAGTGAGACCTCTTCCACCATCCTTCCTTTTCAAATATAGTCGTGCTACATTGGCTCTTGGGTGGAACAAGGCATTACAAGTCAAAGTCTTTCTCGTTTTCACATCAATGTTTGTCAAATCTCCTATATTCCAGTCAATCACGCCTCCACTATATCTCATGACTCCTAATGCCCACTGATTTATCGCTGAGATCACATAGCCAGCATACAATTTTGATTTAGCTAACTTCCTTACTCGTCGTAGATATTCAGTTTCAAGTTTATTTTTCATGTCTGTCATACGAGCACCTTCATCCTGTATTATACCCAGGTATTTATAGCCACTTTCTTCGACTTCTCCAAGTTTCTCTCCGTTCGGCATTTCGATAACACTTGCCTTTACAATTTTACCCTTATTAAGGAAAAACTGATTTAGATTTATCATATCCAAACTTCATTCCAGTATTGCCAGAGACTATCCTCAATGTATGGACGAGCGAGTTTAATTCTCTTTCAGATCTAGCATAAAGTTTTAAGTCATCCATAAACAGAAGGTTGTTAACAGTAATATCTGACTTAGAAAAGGCATATCCTAGTTTGGTATCTCGTAAACCCAAAGACAACGGGATTAATACGATTACAAAAAGAAGGGGTGATAGCGAGTCACCCTGAAAAATACCTCTCTTGATCTCAACCTCGCTTAATAGCTCTCCATTAGCAGTGAGATCAGTCTTCCAGTTACAAATACTTTTTTCGAGTGTCTCTCTGATGTTACTTGCTATTCCTACCATTTTGAGTGTTTCGATAAGCTACGAATGGGGTACCATAGCGTACGCTTTTTTGTAATCTATGTACGTCATATGGAAGTTCCTTTTTGCTCTTTTACAGTTTCTTATTATGGCTTTGTCTATTAATAACTGGTCTTTAGTTCCACGAGAATCCCGTCGACACCCTATTTGTTCGTCAGGCAGCAGGTCGTTTTCCAAAAAATGGCCATAGACTTTGTCAGCATATTATGTCTCAGTATTAAAATTTGAAGCTATGGGGCCTTTAGTTTGATCTTTCATGATAAGAACTGTCTTCCCTTTCGTCATACAAGTGGGTATTTCACCCGTTTGGAGACAGATTGTCAAGGTGTTTTGCAAGTCATGCAAATTGTCTAGTCTTTTATACCAAAATCCCTGTATCCTATCGGGGCCAGGCGCTTTCCAGTTGGAGATCCCTTTCACATACTTTTTTAGGTCACTAATTAAAAAAAATAAATAATAATAATAATAATAAACAAAGTTCATGTCCAGCATGACAGCCCGCACAGGGAGATGGTATTCACCTGCCGGACGAGAAAACTTAACCCCGGCTACCGACCAGTAGCTTTAGAGGTTAAGCACTTTCCTCAATATGTTGGTGGTTCCAATGATGGTAGATGTTTGGAGTCCACCCAAGACATCAGGGATGCCCAACTCTTTCAAACTGCGCTCCAAGCGCTTCGTCACCACTCCTAAGCTTCCCACGACGATTGGGACAACGCTGGTACATACACTATGTAACTTTCGGATTTGTTGGGCCAAGGGAGAATACTTAGTGATCTTTTCTTCTTCTTTAGCTGTCACATTTCGATCGGAAGGCACAGCAAAATCTACAACCAGCCATCTCTTCTTAGTGCGGTCAACAACAACAACATCCGGACGATTACATTCCACCTGTTGCATTGTCTCCACTGATCTATCCCACCAAACTTCAAACCTACCATCTTCACTCTTTCTAACTTTGTCAGGCACCTCTTCAAACCATTTCCCCGCACATTTCAACCCATACTTCTTGCACAGCTCCCAATATATTCTCAATCCCATCCTATCATGTCGCCTCTTGTACTCCTTCTGAGCCAGTACCTTACACCCACACGCAACATGCCAAACTGACTCAGATTCAATTCCGCAGATGCGACACATAGGACTAACACCACCATCCCACTTCGACTGCGCCAACCTTGTCCTCAATGCTTGCTCTTGAGCAGCAAACACAAATGCCTCTGTGCTTTTTGCAAGGAAACCACCTTTAACCCACTGTACTGATCTCTCTGTTGCATTTTCATCCATCTCCCGAAAGAACCTACCATGCAGAGCCTTCTCCATCAATCTCTCCTTTCTCTCCTCAACCACTCTCGTCTTGTAATGCTTCTTTGTCTCCCTTCCATGCATAATCATTCCAGCCACCTGTTCCAAAATCGTCTCCTCAGTAGCATGTACATACTCTTCTAACCCTAACTCTTCCTGCCTCACACAATCTTCAACGCTGATCAGGCCACGACCCCCATCCTTTCTTCCGATGTACAGACGATCTACACTACTATTCCTATGGAAAGCACCATTCATCGTTAAAATCTTCCTTGTCTTGGTATCAAGTTTACGTAGCTCAGCATCAGACCAATCCAGTATTCCAGAGCTGTATCGGACAACACTAACTGCCCACGCATTGATACCGCGAACCAAGTTCCCAGCATACAACCTCGACTTTGCCAGCAATTTCACACGTCGTAGGTACTCATTCCCAATTTTCTCCTTCATCTTCTTCTGCATTACTTTCGCCCCTTCTAGCACTCCCAGGTACTTGTACCCATCTTCATCAACCTCCTTCATCAACTCCCCACTCGGTAGCTCGATTCCCTCACATTCAGCCCTTTCACCTCGTCTAATTTCCAAAACAGCACACTTATCTAACCCAAACTCCATCCCAATGTCCCTAGAGTAAACCCTCACTACCTCGACCAATGCCTCCAACTCACGTTTACTCCGTCCAAATAGCTTCAAGTCGTCCATAAACAATAAATGATTGACCAACACCCTACCGTGACCGAAGAAATATCCAAGCTTCTCTCTGTTGAGTAAAATACTCAGCGGGATCATTGCAATAACAAAGATCAAAGGGGAAAGGGAGTCACCTTGGAATATTCCCCGATTGATGTTAACTTCACCAAGCACCTCATTATTAGCCGTCAGTACTGTCTTCCATTCAGCCATACTTCCTTTCAGCAAACTCCGCACATTCTCTGCAACTCCAACCATGTCCAGCATCTCCAAAATCCAACTGTGAGGGACCATATCATATGCCTTCTTGTAATCAATCCAGCACATGCTAAGGTTTCTCTTCATAGCCCTGACCTCGTGCAAAATTGCCTTATCGATCATCAATTGATCTTTCGTGCCACGTGACTTCTTCCTGCATCCCTTCTGTTCCTCAGGAAGAAGATTATTATTTACAAGATGACCGTAGATCTTTTCAGCAAAGATTCCAGAGAGCAGCTTCCACATCAATGGTAGACAAGCTATCGGCCTATAGTTACTAGCTGCTGTCCCCTTTCCAGAATCTTTCTGAATTAAAACTGTCCTCCCCTTGACCATCCAGTCGGGTACCACGCCTGACGTCAAACACTCCTGCAGAGTTGTTGCAATTGACAAGTGTAGCGAGGTGAACTTTTTGAACCAGTAACCTCTGACCCAGTCAGGTCCAGGGGCTTTCCAGTTTGCCATCTTTCTTATCCCTGCCTTAACATCTTGCAGAGCCACCATAATGTCCTCTTGTTTCTCTACGTCTGCAAACTTTTCCCTTACATCACCCAACCAACTTGCTTCCTTGTCGTGTTCCTTTTCCTCGGACCAGATAATACTCCAGAACTCTCTTGCCTCATCTGCATTAGGAGCAGAGGATTCCATCTTATGTCCATTGCCATTAAGCTCCTTGTAGAGTTGACATTGATTGTTCTTGAAAAGGTTGTTCTGTCTCCTGGCAAGGCTTTTCCCAACAAACTGTCTAATCTTAGCACTAGCGGAAGAAATTTTGTTCTTCAACATTGTGCTGACTGTCATCGTTCCCTTCACTACAAGCTCATATTTCCTATTCAATCTATCACGAACAACCTGACGAACCTTATTCCCTTGCTTTATCTCCTCAATTCGTCCAAGATCTTTCCTCCACTCGCCAATGCTCTTTTCCAACCTCCTCTGCCACCATGGCTTCTTCTTTCTAACTGTTTTGTTTTTTCCCATCACACCTAACCGGGATGCAACCACATATGATCCAGCATACAGTAACCGATTAATCTCAGTCACAGTCATACTGTCTCTTACCAGATTGTGCATCAATCCATCAACAAGCTTCACCTCCTCCCCTATTTTTCTACCATCCTGAGCCTTCAAACTTGGTACTTCAACAACATCCTCGCTATGGTACACCTCTCTTAGCAATGCCAGGGCTCCACTTTCATCGTTACTCAACGCTCTCATATCGTCACCCCTTCTCCATACATCTACTCTCTCTATAACTACTCTTAAATCCCTTTCCTCAGCATCATTAGCTACCACGACATTCTCTATCTCCATTTCACCTAAACCACTCTCCGGCCTGATACAAAAGTCAACTTCTCCTTCGCTGGACTCTTCCTCAACTAAAGCTTCCTCTCTGACCATTCTTTCAATCTCGCCGCGTTCTACGACTGACAACAACCCATTGGCTTCAATTTGCTTTAGCTGCGAAAGAAGACTAGCAACACTCCTCACACTGACATCTCTCCCATCCCACATCTCCTTAACTTTCCCAATGTAGCCATCTGCCCTTCGACCACCACTCCTCACGAAACATTCCCAAAGTACTTTCCTTTCAAAATGGCTCCATTTGCTTTTGAACAAACCAGTCCGTCCCATCTTGCCTCTTTTCTCTCCTTTCCACCCCTTCCTACCCATTGGTTCCTCCGTGCGACTGCCATCCTTGGAACTTTCAACATTTTCACTTGCCTCCGGCCTAGAAACTTCCCCAGTTCTAATAAGAACTCTTTCCTGCGGGTCGTCAGAGACCCTCCGACTTCCAGGTTTCCCTTCAGTCGGTTTTTTCTTCAGAAAACTCATTGAAACAACACGAGAATTCGCAAACAACAACTCAGAAATACTTCCGGACTGTCTATATTCGGTTCACCTCTCAACAAAGAGAGGTTATCCAGGGGCACGAACTTGGACGCATAGACTTTACCCCCATAATAATAATAATAATAATAATAATAATAATAATAATACTTTTTTTTTCTTTTTCTGATGACATTTCCCTTGTTAGGGGTCGTCATAGCGAATGTGGCTTCTCCACCGTATGCGGTCCTCTGCGTCCTCATTCGTGAGCCCTTTCTCTGCAATGTCTTCCTTTTTTATTGTCTGTCCATCTGTGTTTTGGTCGCCCTCGTCTTTTTTTCCCCTGGTAGCTCTATTTGCATGCACTTCCTTCCTACATACTGCTCATCTCTTCTTTCCACATGTCCAAACCACCTCAGTCGGTACTCCTGCAGCCTCTTGGAGGCTTCCGCTACGCCCAAGTCTCTTCTGATGCTTTCATTCCTGATCTTGTCTCTTCTGGTTACACCCTTCGCCCAGCGCAGCATTCGCATCTCTGCCACATCGAAGCAGCTTTCTTGGCGTTTGGTGAGAGGAACCGTTTCCATCCCGTACATCATTGCCGGTCGAACTAATGATTGCACACCTTGCCCTTCAGTTTGACTGGCACATGTTTGTGCACAAAACACCAGTCGCTTTTCTCCAGTTGTTCCAGCCAGCTTGAATTCGTTTCTTCACTTCCTTGTCCCTCCCTCCATCACTTTGGATCGTTGAAACAAGGTACTTGAATTCAACAACTTCGGGTACATCCTCCCCAGCGATCTTGATTGGCGGTAGGTTTGCAGTCTTGTTGATGCACATATGCTCAGTTTTTGTTCTTCAGATTTTCAACCCTCTTCTTTCTAATCTATCTCTCCAGTTCTCCAGCTCTCTCTCTCTCTCTCTCTGCCTCATCCTACTACTACTACTACTACTACTACTACTACTACTACTACTACTACTACTACTACTACTAATAATAATAATAATAATAATAATAATAATAATAATAAATCCCAATCAAAGTTAACACTCCTCCGAGTAAAGATGAGATTGAAAACATTTGGACAAACATTTGAGCTGAGGGAAAAGATCATGATATTAATGCATCTTGGATTAAGCGTCAAGCTGAGATGTTGGAAGAAGTTCAGGAGCAAACATGGAACAGTGTTTCTCCTGAGGATCTCCAGTCTGCTTTACGCAAATCAAGCAAATGGAAGGCTCCAGGAAATGATAAGATTACGAATTTTTGGTTGAATTCTCTCTCTGCATCTCATGCTAAGTTAAATACCTTGTACAATACTATCATATTGTAACAAGAAAATATCCCACCTTGGCATATCTTCACCCAAAAAGTGACGTGACTGACAATCCAAAAAATTATCAACCCATCACATGCCTCACAACTATGTATAAAATTCTAACTTCAATTCTGACTGAGTATACATATTCTTTTTTTAACTGATAATAACCTGTTTCCAAACGAACAAAAAGGTTGTAAACGAGGTTCTTATGGTTGCAAGGACCAGTTGTTGATAAACAAAATGATTCTTGAGGACTGCCATAACAATCACAAAAATCTTTCCGTAGCATGGATTGATTACAAAAAGGCCTTTGATAGTGTTCCTCATAGCTGGATTGAAAAATGTCTTGAAATGTATCACATTTCTCCTGTTATTAGAAATTTCCTTTCTCGAAGCATGAAACTCTGGAAAACAACAGTGATTCTAAATTCTGAGAAAGGGTCTATAAATGCTGGTGACATAAACATCAATAGCGGTATCTTTCAAGGTGACTCATTATCGCCCATTCTGTTCTGTGTAGCATTGTTTCCTTTAAGTACTCTCCTCAACGAGAGTGAAAGTGGATATAAAATCTTTGATAAAATCATTAACCATTTGTTATACATGGATGATCTCAAGCTGTTTGCTAAAAATGATTCCCAGCTAAATGGGCTACTCAATATAGTGGCTCAATTCAGTGAGGATATAAGAATGGAGTTTGGTTTGGATAAGTGTGCCAAGGCCACTTTCATCAGAGGTAAATTGCTTCAAACATTCAACGTTACCCTTAATCGCAACATCGAAATCAGAGAATTAAACCAGGAGGAGGCGTATAAATATCTAGGGATCTCTGAAGGTGATGGTATTAATCACTCAGCCATGCGGGAAAAAATACGTAAAGAGTGCTACAGAAGGGTGAGGTCCATTCTTAAAAGTGAATTAAATGCCAGAAATCGTATTGATGCGATTAACTCATTAGCCATTCCTGTTGTCACTTATAGTTTTAATGTTATTAATTGGTCGATTGGAGAAATTAAGAAAGTTGATACAAAAATTAGAAAACTTCTTACCATACATCGCATGCACCACCCTAAAGCTGATGTTGATCGTTTATACCTACCTAGGAAAGAGGGAGGAAGAGGCATGATTCAGCTGGAGCTTTCGCTCATGACGTCAACCATAGGTTTGTGTACATATCTTAATAATAGTAAGGACTGGATGCTTAAACTAGTAGTTAAGCATGAAAAGCGGAAGAAACTTTTCTCCATTTCAAATGATGCTTGCAAGTTCCAGGACACACTTAGAATTGAATCAGTCAATTTGCAATCTAAGGTCGTGGTAGACAAACCTATAGAAATAGCAAGAAATGCCAAATTGAATGCAAAATCCAAAGGTCTGAAAATTCTAGCCGAAAAATGGGGAAATAAAGCACTGCATGGTCAGTACCTTAATCGGGCCAATGACAAAGATATTAGCAAATATCAAACTCATCAGTGGTTAGCTTCGTCTGGGCTCAAATCCGAAACAGAAGGTTATATTATCGCAGCTCAAGATCAATGTCTCAAGACGCGAAATTTTCAGGCCAATGTCTTAAAAACTGGCGCTGATCCCACATGTAGAATATGTGATCAACATAAAGAGACTATTGATCATATAGTGTCCGCTTGCCCCATACTGGCCCCAACAGAATATCAAAAGCGCCATGACAGAGTCGGTCAATATATCCACTGGATGTTATGTAAAAAGTTCGAACTCCCTCACGATAAATATTGGTGGGAACATAAACCACTTTGTGTAACAGAAAACAATTTTATCACAATACTCTGGGACTTCAGTATCCAAACTGACAGAACTATTCAGGCAAACCGACCAGATATTGTCATTAAGAACCATCAAGATAAGACCTGCTTCCTTATAGATATGAGCATTCCTGCTGATAG
>RDPX01000367.1:315828-333996 GCA_003991215.1 Morbakka virulenta
CTACTACTACTACTACTACTACTACTACTACTACTACTACTACTACTACTACTACTACTACTACTACTTCTACTACTACTACTATTACTACTATACTACTACTACTACTACTACTACTACTACTACTACTACTACTACTACTATTACTATTACTACTATTACTACTGTTACTACTATTACTACTACTACTACTACTACTACTTTTACTACTACTACTACTACCACTACTAGTACTCCTACTACAAATCCCACTGCTACTACTACTACTACTACTATTGCTATTACTACTACTATTACTACTACTACTTCTACTAACTACTATTATTATTGATAACGCTTCTATGCACGTCTCCACACAATAAGACATACTCTCCTTCTCTTTTTGCATAGTAATATGCAAAATAACGCTTAGAAATTAGAAATTTTATGATTGAATTGCATGATGGCTTCTTGTTGCTATGATACAGTGTCAGTTACAAGAAAGAAACGAAAATGAAATCATAACAAGTAAACCATAATCCAGATGATTATATCCAATGACCTTTATTTGCTGACGGTGTTCAAGATAGATTGTTAATTGAAAGACGTCAATGATCCTATTGTTCAAATAGCGCCAGTAGATCATAAAATGCTTTTAGAAATTCTCCTTCAGTAATCTATTAACAGCGAAGGCTCATGTTTTCCTTTCATGTAATATAAACCAGTCACCACCAGCGAGGAAAACACCAACTATGAAACAATACTTTTATGACCTTTTACTAAGCGTTTACTGGCTGTAACGAAAATACGTAATCTTCGACTAGGTTCCTATTCAAACGCACAATAAAATAAGAAGGTGTGGATGAGGTATAATTGTTCGGATTGAAAATATTTGAATAAGCAACCAAGTCTCATAAAAAATACCTCAGCCTTGTGAACGAAAATGGATGGATAACTTTCTTTTACATAACGAACAATACCAATGTTGAGACGACGTAGATAATAAACATGAATGTTGGCGTCGTATTCTATATTGTTGCAAAGAAGAGATTATCGCTTTCCACAAACTGCACTGATCTAACAAAACCCTTCAGTGAACTCTCCATCAGAGGTGAAACGTGTGTGACCTGATTGAATAATAAACATGAACGTATTTAAGAATCTTATCGACAGATTAAGCAAATCAAAGCTTTTGATAGCGACCTCTCAAAGAAATGGGTTATGAGATAAAAAACGACACCTTGCAAGATAAAGTACTTAATATTTATAAAGCAGGATTCTAAAAATCACGTTGGGAAGCAGGGGAATACTCTCCATACTCTCTACAAATATTCTATTAAACTCTACATTGAAGAACCTCTACCACATGTTCTACTTTGGAGATCAGTTGCTATGTCTACTACTGCAAACTCGGTAAATTTTCACATTAGGGGATTTCCCGTTATGTGCCTTGACCTAAGAGGGCGTTGGCGATGGATTCTTTTACACACCATGCGTTGTATCATTCATTTGATATGTCAGTAGTTGATAACCACATCTATGCGACATATAGCTGAGTTAAGAAGATCGATGGAGTCTTCTTTCCTTGCATCCTTGCATCTTAACAGTTATCGACAATCAATCAAATTCCTCTGCCTATCAACTCTTTTGAATATTTCCCTGATAGAAACACCATTCACCCTGGAAATCGTACAATCTGCCTGTATAACCACACTTAAGAGGCCTCAAGGGAAACATGACTATGTTTATTGTTCAACATTCGATACACTGTAGATTTAATTGCAAGTTACACAATTCTAAAAAACAACTTACTAACTCCTCCTGACTTAAAGTTGCAATTCTTATAAATAATACAGCCAAATTAACTAAAAGATTTCCTGCAGCACAGCAGCCATATCAACAGTATATTCTACATCCTTCCAGAAATATGGCTTCCAGACACAAAAGAGACATCATTTTTGCTGTTTTACTGGAGGAAACGAAAAGGGGACAATAAATAAGGTGGGGCTGGGGGGGACGAGACAAAAGGGAAGGGGCTGTGATTATGGGCTAAATTAGATCCTCACGGGGACTTTGCTTCTGATATCTTTTGTAATAGCAACATTGTACCAATATCTAAGTAACTTTGCTTAGGGGTCAACAATGGGTCAACAATGGTTCTGAAAAAAGCCAAAGGGTTCTTTGGCTTTTTGATAAAGTTTTTAATGTAGATGTCATCACAATGTTGTTTATAGCCCAAAGGACCTTAGCCATGAGTAGCAAAGGTGTTGTAACACGTACAATAAAAATACCAAACAATGACGACACACGACAAGGTGAAGCAAGCTAGTACCTGTAAAACATTACAGAATACAGTTATTTTGATCGTTGGCCAGTTTCCTGAGAACATTTAATAGCAAAGTCAATTTTATTTTTCTCAATAAATATTTAGCCAGACCAAGTATGGAATAGTGTTCTCACATCTGGTCAAATGCTCTCTTCTCTCACCTGAATCTTCTGCACATCTGGTGAGATGCTTTCACTTCTCACCTGAATCTTCTAAATTCTACTTCGAATCTCCAGGCTGATTGACCTTCAGCTTTCTGAAACCTCAGAAACCCTTTTTCACATCCGCCAAGCCATTCATTTATTCCCCTTTTTTGCAAGTATTTCAGTGTCTAATCTAGCAAGAAGCGTTCTTGAACTATCTATCGCCTTATTATCTGTCGAGATCCCAAAGACAAGGACTTCCACTAATGGTGTGAGCTGGAAATCTCTTCCTTTTTTTGCCTACCTGGCGCTCTCTACTTTTTTACTTTTCAGCTGAATAAGAGCTCTGCTGTGAATGATTTAGAATAAATAAATAAATAAATAAATAAATAAGTACAATAAAGAAAACGTATGAAAAAACCTTACCTGGTTTGATAGCAAATGACGGAACATTACATTTCAAAGTGAATAGTATACACTAGTTGGGATAGTGGTTTACAACCAACAGCTCCGTAAACGGAACCAGTACCACGCCATCATCGGGAGAAAACACTTTATAATGTCGACCCTACTCCTCCACTGCTGTAATACAGTGGCCGGGCCCCTCAGTCTGGAGGTAATTGTTCGTTAAGGCAAACGTGGTCCCCTCCCTTCTCTGACTTACCCAATTCGATGTTTTCTCTGCTTTTTCCCGGAAAGTTGTTAATAAACATTCTTATTTTCTTCTTTTTACAGCAAATCCATGTCGAAAAAGGTTAACTAACGTCTATTAAGATTAATGAAATTTCTAACCAATTCGTCATTTGTGAAGGTGACAAAAGATCCTTCAAACAGGAGGTCAAAGAACACCACATGTGACTGACATTATTGTTTGTGTTCAAACGTAGATGACACATCAGATAATGGCTGATGACCCCAAATATGGAAAACAGAATTATTAAATTGTTATTTACATTAGAAATAATAGTTATTAATTACATAACGCTATTTAGGCTTTTATCTCTGCTATTTGAATTTTATTTAGATTACTTTTTGTGGAGAAACTCCTTGTTTGGACGCATTTAGAATAGTTAGTAGTAAATAAAGATCATGGTCAAATCAAGCGAACACGAATAGCTGCATCAGTTTTTGTCGTCGACAGTTAAAAAATTTCTGAAGGCGAAGGCTTATTTGTGACCAACTGGAGGCATGTACATCCCTCCTCTTTATATCAAAGGCATAACTCTCTCATCATCATTTCAGGTATGAGATTTAATTCTGACAGAAGTAAGACAAGAATACTTTTAGTAATTAAGAAAGTTCTATAATTACTAAAAACAAAAAGAAAATTTTTCTTACCAAAGAACAAATCTTTGAGGCTGACTCCAGAAAGAAGGCTTTGTTTGGCTTTTCTAAGTCTCTTGTCTTTAAACTCAAAATTCTACCCTGAACTCCAAACTACTGGAGAATCTTACATACCTCGTAATAGAGTCGTTACTAGTATGGTAAAAATAGTGTTATACATAAATGGAAACCATGATGAATAATCACAAACAGGCCATGATAGGGCAAAATAAACTTACAGACGACCAAAAATGATGTTGTGTTTACAAAGGTAAATAAATCAAGGAATCGCTGCGTGGGATGCACAGTGTGAATTGCTGAGGGGATTCCTATTGTTGTGACAAGTAAATAGTTCAAAGACATGAGTCACTGCATTAGCCTTCCTTTCAGAAGGCAAGCGGAGCGAAGCGTTCGATAAAACAAAAGAATAAAAACGTAAAAGGTCCTAAAAATTAGCGATAGAAAATTGTGAAGTATTCTTCTTTTTCTTTTTTTGAGATTAAGCGCTCACGTATTTACGTTGCAAAATTTCCAAGGTCTCAGTTAAAGCAGCTACATAAAACCATAACGTTCTGGGAAATGAACTCTTCGACCAGATCTTGTTATACTTGGTTGAGCAGGAGCTATTTCCAGTAGATCAGGTATAAGGAGCGGCGGAGTAGGGACGGTAGTTACAGTTGGTGTAGATGGAAGGTATGTTGAATCCAGGAGAGCCACTTTAAGGCGATCAATACTAACGGTCTTGCGATGACCTGCGATATCGAAAACAAAATGTTTGTCTGTGCGCTGCAGAACTTTATATGGTCCGTCATATGGTGCTTGCAATGACTTGCGAACGGCATCATGCCTGACAAAAACATAAATGCAGGTAGCAAGATACGTGGGAATGTACGAAGATGTCAATTGCGAGTGAAATGGAATGACTGATAAACGTTGCATAGCGAATTGTAGACGATCGATATAGTTGGCAGGATCGAGACGTGACGTGTTAGAAGGCGTGAAGAACTGACCAGGTAATCGTAGTGTTGCTCCATAAACAAGCTGTGCCGGTGAACAGTTAATATCCGCCTTAATAGTGGTACAAATTGTTAGCAATATGAGAAGCAGCAATTCTGTCCATTTGCTGGGGTCGGAATGTGCTTTTATCGAAGATTTAAGTTGACGGTGAAATTTATCCACTAAACCGTTGGCTGTAGGATGATATGTTGTAGTAAGAATACGTTGAACGCCCAAGAGTGACGTAAGCGAAGTGAAAAGGGCTGATTCAAATTGAGCTCCACGATCTGTGGTGACTGTTGGAGGTACACCACGATGAGAAATCAAATGTTGAACAAAGCTATGAGAAACAGCTTCTGGTGTAATATCTGCGATGGGTATTGCAGCAGGTCAACGTGTGAACCGGTCGATGCATGTTAGTAAATATCGATATCCGTTTGATGGTGGCATAGGACCAACAAGATCGATATGAACTTGTGAGAAGCGTGCATGGGGAGTTGCAAATGTATCAAGTGATGAGACAGTATGGCGTTGAATCTTACCTTTCTGGCACTGGAGACAGGATCGGGTCCAATTGCGAACATCTGCGTTGATGTTAGGTTAAGGTGACCAGATTTTTCGGATGAAAAAAAGAACGCCTGGAGTTTCGTAGAAGGTAATGACTGTTCATAATTTTAGTCAACAGTATTCTATAGCAATACAAGTCTGCATGTACATTGCACCTGATACGAAAAATCCAATAGTTAAGTGATATACTGCCCTCTCTTAGTAGCAATATATGCTTTGCAAACAGTCGATTATTTATAAATCATAAGCAGTTTCCGAAAATTACTCAACTGTTACTGACCACTCAGAGATCGTATTTTTTGGAGGAGTGTATCTGCTTCAGCAGTTTTGAAGTTTTCAGCAACATAGCATGGAAGTCTGTGCAGGAGACTCCTCGATTGTTGTAGTTGACTGTGAGCACAGACTTGATGTTCGCAATGCTGAATTGCTTGTCTGGCGTCCATATGTCATTCATTATTGAGAACACACGCTCAACAGGAGTAGTCGTTCCAGGCAAAGCAAGGAAGAACTGGATTGTCTTGAGCAGTTCGCAGTGGGGAATGCTCTCCCCAGTGAAGTGCGAGAGCACCTCAACTCAGTTTGTAGCGAGTATCACACCCCTCTCCGTCCATTGACTCAGTTTATCGCCAGTCAGGAATATACGAAGACGTTTAATCTCATCAAAGAGCTTGTTTTCGTCGACCATTAGAGACCACGATGAATCAGCACCTTCGAGAGAGTTCTGCACATCGTCCCAAATTGGTGGGCAGTTCAATGTATTCCATTGGAAGCGCTTGAAGGGCCAATAATGCTCACACCACTTATCCATATAGGACACACAGGAGAAATAAAAGAAAGTGCATGCATTCTTCAACTCATCAAAGTCTCTAACCGCTTGCGGATTGCCATCGGGCAATAACCGGTGTCCCTTTTCTCCTCCAAAGATTGACGCATGTCTTTGAGAATGCCCGCAGCTTCCACTAGACTAACCTCGTCACCTGCTAAACTCTGGATTGCCGAGTGGAAAGATGAGGCTTGAGCATGGACAAAGAAAAGCCACAGTTCAGCTGCATCATTTTCAAAAAAGTCTTTGAGGACTTTTGGGCAACTTGAAACCTCGGTGAAGAAGGCTTTGAGAGGCTCATAGAGCTGCAGCAGCCTCTCTAATGCGAGAAGCAACGATAGCTATCTCGTATTGCAGTACCCAAGCAGTTTTTTGTACTCGACGTTTGAGAAATCACAGAACTCTTGAACCGTACTCACACGAACTGTGTAGTGGTTGAAATATCCCAAAACTCTAATTAAGACAAGTTCGAGATCGACAGTTAGAAAATCACAGGCGTGCTTGATACAGTTGTTCAAAATGTGAGCACCACATCCAGCCCCTATTAAAGGTTTTGCCAATTGCTCTTGAAGCTTTGTGTATGCATTACTTTGTCCTTTACTCTCGGCACCACCAAAATTGGTATTAGTGTTATCCGCGCTCACACAGACAATTTTCTCGGACAGACTAGCGTCAGATAACGTTTGGTGAATATAGTTGCTGACAAGATCAGAAGTTTCTCCTGGAAGGTTTTGCACTTCTAAAACCTTCACACAAACACCTACATCGGGCGCAAAATATCGAATGAGATAGGAACGACTTTTATGGCTCCATGGTTAGAAGCGTCAAAGCAAACTGAACCAAAAGCAATTTTGGAGAGGTCATTTTTCAGCTCCTCCATGAAAAAGGGAGCAAACACATTACAAACAATCGCATGCGTTTTCTTTCTTCCACATGAAAACTTTGAATCACATACTTTCTGTATTATCCTGGAGGTACAGTCCATTGATCTGAACGACTGTCCGTGATTCACTACATGGTATACAAAAGTTCCTTCTAGTGCAGAAATGTTTCTCTCTTCTCCTCCGAAGGTCTTTCGAGTGAAGAACGAGGAAACTGGCTGAGCTGTTTTATCCAAAGCTCGCTTGTGTTTGTCAAGTTTGAGATGCTGTATGATATCATATCGACCCATTAAAGCAACATTTATTTGCAGTGACACACTGTACAAAATGCTTCGCAATCCGAATTCGCATTTATTGAGAAAAGGAAATTCCTTCTTTAAAACATCTGTAAATGCACATTTCCTTTTTTTGGGCATGATGAAAGTAACCGACAAAGTATAATTTTCACCTACAATATACTACACAAGATCTCAGAAGATATGTAAAATAACCACGCTCAGGAGGAAAACAACTCATTTTACGCCACGAGTTTTCAACTGTCCTATCAAGTTATCACACAATTTATCGAGTGCAAGTTACACTACTTTGACATAGTCATACTCGATCCAGAAACTCTTGCAACCGATGATAGCAATTTCGGTTATACTAACTAAGGTCTCCGTCTGTCCGTCATTCTTCTACTGCATGTATATCCTCAAGAGATTTCACCATCCAGAAGTATTGATGAATTACGGTATAGTTTATTGTTTCAATGACTGTATCTGTGTGTGAATATTCCATTCGAAAATTTGGTTTAGAATGGGTGTCGTTTCTCATGTGGTATGCAAATGCTTAATGAGACTTACTGTGATATTCGCCCAGCACTAATTTGCCTCTCGCACCACGGTGTTACAGCCTGTTAAACGTATCACTGCATCATGACTCATTAGTGTCTCATCAGTAATCCATTAGCCCATCAGTGCCATCACTCAACACGAGTCATCACTACACCCCGTCGTAAACGACATAATGGTCTGTTGAAGGCATTTGTGGGCATGTACATCGACTGTGTAGGTGTCCGTTATACCAAAGAGCTGTCCCTTATTTCTCCTTTCAAATAATGATTAAATGAAAAAAAAATCCTACCATGGTAGTTATTTCCGCGAATAAAGGACATAAAGGGCATTATCATGAAAATGAAGGACAATAAAGGACAGGAAAAAAGAAAAGGACACGGATCCAAAACAAAGGACAGTCCTTTGAAAAAAGGACGTCTGGTCACCTTATGTTAGGCCAGACATAACGGCCGATAATTAAATTCTGCGTCACACGAATTCCAGGATGCAAAATACCACGGTTATCAAAAATGTGGCGTCGAAACGAAACAGGAACATACGGGGGTGGTGTGTCAGTAAAAATATCATATAAAATAGTGCCATTAGAGTCGAGTATTGGAAATTCTTTCAGACGAAGAGAAGATGATGATTTGAGTTTTGGTAAGTCTGGGTCGTCTTTCTGAGCGTTTGATAATCGTGTATAATTGATGGGAGAGGGAGCATGAATTGAATTGACTTCTGGGCGAGATAAACAATCAGCCACAACGTTCTCTTTACCAGTAATATGCCGGGTGTCATTGCGATATAAAATCTAGATGGTGGATTTCAGGAGGCAAATGTCTATCAGCGGCTGAACCAAGAGCGTATGTTAAGGGCTATTGATCAGTTAAAACGTAAAAACTTCGACCTTATAGACAGTGCCGAAAATGGCGTATTGCGAGGTAAACTGCAAGTAGTTCTCTGCTAAATGTGCTGTATTTCATTTCATTTTCGTTTTGAAAAGAATGACAAAGGTCTCCAAATATCATCAATCTTCTGCTGGAGGACGGCGCCAACAGCCACATTAGAAGGTCTACCATCAGGCAGTATGGCGAATTCGGTGAAGGATGAATCAAAATTGTAGCATTTGCGAGTGCAGACGTGATGTTGTTGAAGGAGGCTATGGCTTCTGCAGGTAACTGAAACTCGGATGGTTTAGGTTTGGGTCTTCAGAAGATCTGTAAGTGGTTGAAGAATAGCAGCACAGTTTAATACAAATCGTCGATAAAAGTTTACTAAACTTAAAAGCTCACAAAGTTTGCGGATCGATGTTGGCGCGGGAAAATCCTGTATTGCTTTAACCTTTGCAGGTAGTGTAAATTCCCTTAGCTGATATGTGGTTCTCGAGAAACTCTAACAAGGCAGACCCAAAAACACATTTTGACGGGTTTATAACGATACCAAAATTCAGTAAACGTGAAAATAATGCGTCGAGATGTAACAAATGTTCTTCTTCTGACGTACTTGCAATTAGTAAATCGTCGATATATGCATAAACAAAGTCTAATCCTTGTAAGACTTGATGAATAAATCTCTGAAATGTCTGAGCGGCGTTACGGAGTCCAAACGGCATACGTACAAATTCAAATAATCCAAACGGAGTAGTAATTGCGGTTTTCGGAATATCACAAGGTTCGACGGGTATCTAATGATATGTACGTACTAAATCAATTTTAGAAAAATTTTTCTTTCCATTCAAGTTTGTTGTAAAGTCGTGTATATGTGGTATCGGATAGCGATCAGGAATAGTGGCGTTGTTGAGGGCTCGACAATCTCCACACGGTCTCCAGTCTCCAGCCTTAGGAACCATGTGTAAAGGCGAGGACCAACTGCTTTCAGAGTGCCGGATAATGCCAAGTTGTAGCATGTGATCAAACGTACGTTTGGCAATGGCCATTCGATTAGGAGCTGGTAGTGATGTGGTGAGTAATAGAATGCTTGACTGAAGATTCCTTGTAACGGGGTCGAGTGATTGAAGAGTACTGGTACAGAAGAGCAGTATGCGCTGAAGCAGCATCAGGTATAGCAAACATCGGACGTGGTGAATCATCAGTACAGTTTATCCCTTGAATAGTCAAACTAGTCGTAGTATCAATAAGCTTACGATTACGTACATCTACTTAAAGAGAAAAATAGAACAGAAAATCAGCACCAAGGATTGGAGTTGCGATGTCAGCAATAATAAAGATCCAGCGATAATTACGGTGAAGTCCGAGATCCAATGTCATAGATAGTTCACTATAAGTGGAAATGGAAGATTTATTATATAACAGCTTGAAGTTTCATACCCAACGAGTTGCTAAAACGTTTGTCAGCAGGTTTAACAGGAATGACACTAACATCTGCGCCTGTATCTACTAAAAATTGTGTCCCCGTGTATTTGTCTGTGACATAGAAAAGGCGACTTTGAAAAGATGAGCCAGTGTGACTTGTCGCCCCTAGTCTCTGGCGGGTAGTTTTTCCGATTCTGTGCTTGGTTAAGTGGTTGTTCTGATGTGGTTGAAGGCAATGGAGCAGAACTGTAAGAGCAGGGCTTGATGCATCTACGGGCGGCCTGGCCAAAGTTTTGGTGATACCAGCACATTCTGATAAGACGTTGATGGGTTTCTAAAATTTTGACGGAAACGGGAGCGAGATTGGCTTCGGCCACGGAAAGGAGGCTGTGATTGCATTTGACCAGTTAGGGCCTGAATCTGCAGTGTCAGTTGGTTTATTTGGCCTTGGAGGTTTTCCAGTTGCTGAGAATGGTCGTAGGCTGGTTGCACAGGCGAAATGGCAGCTGCTGACGGATTGGGAGCAGCCACTTCAAGTATCTTTTCAGCCATGGTAGCCAGTTGATCCAGAGAAACATTGTCTGCGGAAGAGGCAAGGATGAGCCGTGCGCTGGTTGGTAAAAGTTGCAAAAACAGCTGACGAATGATTGTTTCTTCCAGTCGATTGTCCCCAAGAAGTTGATACATTCGTCTCAAAAGCTGAGAAGGCTTTCGATCACCCAATTCTTCTGCTATAAGAAGCTTGTAGAGACGTTTTTGGGTGGAGGCTGATGTGCATTTTATCACTTCCATCTTGAGCTGGTCGTATGGCTGATGTGGTGGAGGATTGATCAATAAATCGCGAACTTCTTGTACTACATCAGGGTGAAGAGAAGCAATTATATAGGCAAATTTTGTGGCTTGAGATGTTATACCGCTGGTTAAAAATTGGGCCTCAACTTGTGCCAACCAGATCGTAGGATCATTCGGCCCGAATGGCGGTAGTTTTACGCTTACAGAGGACATTGGTGGCTGAGTAGTTACAACCGGAGACGAAGACGAACTTGTAGAAGAACCAGCAGCTTCAGTGGGATTCATTTTAACAATAAATTTTTAATACGACTTTCTTAAAATATCTCAAATGTTAGATAAACTGTGAATCGATTGTTATGGTAGATAATGTTCGGTAAAAAGAGTGTTCCGATGTTAATAGGCCACCTGAACGATGCGGATTCAAAACAATAAAAGTTTGTTATAATTGTAAAGTTATCGATATACAGAGATGTGCGTGTTTCACCTGATTATGTGAAAGATTTGCGATTAATTTGCCAGTAACAACTTGTGTGTACTGCGA
This sequence comes from Morbakka virulenta, assembly GCA_003991215.1. NCBI lineage: Eukaryota > Metazoa > Cnidaria > Cubozoa > Carybdeida > Carukiidae > Morbakka > Morbakka virulenta. Next base: position 327,327 of record RDPX01000367.1, read on the forward strand.
TAACAGGTAATTCCAATAAGCCTAGTATGTTTCGTTTACAAAAATAATGTCGCGTTTACTCAATCGTGCCTTGCTGCTCGCGTCGGGGTCACCAATTTAGTAATTCCAATACTTCTATAATTACTAAAAACAAAAAGAAAATTTTTCTTACCAAAGAACAAATCTTTGAGGCTGACTCCAGAAAGAAGGGTGTGATTGGCTTTTCTAAGTCTCTTGTCTTTAAACTCAAAATTCTCAAAGACATGTGTCACAACACACTCACCTTCCACCATATGCTTAGTGAAGCATATGGTGAATATATATCACTGAATATATATATATATATATATGAATATATATCATATATATATGTGAATATATATCACTGAATATATATATATATGAATATATATCATATATATATGTGAATATATATCACTGAATATATATATATATATATATATATCAATATAATATATAATATTATATATTATATATTATATATAATATATATATATATTATATTATATATATTATATTATATATATTATTATTATATTATTATTATTATATATTATTATTATATATATTATATTATATTATTATATATTATATTATATATTATTATATATTATATATTATATATATAATATATATATATATATATATCATATATATATGTGAATATATATCACTGAATCGCCATGCATGCATGGCGATTCAGTGATCAAGATGCAAAATGAAGACAATTTCTTTAAAAAAACCTAAATAAATATTGAGAAGAAAGACAAAAAAAAAGACAGCAAGACCAAGAAAATAAGACAAGAGAAAGAAAGACAAAATGTTGAGAAGAAAGAAAGACAAAATGTTGAGAAGAAAGAAAGACAAAATGTTGAGAAGAAAGAAAGACAAAATGTTGAGAAGAAAGAAAGACAAAATGTTGAGAAGAAAGAAAGACAAAATGTTGAGAAGAAAGAAAGACAAAATGTTGAGAAGAAAGAAAGATTTCTGTTGTTGGGAAAAAAAGAGGACGTAGTGTTGTACTGCATGGATGATCATCCAGCAACAGCGGCTGTATTTCATATTTTAAATTGTGTTTTGTCAAAGAGTGTTTTTATAAATAATTAGTTTTCTCGACAAGAGTAACATGCATGGAAATGTTCACACTCGCAAACTATGCGAGTATGCATCTTTCCGTGTTTATAACAAGGCATCAACATTGGAGTTAGATCTNTATATTAATTTATTTATATAATTATTATATATATATATATCAAATATATATGTGATAATATATAACGAAATAGCCAAGAATGTATGAGGATAAAGTGATCAAGATGCAAAATGAAGAAAATATCTTTAAAAAAACCGAAATAAATATTGAGAAGAAAGACAAAAAAAAAGACAGCAAGACCAAGAAAATAAGACAAGAGAAAGAAAGACAAAATGTTGAGAAGAAAGAAAGACAAAATGTTGAGAAGAAAGAAAGACAAAATGTTGAGAAGAAAGAAAGACAAAATGTTGAGAAGAAAGAAAGACAAAATGTTGAGAAGAAAGAAAGATTTCTGTTGTTGGGAAAAAAAGAGGACGTAGTGTTGTACTGCATGGATGATCATCCAGCAACAGCGGCTGTATTTCATATTTTAAATTGTGTTTTGTCAAAGAGTGTTTTTATAAATAATTAGTTTTCTCGACAAGAGTAACATGCATGGAAATGTTCACACTCGCAAACTATGCGAGTATGCATCTTTCCGTGTTTATAACAAGGCATCAACATTGGAGTTAGATCTTTAATGGGTAAAGTACTGAAGCACTAAATAATGCTTATGATTTCAAAAGCTTATTCTCCAACGATTAAATTCATTTTAAGTCGCCATTAAAACTATAAAATTTCATAGAAACCCTGAAGGACTAATCTGCATTTTGTTATGGACTAGATATATGACAGACACGCTCGGTTTAGATAATAGCTTTGTTGGTCTACAATTTTTCCAAAGCACATGTTGACATATTTGTGAATGACAATTAGGGTGTGTAGTCTTAAAGTATTGTAAATTAGATTGCCTCAAGGGTACTAATAATTGATAACCAAGTGCCAGGAAACAATTAGCATCTCAAATGAAATTGTTTTCAATTATTTTTCCATAAACCGGATGCACAGATTAAAACCAAACCTAAAAATTTTGTATGCAAATTAGGTGGTATTAAGTGTGACTTCTGGTTATTACATATCTTAATGAAATAGAATTTCTTAGAAATTAAATTATTCCTTTCAACACTTAATAAAGTGCTTCTATCAGATTGTGATAGATGTACTCAAGAGTGGTTTGATTCCAGTTGTAAGAATGAATTTGAATCATGATAATTAAAAGGTAATAGTTTTTCTTAGAGTAACATCTACGGTTCAATATGTATGAAGAATAGGCGATTTAGAGTATAAAATTTTACAATAGGTGTAAAAGAAATACATTTGTTATCCTTACATGCCTGCAACAACAAAAATGTGCTTCATTTGAATTTTAGTTGCATTTATTAGATTGAACATGATTAACCTCTTTCCTAGTTACTTTTTAATTCATTTCTTCAAAACTTATGCCCATGTCGGCCTCATCCACTCAGATCTACCATTTTAACTTGTTCCTTAGAACATTTGAAATTGGCAAATTTGGCACACACGGTCTTTTAATGCAAAACTAGTTCAGAAAGTTATGGAAACCTTAGCTGATGTTTAGATCGGTGAACAGCTTGATCAAAGATGTGAGAGTATTTTTATGTCATGAGTCGTCAGCTTTTTCTGAGCCACGTTTAGATAGATACCTCTCCCATTGTGCTGGAAGTCCTATTTCTGGGATATACTGTTGATGTTATTGCTGTGCTGTAGGAAATGGATTGTTTCTTTTATTTTTCTTGTTGTTGTCTTGATTTCCTTGTCTATAATCCTTTTATTTTCCCAGTCAAAGGTGTGATCTTGTGTCCAACAGTGTTCTGCTATTTCATGATTTTTGGTCATTACTACCCTTTGACCTAAGGAACCCTTTGATTCGCCAATCTTGGTGACAGGACAGTCCTTACATTGTAGTCTATAAACTACGTTGTTCCCCTCTTCAAATGGGACTGGTTCCTTTTGCTTCACAAAATCTTCCTTAAGGTGAATGTAGTGAAGTAGAAGCTTACAGGGTTCGTCTTACGTGTTCACTGGTGTTCTTCACGTGAGGCAGACATACGTTTCAGAGGTTCTTTATCTTCAGGATTAGGTACAGTGGTTCTGTGTAAGGCTCTCTGGACATCCTTAGCATAGTATCCATTGGGTAAGAGAACATTCTGAAGGTGTCTCCCTTCGTTTCTAAGATTATATGGGTTAGTAATAATGTTTCTTGCTCTTTCAAACAGAGTTGTCAGCAGCACCAAACCCACAGACAAGTCTGTTTGGATTGTTTATCTGTCTAGTCAGACCAGACACTGTCATCAACAGAGAAATCCCTTGTTGAAAACGTTTTGAACTTTTCTGTAACTCCCGATATCTTCCCCGAAATGGAGATTGTCTCGATAGTGGAAAAAGTAGTACAAGACCTTTCCAAAGTTACGCAGACACCATTCGAGCAAAAACAAGTCAATCTCCTGCAAAGTATTCATTGCCAACATCACGAAAAAGGGGCAATGTGCCACCAAGACCCTAAAGAACGATGATTCGGCCTCGCCACTAATTTGAAAACTTAGTTGACTGAAAGAAGTAAAAACGTTCAGGCTGTGGGCGAAAATACATACCATGATGGATCTTTTGGATATCAAATCGATATAATAATAATGATAATAATAATAATAATAATAATAATAATAATAATAATATTATTATTATTATCATTAAAATCTGTTTTCATCACAGGCAGATGTTATACCGAGTATTTGTAAGAGAGCCGGTTACAACAAGTAACCAAGGGTCTCACATTCTTTCCCTAATTCAGCACTCCAGTACTTTTCTTAAAATTCTTGCTGTTCCTAATAGTGTAGTTTTTGGGGTCAGTGTTATATCTATCTGTATTCCTAGTTTCTCTATGTACTTTTCAAAGTTCTTGGTTACGCTTCCGAGGGCCCCTAAGACTATTGGAATCACTACAACCTTCTTAAGACTCCAAAGTCTTTGAATTTCTCTCTTCAAGTCCTGGTATTTTTTAATCTTTTCTTGTTCTTTTTCCTGGATCCTTTTGTCCCCTGGTATGGCAAAATCAACAATAACTGCAGTTTTTGTAATTTTATCCACAATGACTAAATCTGGTCTCCTTGCTTCAATAATATTGTCACACTGAATATTCATGTCCCACAAAAGCTTATGACTGTCATCCTCTATCACTGTCTGAGGGGTGTGTTCATACCATTTTTCAGTTCTATCGAAATTCAGTTTGCCACAAAGCTTCCAGTGTACTACTTTTGCAACATTGTCATGGCGTCGTTTGTACTCCTTTTGAGCCAGCTTTTTACACTTACTCACAAGGTGGCTTATTGTCTCTCCTCTTACCCCGCACATTCTACAATTCGGGGAATCTGCAGTCTTATCAATATTATTATTATTATTATTATTATTATCATTATTGTCCTGGGTATTGACAATAAACTGCATCAGGTTGTGGAGTTTCGAGGTGGACGAATGAGGTTACCCTTTGCCACAACTACCTCCAGGTCACACCCTTGGGCAAGATTTAGCACTTGTTAGCCTACTCCTTGAAATACCGGGTTGACGTCCGGCGGCGTTAAGTCCGTCCTTTTCCACTTTCTGGTCAGGATTGGCTAGGAAAGGGGTCATCAGCTCTACTCATCCTAGGAGAAGTAAAACTCCGAAGAACAAAACAACTGTAGTTAAAAATTCCAGGTTGACGTCTGCAGGGGTTTGACTGTGTCTTATGGTCAAGTTTGGATCTTCAGCTTTGGTTAGCGGCTTCCCTAGAGATGGTGTCTCGAGAAAAATACTGGTGGTTGTGACACCTTATCACCACTACCTTCTTTATGAATGCGAAATGATAAACCAAGAGATGGAAAATAACGGCTTGAATGGTACCGGAACTTTATGTGAAGGTGCCACGCCCGACAGGTGTCCCGTGGCGCAGCAGCGAGGGCCCGGTCGTCATCCTGCGACTACAAGGAAATAGTGAGCAGATGAGGTGAATTCGCTTCTGATCGAGTGTTATTTCATGAGCGAGTCAGTTGACAAAAATGGAAAACCCAAATGAAGACATCGACGACGAATGCATCGAATCTGGAAAGATAGAGGGTTATTTCACATCAGTGAACAAAATCTGTCTAATCAGGCAATACGCAAGAACGAGTGGTTGTCAGCTGTTCAGATGGAAATGACGAAAAGAAAAGTTTACGATTGTGATAAAAATGACGAAGGGTTCGAGGAAACTGAAACTGAGAGAGGCAACGCTATTGAACCAGATGCAGTGAATGCAGTAGAAGAAATTGAAAACTTTGTTGTAGATACAACAAGCAGTAGAACCCAGGAGGAAAGGGAAATGATTCGGGAAATTCAAGAAATTTTAGCAAATGGCGAGAGTGATTCATACTTCCCAGGGTTTAAAATGTAGATAGGAAAAGGTTGTCAGAATTGACGGGAAAAGTCAATGCAATTATTGGTGACATTGAGACTAATTCGGTAACAGGTACAAATAACTTGATAAAAGCAGTGACAATCTTTAAAGGGAGACAGTTGGGACTTAAACCAGCTAGCAGCAATCTTAGAAGAACAGAGAAAGAACCTTGGTGGAAGAGAAGAATTAAGGAGACAATAAATGAGTTGCGTAGATATATTAATATTCTTGAAAGAAAGAGAAACGATGAAAAATTGAGGAAGGAGAAATATGCTGAGCTAGAAAACAAGTATAGAATAAATCGCAAAGGACTGAGTATTGTGATTGAGGAATTAAAACAACGAATTAATACAACAATTGTCAAGCTTAGACGTTGTGAACAAGTAATTGAGCAATATAGAATCAACAAGCTGTTTAACTAGGATAAGAAAAAAGTATACCAAGAACGTAATGGAGAAGAAAGAGCGGATGATGCTGTGCCAAATGCTGAGGAAAGCTAGCAGTTTTGACCCAATTTATGGTCACGAAGGGAAAACCACGAGTGTGACGCAGTGTGGCTCAGAGAGTTGAAGGAAGAAAAAGGAGAATACCAACAGGAACCCTCATAATCACTGAAAATTTAGTAAAGAAGCAATGTAAAAGGCTCCTAAATTGGAAAGCTCCTGGCCCTGACCTAGTTCAGGGATATTGATTCAAAAGACTAACCACTCTGTCGCATTGCGTTGCATATGAATGATATGATAAATAATGGAACAGATGTACCTTTGTGGTTGACGAAGGGAAGGACTGTTTTGTGCCAAAAAGACAAAACTAGAGGAAACGAAGTTGGGAATTTTAGACCCATTTCTTGTTTACCACTCATGTGGAAGCTTTTAACTGGCATCATATCCGACGTAATATACAAATATCTTGAAGAAAATAGTGTTTTGCCGAATGAGCAAAAGGGATGTAGACGTAACTCCAGGGGTACGAAGGACCAACTCCTTATTGACAGAGCCATCTTAGCAGACAGCAAGAGAAAACAGAAGAATCTGGCCATGGCATGGGTCAATTACAAGAAGGCTTATGACAAGGTCGCACACTCCTGGATTCTGGAGTGCATGAAACTT